>OU795042.1:2565000-3165000 GCA_917208275.1 Patella pellucida | reverse complement strand
ACACCTAATTTTAAAAATTGGAAAAATTCAACTACATGCCGTAACATGGTTTGAAAAGCCTTACGTAAGCACTTTCAAATGCAACTTGGATTTAAACATATTTTCGAACCCTCTGGACAAGTAAGATAGGTTGTAATGGATAATTTACACAACAGGTAGGACACTTAAACATCTTGTAGTTAGAATAAGGCTAACTTTTTTTTCTGGACCTGTCAAGCCAGCAAGAGTGTTATTGTCCCTTTAAGTAACAAATTAGAAACAAGTTTCTTAACAAAGCCGATAGAAAAAAGCGGTGGGATAATTACAGACTTTTTTGCGAATTTTGTTACTTTCTGGCCCGACGAGTGCTAGATCTAGGGGAGACATAGTAGGACAAATGTCCACCCCCCCCCCCAACATTTAGGGGCCCCCATAATTCTGGCTCATGCTAATGTTTTATCCCGGGCGGAGCTAACCAGTACATGGGCTGAGGGTGCGAGGATTGGGTCCCGAGGCAGTAAGGGATATTGTTGGCCAAAGGGTGCGAGGATTGGGCCCTAAAATTAACTAAATTACATAATTTAGAGGTTCTATCAATCAATAGATCCTAACCAGTTCCGGGGACCACATCCCGCGATGTGATTGCTGGGGCCCAACCAGTCCCGGGAAATTAACGTAATCATAGTATAGTAGTTCAGACAACAGAGTTTAATGTTTCATGTCATCTAAAATAATTTCACTAAAATAAAGTAAATGAAAACGTCATGAGAGAAAGGTTTAAAATACTCAAATTGTCAACGAGTTCTAAACGTCAATGAAATCGGTGCCTAAATTGTCTTAGATGCACTGAATTAATCTCTATTTTAAACAAATAAACTCTGGAGGAAGACACTCCAGGCAATCAAGGTGGTGGAGTACATACTGGTACGATCCGCGGTCAGTATAAACAATTTGAAATGGGGCCCCGCACAGTTGGTATGCCCCCCCCCCCACAAGTTTAATCCGGCCCTGCCATCATACAGTGAATACAATGTTGCAATGCATGGGTATTATGGTCAGTATTTTATTATAAGTCTGCTTTAGGTAGGTCTAAAGCCTAGCGCACACTAGGCGACGACATAGGCGATTTCAGTCGCCGACGATTTAAAAAATCCAAAAAAATCGCCTAGTGTGCGCACCAGATCGCAAGCGATTTTTGGTCGCCAGCGACCATCGCCACGATGTCGCCGATTTGATATGATCGCCCAAGTCGTCGCTTCGTCGGCGAACAATCGCGTAGTGTGCTCACCTCGTCGACGAGTTTGACGAAATCTAAGGAACCCAAATCACCTATATAACCAATCATTATGGACTATGTGTACCATGTGACGTAAACACAAAATATGGCTTCGCAAAACATTAACGAGACAGTTTGGGAAGATGATAAAGAGGGCTTGTTGACTGATTTGTGGTCGCAAGAACTGTGCCTTTACGACATTGTATGTCCAGATTAGTCTAATAGAGTTGTAAAGACAAGTGCTTTGGAAGAAATTGCCGATAAATTGGACATATCAAGTAAAATTCGTCGATCTTTGCAGGCCTACCTTCCAACCTACCATCGATTCTAGGCTCCTTTCCCGTTCCCAACCCAACCCAAAATTGACAAATCCTGTTGTATTTTGCGGGATCGCCAAAGTCGTCGTGTAGTGTGTGCACTCCACTTAAATTACGGCGATATATGTCGCCAAACTCGTCGCTTCAGTTGTCGCATAGTCTGTGCCAGGCTTAAGGCAATCTCGTTCCCAGAGTCAGCCGCGAGGCTGGAGGCCAAAGACCGTCCATTATCTTCAAATTATTTTACAGGTAAGCCCCGCCCATTCTTACCTCTGATTGGTCAATCATTTTTGAGTCTTTTTCTCGAAAACAAGATGTCGGATCGTCAATTTGTTTGTTGTGAAATGATTCTTGAGTCAAAGTCAACTCGCTGACATAACAAAAGTGGATCCTAAATGTAAAAATTTAAGTTTTCGTAAAGATCTACTTTTCTACGCGTGTGTATATTTTTAAGTGATTCGGTCATCCAGACACTGAAAATAAATACATGTCACGTGACAGTCGTGTGATTCGTCCCTTCCGGGAAAATGGCTACCCAGTGTCACCAGAGAAATTTCTTTCTCCAAAATATTTCTGGTTCGAGATTTGGCTTAAGGTTGAGTTGAAGTAGTGAAATCTAACTGTAAGAAAAAAAATGTAAACTAGCATTTTAATGTCAAACACAAAATCACGGTGACTTTTTTGTAAGAAAATCTTTGTGCATGTTTGAAGGTACAGGGCAAGACACGAATTCGCAAAGACAGGACAAGGTGGGGAGTAGCAGTTTATTCTCGTAACAACATTTTAATTAAACGCAGGTCTGATTTAGAAACCGACAATACAGATGGCCTTTGGGTAGAAATTAATATTCATAAAAAAACATTTTTTAATTGGCACTTTTTATAGACACCCCAAATTTCACTGTTCAATTAAATAATTATATCTTCAATTCGCTTTCATTGGCAGCAGCAGATGACATCAACAATATCTTTATATTAGATATTAGGTGATTTTAACATTGATCTATTTACAAAATCCAATACTTTTATTCATTCGGAAAATGTTCTTTTCGATTTTAAACAAATTATAAAGGATCCAATCAGATATGGTTATAATCGCAACAAAACACTGGTTGGACTAATTTAACGAACTGTTCTGGTTATATATTTGATTCAGGTTGCTTAGATAATTCCTGTAGTGATCACTGCCCTGTGTATTGTCGGTTAAAATTTCATCGTCTGAAATCAATAAGCTTCACACGTACCATATGGAATTATGATAAGACTGACTTTGACCAACTGCGACGTGACGCTGGAAGTATCGTATGGGGCTCCACTATTGATAAACATCTATTGATATTACATGTGCCGCCTTCACAAGCGAGTTAATAAATTTGGCAAGAACACATATCCCAAACAAAAAAGCAACCATTAGATCAAAAGACAAACTTTGGATGAACAATACTATTCGGAAAATGAGCAAAAAGAAAAACTAAATTCACCGGAAAGCAGTAAAATCAAACTTGAACCTCGATTGGCAAAAATTAAGAAATATCAGAAATGACTATATTAGCTTGATTAGAAAATGCAAAAAAGAATATTATGAAAAATTAGACCATAAATTAAATGATAATCAAAATTTTGTAAAAAAAGGATTGGTGGCATATAGTCAACTCGTTTGTGAAGGGTCAAAGATCAGAAAAGGGAGATATTCCGCCTCTTATGAATAATCGGGTCCCATATTTTAATCCAAAGGACAAAGCAAATTGTTTAAACAAATACTTTATTAACCAATCACAGCTTGACTACACAAATGCACATCTTCCTGAACTCTAACAAAATCCCTTTTCACTTTGTCACCCCAAATTAACACCTAAAGAGGTTGAAGACATGATTTCTATTATTGATACTTCAATAGCTACAGGTCCAGATAACATCAGTGGACAATTCCTAAAATCGATCTGTTTCGAAATTAGCAAACCTTTATGTAACATAATATTGTGATTGTGAATTTGTTTCATGAAACTCTACAAATCAAAACCCTTTCATAAAGCTTATAAACTACCGGGCAAAAGAAAGTTTTCACCGACTTCACTTGAACAAACACCAAAAACAAAGGCTTATGTGAGATTTATGATGATTAATTTATAAACATAAATCATTTTTCATGAATTAGAATGAAAATGCATTACGATGCCGATATTGCATTCTCCGCAACACACAAAGAAAAGGTCAAGGGGTCCAAATTAAAAATTACACAAATCAGAGTTCGTTGAAAAAAGTGCATGAAGAGTCCATTAATGACACAGTAGTCCGGCAACACGTCATCAATAGCAAGTGTGACCACCCTGGGTGGTCTGGGAGCAGTTGAAGGTTCTGGCTATCTGACGTTGAGTAGCCCCCCCCCCATATTGGCCACACTGATCGCTCTGTCTCGTTGCGCTTGCGTAAGTCTGGGCATATTCTTGGGTGGTTTTTTGCTTACTGAATGCTTGCTCTGACCAACGTCGGTATTTATGCCAAAATCACGCACGTGCATTTGGACCAATGTCTTAAAATCACGTTTTGCACGTTTTCAAAAATGCATGATTTGGAAAGCTGCGTCGAAAATCTGCGTTGTGGTTGTGATGTGGGATTATGTTGCATTTGGGCGAGTATTTCTGCGGGGGTTCAAAACTGTATCAGCTTTTTTGCTTTCTATACAACTATTTTAAAAGTGAAAACTTTCTTTTGCCCCGTAGTTTATGTAAAAAAAAGGTAATATTTGCAATTACTGACATATTTTTAATTTGCCCGTTTCCTTTGCGAATTGATTAATATGTCTGAATTTATCCTTTATATAGATGACAAAACGATTTTAAAATACCAACTAGTCT
The DNA here is from genome assembly GCA_917208275.1 of Patella pellucida. Taxonomy (NCBI): domain Eukaryota; kingdom Metazoa; phylum Mollusca; class Gastropoda; family Patellidae; genus Patella; species Patella pellucida. The sequence goes on along the minus strand of OU795042.1, from coordinate 3,160,574 downwards.
GTAATATGATATATGTTTTCAAAAAATCGTGTTTTGTTCCAAGAAAAATACGAATCTCGTAAATGTGTTCCCGGTGCATGCAATGTATTCTTAGGCTGTAATAAATCAAATAATTGTATTCTAGATTTTCATGGCGCGGTTGGAGATAAGCTAAACATTTGTATTCCAAGTTAAAATTGTTTATGTCTTTATAGTTGAATGAATCTAACTATGAATTATTGCTTCAAATTATTGAGAAAATACAGTTTTCTTTGTTTTTATTGCCTAGTGCCAAATCATTATAAAATATTTCCTTTAGTCCCTTGCACTTTTCGCAAATTTTGCTTGGTAAGGGTAACAAGGGAGCATTATTAACTCGATTGTTTAGAATTATTTAGTAAATCATTTTATACATGCAACAGTTTAATTATATCCAATGTATTAAACTTTATTTTTCAATGTTTTAAATATATTGAACAAAATGTATAACAGTGGTATTGCGATATAATTTTAAAAATAATTTTATATTCTCTCTATCGCCTCCGTCACATCCGATGTCTGATCACTCCGGATTTCTGTGACATCCAACATGATTTTCATGTCCCGATTTATTTCCCTATTACTTTAGCCAAAAAAAGGTCAGGATTCTATAAGTTCCTGATTTCGACAACAATAAGCCGTCCCGTGGTTATATTTTCCATTGAATCGACACCGTATAATCCGTCCTTCAAACGGTGGGTGTGATTTGTGAAGCAAACATACCGATCCATTATCAGTGAGATTAAAACTGGATGAGAGTGGGAAGCCAAAAAAGATCAACAAGTAAACAAGCAATCACCAATCAATTTATCTATGAGATTAAAACCCGCTAGATACGGCGCCGGTCTGTGTTGATTACTTTTATAATGTTAATCTCTTGTGCGACAGTTATGACAAATACGGGTTTCTCCCCTAATTCACATTCGCTGCGCATGTCGATTGAACCTGAATAACCTAAAAGTTTGGTCACCCTAAGAGTCGGTAAGCATTTGTTTCCATCCACCGGAACCTGATGTGATGACGTCACATGTGGATTCTGGGTAAGAATAGCCCAGGGTTAGGGTTAGGGCTAGCCATGTCTACATCTCGAGACTCTGACGAAATCTGCAGGCCACAACCCTTACCCTAACCCTTATTCTTACCCAGAATCCACATGTGACGTCATCACATCAGGCTCCGGTGGATGGAAACAAATGCTTACCCTAAGAGTCGTACGTAACTAACGTGACGAAATTTATGGCCTCCGCAGGTAGCATGTCTCAGATGTTCAGTATGCCTCAGAGTGGCGACTCACATTACGTCCTCTACAAACACTCCGATGCGCAATGCATCTTGGGAATTGTCTGTATACACATACACACACTGACAGTTCGCTCAACGTTACGATATCTATATTCAAAATGCCTATGCATATTAAATGAAATGACAATTAATATAATATAATTTTGAATATACAGAAAGGTTTATCATTCTGGCGATTCGAAGCTACATTATAATAATACTTCCGGTTTTCGAAGTTACAATATTTCCGGATTTGGAGTAAACTCAATATTCCGACACGCTGTGTGATCCGACATATTCTGTACCGATCCCGTTTGATGTCGGATGTGTCAAAGTCTACTGTATATAGAACTTTACGATATAATTCATCTGATTTTACTTATATTACTTATAAATTATTTATCACTGTATATACTATTTCGCAATCCTGTTTGTATTAAATTTTGTCTATCATCTGTATGTATGGAAAAGGCTTTTCTAAGTTTTTGAAACTTATGCTCAATCCTTTTGATATTTGTCAATAAAATATGTTTAAACAAAATAAAAATATGTCAGTTTAGTGTTGTGGATTAAAGTAATACAAATATTCAAATTTTAAGAATAATTTTAACTTTTTGGGGGTATTTATCGTATTGGAAATGTTTTACCCTATTACCACCTGTCGGGACTTTCAAGTCCCACCCCCACCCGCTTTAGCAAATTTTGTAAAACTTAAAAATAATTTTGTGGATATCCTAACCGACCTAACCAAACCTAAATCACCTATGAAATGTCATAAAACAAGAAATCATTTTAAAACTTAAAGATGCATTCCCGGGTACAAACTTTGTGATTTGAGGATATATTTGGACTAAACACATATTTTAAGAAACCAATCTATCAAAAGTTTGCTCCAATTCCCTTTCAAAAATCTGTTTTCGCCGGGGATACCTATAGCTGTAAGTAAGCTGTTGTTAAACGCAATGTCTGCCAACTTAACTTCATTGTGGGAGGGTCCATATTTCAAAATGTATCTAATATTTCTTACTTTACAATTACCATATTATTGAGGCCTAAATAAATTCTTAATTATTTCTGTCAACTTCTTTTTACACCTTTAAATTGCAGAGTATTTTGTACGTTGACAACCCGCATTGTTCCCAAAACCGCCCAACCATTTGAGCAAGAAATAACAACTGCTCCCTGACCTAAGCTAGCAGACAATAAGCCAGCAAATCCTGTCGGGTTGACAGTTAGTGATTTCCTGACAATATTGCCCAGTCCTTGCGCCATGGGCGATTTTCGCGTAATCTAGTATTTTTCTAGTAAGATTGGGTGTCTATACTTTTCATAAATACCAAATTTGCCATACTTTTATTGGAAATAACCAGCGGATAAATACTTTGCTGGGAACCCATCTTTAAAGCACTTGGATCCGAAGGGGTTTAAAACGATGAACTGTGATTTTCGAAACATTCGGCTTCCATAACACAATTCAACCAGAGCTATCTTTTGATTAGTTTTTCTAAATCCTATCGAATCCAGTCAATGCCCCCCCCCCTCGGCAACCACAGTAGGCGATATCCAGTCCAAAAAAAAGCCAGCTCCCAATCTTTTAAAGTTACAATTTCATATTTTTCTAAGAAAGTCAAACGTTTGAATTTTTGAAATTATATTTTTGCCAATTTCTCAACTGCCAATTGTAGTGATTAGTAGGATTATCCTTTAACAAAGTAGGACTGTTTATGGATACCATCTATTTTAGGTCTTTATTTAAATACATTTTAAAAATATAACTTAAAAATATGAAATTGTAACTTTAATAAATCTGAACTGTGTGATTTTTTTCTGAAAGTGGCGCAACTTTTTCTTTACTTGTGTTAAAGAGGTCCATTGTCCATGCGTAACCGGAAGAGTGTTTGTTTTTTTTGTAGTTGATTATTCAAAAAGAGTTTATTAAATGTAACCAACAGACCTAGATTCCCCCCCCCCCCCTAGGGGCCTAGGTTGAAGACTATGAGGTTCAGGGTGTCTGACACAGTGACACTAGAATTAAAAATGTTTATGTATAATTTCATGAACGTCCATTAAATTGATATTGAGATGGGACAAAAGTCCAATGTCCCGTGAACATAATGGCGTGCACGTAAATTTCCCCTGGCAGTTGGAATTCGATATACGAGTGGGCCGTAAGTCGTTAATAATCTCCGTAATAAGTCGTAAAAAAAACACAAGACAAAGAAGACAGGCTCGTAAAAAAACACAAGACAAATAAGACAGGTCGTAGAAAAACACAAGACAAATAAGACAGGTCGTAGAAAAACACAAGACAAAGAAGACAGGCTCGTAGAAAAACACAAGACAATGAGATTCATTGTCCCGAAAGTTTATCGGCTGTTATTTCTAATAAACGTATGGCAAATTTGGTACGGAAAGTTTAGACAATCGGTGTTAGTAGAAAAATATTGCATTACCCGAAAAACGCCCATGGGGCAAGCACTGGGCAGAAATGTCAGGGTATCACTAACTGGCATCCCGACTGTTGCCTGTCAGCTTATTGTGTGCTAGCGTGACGGAGGGAGCGGTTGCTATTTCCTGATCAAATAGTCAGGCGGTTTGGAAACATTGAGGGGTGTCAACGTACAAAATAGCCTGTAATTAAACGGCGGAAAAAATAGTTGACACAAAATAATGAAGAATTTACTTCGGCCTCAAAATGTATGAAAAATAGGCAATAACTAACGAATAATATATTCTGAAAAACGGACCCTCTTTCAATGAATTGAGCTGAAAGACAATACAGCAAGTGGTATCTCCTGACAAACACAAAGTTTTGAGGGGGATTTGAAGCAATTAGTTTGAATATTGTTTTAGTCCAAATAGATCACCAAATAACGCGGAAAAATATATACCTGCCTCTAATATTACAAGATGTAGAATTAATTAATTAACGAAATATGATATATATTTAAGGAAATAATTATTTTAGTCCAAATATGTCACCAAATCACGCGGGGAAATATATACCTGTCTCTAATATTACTCGATGTAGAATTAATTAATTATCGAAATATGATATATATTTCAGAAAATAATTATTGTTTTTTGTAGCAGTGGCTCAGTTAGTGAAACAAAGTCTTATAACTTAACAGGAAGTTAGGAGTTTGATAGCAGCGTAGACTGGATAACCTGCTCTAATACCTCAGAATCGCTCCTACGTCACTCCTTTTCTGACTTGCATATTGAAGTCAGAATAGCGCAGTGACGTAGGAACCAGCCTGACGTCATTTAGAGCAGGTTATCCAGTCTAGATAGCAGCGTTGACCGAGAAACCGTGTTTTCCAGACTGTAGCATCGTTGACCAGGTCGGATTGTCGAATGGTTATCTTAAGGTATTTTGAGTTATAGACGTAGCTAGCACTAGAGTGGTCTAGAGTGCCAAACTTCCACCTCTAGCTACCCGGTCACCCCTGGCTTGCGGGTGTGGTTTCGAGCCCTGGTGTGAGCGTATGTGGCATGGAGATAGGGGCGCCTTCTCAACCTCGTGGGTTACCTCCGGGCACTCCGGTTTCCTCCCACTGCTAAAGACCCCCACGCCCATGAAAGCGAATTATTGAAATAAAATTAAACCATGTGTTAGTCCCAAAATGACTTAGTTGTGTCGAGTGGACGTTAAACTTTATTTCTCTCTGTCTTATAACTTACCAGGGAGTCAGGAGTTAGATTGTAGTGTTCACCTAGAAACCGTGTTTCCGCTTGTCAGTGGTGCATGATAGACAACTCAGTCTGTCTGGTACGACGTCCAGTCTTTGAGTTAAAACACTACTCCTAATGTAATAGTCTAGGGCGATCGATATACGTAAAATGGTTTTATACTGACATAATATTATCACTGGAAACCCTAACAAGTTTACATAGAGAGAGAGAGAGGGGTGGAGAGAGAGAGGGGGGATGGGGTTTAACGTCTAGCCGACACAAACCAGGTCGTTTCGGGACTAACATATGGTTTAATTGTATAACAATGATTCGCTGTAGAGAGAGAGAGAGAGAGAGGGATTGGATTAACGTCCACTCGACGCAAACTAGGTCATTTCGGGACTAATTCGGGTCTTTAGGAGTAGGACCCAGAAAAAACCAACGAGGCTGGACAGACGATCCTAAGTTTACATATAGCATTATGTTGTTTATTAGTACTGTATGTATTTGATTGGATTAAGAGCGTTAAATCGATCCTATAGGACAATGCTGGTCTTTCTTATGGCACCAACAGGGTCAAAATGTTAATCGCAAATGGTTGAAGCTATTAGAAAAGCTTAAATACTAGTTTGTGCAGAACTTGAATACAACAATATCAGAAAGTAATAAATGTATTAATTATAGAATTTTTAAAAAACAATTTTAATTGGAGTAACTAACATGTTAAATCTTCCGCCAAAATATTGTAAGTGTGGCGCGGAGGAAACCGAAGGACCGGGAGAAAACCCACAAGGCTGGACAGGTGACCATACTCCCTGTCACATACAACCGGGGATTGGAAACCACGCCAGTTGACCCAATGACTGGCTTTATGATACAGCACACACAGGCTAACCATTCAGCCATCCACCCCACCCCTAAATTCATTGAACATATAATATGTGTCAACACGATGTATTGGTCAATTTGTATCCACAATAATGAGATTTCTTATCCTGATATCTAATTTCAAAACGAATCGCGTGCCTGAATGCTCTCGAGCGCCATTTGTAATAAAGCGACTGCATGAACGGTGCTAAACATAATTCATAGGGGAAAAGTATCGGTGTAGACTGTAATAGCGAAACAGTAGATTGTACTGCAGCAATGTTGGCTTTGGAATTCATGTGTGTAAAATAATTGTTGCATCTACTAGGCGTACGAGGCGCCCCTTAACCCCCCCCCCCCACACACACACTTTCGGCAATCTGACTTTTCAGGCAGACGGGTGAAATGAGATGTCATCTAGTCTGCATAGAGTGGGATTTCGGTTACAAAACCACCAGAGAACGTTAGAGTTGCTTAGAGAAGCATGAAAACTTTGAGGAAGTTACATTTTCAAAACACCCCCAGACGATTGATTGGTTGTTAGGGGTTCAGCTCAGCCACCAAATGTAGGCTATATTGGACCACTTTGAAGTTACTGTAGTTATAGACTGAAAAAGAAGGAAACGGCGTTTGCAGGTGTTTAATTTTTAAAATGTTCTCCCGTGGATTGTAAACGATTGGTTGGTAGAATTCGAGTCAGCCATCTTAATTAGGCTTTGTGGGACCACTTTAAAACACGCGTCAAATTTTCAAAATTAATATTGTCTTGCCCCTACAAGGTAAGCTCCACTCCTCCGCTGCGCAGATGACCGACACCGTCGTCTGCAACATATTTTATGCGCCCCCACCCCCTAACTGAATTGCCATCTAGCCTATATGCCTATTTTGTTGCACTCCGCTGGTTTGTGTTAGAGGTAAGTTTGATGTCCCTTATGTCAAAGGTAAGTGGGATGTCCCTTGTGCGACAAGCCTAGAAATAGGATAATGTCCCATATGTCAGAGATGATTTTTATGTCACATAGACAGAAGCGGGATGTTTCTTATGCCACATGCAGAAAGAATCGGTTGTCGCATGTTAATGTCTCGTATGTTATAAACAGGTAAAAGGGATGTCACATACATGTCTCATATGCCACATACACACATCATGGTAATACCTATTATGTCAACCGTATGCGAGACACGAGCAAATGGAATGTCACATACACGCATACAAGGCTTTACTCTAAATGACACTTGGGGGTTGGATGGCAGAATGGTTAGCAAGTGCGTGCTGTATCATAAAGCCTGCCATTGAGTCAATTATTAAAAGCGAATTATTAAAATGACCTCAAACCCCATTTATCTCTCTCTCTCTCCCTCGCTTATGTCGCTTATGTTGGATAATGTATCTCATGTCACATGCACACAGCCGAGTACTATTCCATGTCCCATATTGGTAAATGGGATACTGCCTCTTATGCCACATACAGCCAACCCTACTACGGGATACTGTTTCTTAAGTCACATACACCCTACGGGATACTGTTTCTTAAGTCACATACACCCTACGGGATACTGTTTCTTAAGTCACATACACCCTACGGGATACTGTCCCTTCTGTCAAACAAAATTTAAGTCAAACGAATATTTGAGAGTTAACCTGAATTTAACCATTCTAGTAGTCACGACAACCCCTGTGTTATCTGCTTTTCAAAATGAGAGAGCAAGAGTTATTGAACAAGGCAAAAATATCACAAATTTAATGCACTGGATCTAAAAACAATTCTTCCACTTGGTCATTCTTCTCATAGAAACTTGACCTCACTGTATCATCACTACCAGTTACAGACGAGTACGACGTGGATGTGCTGTTCTTTGAGGAGTCTCCACAATTGCGGTTATTGGACCAGTGGCGAGATCCATAAGGTGAATGAAATTCTGTGGCGGACTGCACACTCTGATAATCGTCGGTTTCAACAGTAGATTCAAATTCTGTTACAGATGTGTACGGGGATTTAAATTCTGGGGTTGGGGTTGTTTCCAGTAAAACAGCATCTTTGTTCAACTCCTCAGTTAACTCTTCAGATATTGGATACATTTCATGGCCGTCGGAAAACGAAGGTGTGGCCAATCCAGGCCGAGTAAAGACCATGTCATTTGCCAGTCTTGCGGCATTTGTGAGTACTGAAGAAGTGCCTGGTGTGGATTTATGTAAAAGGATTTCATCGTTGTCCATACGTTGCGATTCTGATTCAGTTTCGGACAGACCATTATGTGGACTAAACGTGTAGTTATCGTCACTTAAAGCCAGGCTGTTCGATTGGTTTATATACTTAATGAAGCTCTCGTAAGTTTCGCTGGGATTAGTTATTGACGACTCCTCTTTATTTGGGGAGTTTAAAGATGGCGGCGTTGTCTTGCCAAAGAAAGAGTTACTGTCGAGATCTGGCATGGTCTGGGGCGACGAATCCATGGAAAAACCATTAACCGAAGTCTCGATTTTGTCTTTTGCGTCTTTTGTCTGGAGCGACGAATCCATGGACTCGCTGACCACGGAAAACCCATTACCCGAAGTCTCAATTTTGTCTTTTGTGTCTTTAGTGGTTGGGATGGACATTTTCTTGGGTGTGCTAATTGTTTTGTTTCTTGATAGAAGTTGAGGATCAGCTTTCGAGATGAGTTCAAAGTCTCCTTCGGCTTCAATTAGGTCGTCTGGTTTGCTCCCACTCGTTTCTTTGCCTTTGTCATTTGTGACTCCCAACATGTATCCACTAACAATGTCCAAGATGCGATCGTGATCTTCGGTGCAACATTCTGTAAATATTTCCTGAGATACCTCCCTAGATTTCAATCCATGGCTACAAGATGAGAGAAAGTCTTCAGCACAGTGTTTATTCAGTACATCCATATAACACTTGTGCTTGTGGCAATACAGTTCACTACGAGATTTACGTGTGGATGTTGACGCTCCGGAGTTGCCTTGTTCGATTACCTCATCTCTTGGTACTGGTTTGGGATCGCAAGTCTGCTCTGACGCCACTTTCGTTTCCGGTACATTTGGGTTTGATGAGCAAGCGTAAAAAGTAGCGTCATCCCTTAACAGTGGTTCATCTGGCTGGTTTGATTGGAATTTCATTTGAAAATAATCTGAGCTCTGTTCAGACTCGACTTCTTCTTCTCCTAGAACTGTACTACTGGGATGACTGTCTGTGTAGGAATACGATTCGCTAAGATCGTCATGGATTGGACGCCTAGGATATGGGGTCGCTTGATAGGATATTTTACCGTCCGGAGATCTTGGACTGCGGAAACAAACGGATTTCAATCGGTAGTCTGGTTGGTGTTCTACAACTTCCCTATCTTTGTGTAGATAAGCGATAGAATCAGACGGTTTGTGGGATGTGTTCTGGTTAGCTTCCTCATCATTTAAATCGGTTTCACACTTAAGAGTCTTGCTGTCATCAATCATGGCGGATAAATCACCACCTGTTTCTACTGTGCCCGAAGAAGAAGGACCTTTGTCGTCACAAATTTCTAATATATTATCAACCAGTTGTGTGTTGTTTTGTAGATTGTCTAGATTGAGTTGTTGACGGAGGTATTCTGTATCGAGGTTCTCCATTGCCTCCAATAACGCGTCCGTTTCATTACATAGGATATCCATCTCGTTATCCCCTCGCCCCGATACACGGCTATTTGCTGTGTTTATTACATCAGTTTCAAGTCCGGCATTGTTTACTTTCGTTTCAGTTTCTTCTCTTGGTTCATCCGTTTCCAGGGCGACATTTTCTACTTTCGTTTCTCTTTCTTCTTTTGTTTTGCTGTCGTCATCATTGACAGTGTGTATCTCTTCCATCTCCGTCTCGACGGGATCCTTTCCCCAGAAAAATCTTTTGAAGAAATTATCTGAAATAATAAAATATAATCTTTGTAATAAACGAAATAGATTCAATTGTCTATCATATTTAATAAACATCGTAGACTCGGTTGCCTTGCAAGTGAGAATCATTGAGTACGGTATTGCGACTGGGTGATGTTGTAGGTTCTCCGACTTTGATCCCCACTAAATGTATTGAAGAAATTAGAAATATTACTTGTATTCAGCTAAACATACATCATTCAAAGGCTAAATCTGACTATTGTAAGTTTTTCTTTAGGCCAGAAATGTTATCTATATTATTAATTAGACATTAATTAACTTATGCAACGGCTAAATCTGCCTGAAATTATAAGTTATTAATTAGACATTATTTAACTTTTCCAGACTATATCCAATTCTCGATGTCCACGATAACCTGCGATATTTACTAGATTAGAACCCAGCGCTCATTGATGATTTAACAATAATGGATAATCGAGACTATGTTTTTTTTATCGTACGGATTTTAGTAATGATGATTGAGGCTAGGCCCAAAATTCAACACAAAAAATTGAAAAGCAATGATGGTTGGATTTTTTTTTTAAGGTTACTTCAGACATATTTGCTATAGTCGAGGAGGCTGACTCCATATGGCCTGGTTAGCGGGAAAAAATTCCCACTAAAATGATTCCTGATTTTTCTGAAACTATATGATGGATAGTCTTCCAGAAAAATTCCCCCCGTTAATCGGCCTTGGGGAAAAAAAATTTACAGCTATTTTTGGTTTTGGTATGTATACTTGCCTTCATAAACAATGTATACATTGTCAACAATATAAATGCAAAATTATTAAACAGATGGACGCAATGTGATTTATGATAAAGTTGACACCTAGATGTATATTCTAGTTCCGTTAAGTAAGCCATATGATATGCATATTACTTATAATTGCATGCTATATATATTACAATGCAGCTATTTAAGTAAAGGGAGGTAATAATACTCCATAATATTTGGACAATGAATTATAGTACCGTACATTTCCAACAAAATAAATTATACAATAGGGATATAAACTCACTAATAGTATGCTAAATAACAAGACATGTGTTTTTATTGAGTTATAAAATTAAACATAATATATGGCAGATAGCAATATTATTATAAACTTTGAAGAAATCTGTTAACATGCTATTCATACAGTGATCAAATATCAAGTCACTCACAATATATAACTACAGTGACCTATATCCAAAACTATAGTTGTTATTAGTCTGGACTATTTAGGTGTCTACAGACTATAAATAAAACAATACTAACAAAATGAAACTAGCTTTATTGCCACATTACCCACGCCCCCGTTTAAATCCTGCCGATTATAGAATATCTGAGAAAAACTTTGATCCATTAGTAATAGTATTTGCTTCAACTGTATCACTCATACCTTTCAAACGATCAGTATGGATGTGCAATTTTGATTTGCCAAAATCAACTTTCCCTGTAACATCTGTCATCTTTTCTAGAACTTAGTACGGACCTTTCCGGCGAAACTTAATTTTTCTAGGAATAGTGGTTCTTGCTACAGGTGTAAACATGAACACCCAATCACGCTTGTTGAAACTTATTTTAGTAGAAGTCAAATCATCGGTTTGTCTTTGGTGTGTTGCTTGTTTCTTCTGTTTAGCAAATTTGTAACCTACCTGAAACTTTGTCCTGCGATTTGCTTCGTATGTATGTAGCTTATCCGGTGTCTCTGATGAGCTATGGTATGCTTCTTTATTTGTACCCCTCCCCTTTGCTTTATTACGCTTACGTCTTCCAATGTGTCTGACGTTTTTGATTTCCGTTCTAGCTGTGGTTCCTTCTGTTTGTCTTTCTTTTTAGGTGGACACTTAACAGAGAAAGGTGACCCATTATCTTGCTTTTCTTACAGTTACTGGATAGTTTAGGTTTGTCATGTTCCTGTAGATCATCAGATTTAGGTATCTTCCAAACTGATCTGGCATACGTTTAGCTGTTTCTCTTGATGTCCATGGCGCATTTGATATGACTCGAATTCAATGGCTACTTGAACAGCATCTTCTAAACCCTCTGGCCTTGTTTGTTGAACTACCCATATCAGAGTCTTGTAGAGAATTGAGACATGCGTCCCTTGCGAGAATATCCTATAGATCTGCTTCAGCAGTTGGGTATGCGAGGATAACGAGTCAGTTTATTGACTGGCCTAACTATGTTAGCTTTTCATTAATCCTTCTACGCCTATTCTTTAGTTCACATCTATACATCTCTGTCTGATTCCTAGGTTGAAATCCTCTTTCCAAAGCTTCCAACAAACTAGTATAGTTGTATCTGTCTACTCTCGGAAGAGAACTCCGTACTCGCTGAGCTGGACTCATCAAACTTAAGCTAAATGTAACCCTCTTTCGTCTCTAGTCCTGCCATTAATGATATTACAAGTTTCAAAATTTATAATCCATTAATGGTGTGCGTCCATCATATTTTCCGCCGACAATACTGGCTTTCTGTAAGCCTGTCTTTACTGTTGTAGCTGTAATGGGGCTCTGGACTGTTGATATCTACTTATATAATCAGAGAAACTTGTCTCTTTGACTTTATCTGTAACGGAGTCGACCCTCTAAGTGTAACCTTGTATCCTCGACCATGTTTGCCTTTCGTCTGTTAAAACTGGTGGCGATCTGTTGTCTTCAAGGCTGTAGGTTAACTCTTCTAATTCTCTAGACAATTCTGTTAACCAGATCTGTCGTCTTTCAATTTCTTCTGGAGTCATTTCTCCTTTATGTGTTCGAAAACGGTGTGAACTGGATTCGGCCAACGCCTCTAAATTTCTGTAAATCTGTGAGAGGTATAGATTAATTTGGAGGAATAAATTGGATTCGAGTATTTTTTGTATTTTTATTTGGTCTATGTAATCTTCCAATGGTAGTAGGTCCATATTAGTGTCTTAGCTATTCAATAACTAGATTCCAGTCTACGTTTTGGGCCAAATTAAGGGAAATATAGGCTATTGGGCCATCTTATCTACAGAATACCTTTGGAATCGGACTCGGGGCCCCTAAAAACCTATATTTTGAAACTCACATGTACTACAAAAAAATTATGAAAAAAATCACAAAAATCGGATACCAAACCTGAAAATATGGTTACCACGGTAACCGTACGACATAATAAACATCATTTTCGCATTCTCCGACCCCGAAAACCTATATATTGACACCATACAAAGTACCATTGACCAATCGGGGGCCAAAAAACTGAAATTTTACAAAAGTTTGGATACCAAACCTAAAAATGGCTGTAATTTTTTTTCCCCAAGGCCGATTAACGGGGGGAATTTTTCTGGAAGACTTCCCAACATATAGTTTCAGAAAAATCAGGAATCATTTTAGTGGGAATTTTTTCCCACAAAATATGCCATTCTCTCCGACTACTATACAATATCTACTATTGACCATGTTCTTAAAACTTAAAAAAATTGACATGACTTTTGGAATGTCTAGCCTCATTAGATTTGATAATTGTTTAGTTTTTTCAATGTCTGTTTTCTGTTTTGTCCGCAGGTTTATCTTGTAAAAAAATTTGTTTTGTTTTGCGTGTAGTGCAGTCCTTCTGCATTTACCATTAGAGTAGAGTTGTGGCCCTTCGTACTGCCAAATTTTCTCGTTGTCGGACTTTGCTCCTGTTTGCTCACTACATTTATTATTTTAGCGTTTTCCGAGTTTCTGTCCGGATGATCGCCCTTATTGTTAAAATTATTTGACGTTCTAACACCTGACGTCAACTGGCTGACTATCGCCATTGAAAAAACGACCACTTACAAGATCGGTCGCATTTTTTTGTTACGTCTTTTTTGTAAATCATTTTGGTGAAGCCTGTACTAAATCAGGCCCGGGACTGTACAGCGCAATGGACGCCTACGGCTGGCCCCCGGATCCATTCACTAGATTTGATAATTATTTAGTTTTTGCAATGTCTGTTTTCTGTCCTGTTCGCAGGTTTATCTTGTAAAAAAAATATTTTGCGTGTAGTGCAGTCCTTCTGCATTTACTATTTGAGCACCTTGTAACAAAAAATGGCGCTGAAACGCATTACGGTACACGATGGTATTTTGTCCTAAATATTGAATACCAGAATCCCATCTTTTCCAGGTAAGACCACAAAACCAATACTGATTTAAATTACAAAACAAATCGTGTTTTCAATGTCGAAGATTTCGGTTGATAATTAGTTACGGACTTAGCTACTTAAAAATAAATTGATTCGATATAAAATATCATTTATTCTCCATATAATGGAACCTACAAATTTGTAACTTGAGTAATACTAATAGAATTATTTATGTAACGTTAGTAACGCAAAATGTGATGGGATTAACGTACATTATCTCTATATCGTGTTTCAGCTACCATTATTTTTATACGCCCACAATTTTTATCCGATTTTGACGAAACTTGAAATATAGTTCTATCACCTAAAACACCTCGGTTCCTTTCGGTATCGGACCATAACTTCATGGATTATGACCCCTGACTGTAAGAATAATCCCGATTTTAGCTTGTGGACACTCTAGTGGTCAGAAGTTCCATCGGATGTTCAAACTTGAAATGCATATTTATAACCTAAAGATCTTGGTTCCTTTCCATATTCGCGCATAACGGATCGTAACTTCCCATATTATGGACTTTGATTGTACGAAAAATTGTGTTTTAAGCTGGTGGTCCCTATAGAGGTAACAATTGTTATCTGATATATATATTGAACCGTTTGGTTATTTCACCGTTACACACTAATGATGGTTCAGTTCGAGTTACCTGAAAATCAGATTAAAAATGCCGGACAAAATGGCCGCCCCTCGTACGCAAATATATAGTAGATAATATGGTATATTAGTGTGGAGGACCCTCCAGAGGCCACAATGTTGATCCAATTTTAATGAAACTTTAACTTTATGTTTATTACAAAATTTTGTTTCCTTTCTATAATCGCGCAATTCCGAACATAACTTCCATGATTATGGCCCTTGCCTGATTGTTCGAAAAATCGCATTCCGCTATCAATATCAACCTATGATGACGTCATGACAAGGTTGTTATGAGATATAACTGCTATGCACATCAAAGAGAAAACTACCACCAGTTGTATATCAAAATATAACCTAATTACTTAAAATAGACTACTTTCAATTTATTTTATTGGTTGATGACTCGGATTAGTAGAGTTACATATGTATATACATATATAGAATAGAAACATAACTCAATGGATTAGCCATATCACGCAGGTCAATACAGTCAGCGTTTTTTTTTCTTTTTGTTTGCTTGCTCGGTTCCCTATAATTTTATGGAGACTAATTGCTTATTGTATGCCAGGTTCATATTTTGGCGCACCACTAGCGTGAATTTGGAGAAATGCTTTTTTGACAAATGACATGAAAGATTTGTATTTGGAGATATGTCTTTAGAAATTTGTTGTTCGAGATTTGTTTTTCGTTGTATGTATTGTATTTTGATTTTTCTGAAATAACTTTTGATTTTTATATCAAAATACAATTAAGTTAAACAAAAATACAATTTACAAATCTGATATGACAAATGTATGATTTATAAAACAAATATTGATTCAAATGTTAAATATGAGACGCACATTTTAATTCTATTGTACAGATGTCGAAATGCGACAAAACATGAAGAAGTAAGAATTAAAGCTGAACTCCGTTTGAAAAACTACAGAAATAATTAAATAAAAAAGGGTAATGCCCAAAACAACCGCCATACTTGTTTTCAATTTCTTGAACTAAAACCGGGGGTTGGGATGGCCTAGTGGTTTAGGCGACCACCTCTGGCTTGCGGCTGTGGTTTCAAGCCCTGGTTTGGGCGTATGTGTCATGGAGATAGGGGCGCCTTCTCAACCTCGTGGGTTTCCTCCGGGCACTCCGGTTTCCTCCCACTGCTAAAGACTCCTACGCGCAAGAGAATTATTTAAATAAAATGTTAGTCCAGAAATGACCTAGTTGTGTTGAGTAGACGTTAAACCCCATTTTTCTCTCTCTCTCTGAACGGGGATTGTTTAGGGTGGACAAACACATAAACATGTCACGCCCACTTCCAGTATTTGGTGACCTATTGTTTTAATTTAATTATTTCGGTAGTTTTGTAATCGGGAGTTCAGCTTTAAGGACGATGAAAAGAACACTGAATAAAGATCTCGTTAGTCTTCCAAAGTTCAAACCCCAGTTATTCCTAAACATAAATACATGTTATACATTTACTTTTACACATTTTACTTTATTCCTTTGTATCATTAACTTGTTTTTACGAATCAAAAACACATGCTGTGACAACCTCGGTCATTAATCAAGTTCTGACTTCAATCCACAGTTAGAGACTTGGCTACTTTAAGAAATGAATGAATGAATGAAATAGGGTTAAACGTCCTACGCTTAAGCACCGTACCTGGGTTAATTGAAGACGGGCATACGCCATACAGTGTGCTATGAGGGAAATGTTGCCCGGGCAGCGGCGCTATGGCCTACTCTTATATCGAATTCCAACTGCCAAGGGATCTTTTACGTGCACTCCAATGTGTACACGGGACCTCGGTTTTTCGTCCCACCCGAACGACTAGGCAGCTGTCCTTGTCAGGCCCTCCTTCTGGATCACTGACAAGGGGAAATCACGCCGGAAAATCGAGATAAACTTTCTCGGCCTATGCAGGGATCGAACACTCGACCTCCAGGCTAGCGACTCAGCGCCTTATCCACTTAGCCACCGTGATCCCCTACTTTAAGAAAACAATTATTGTTTTTGTAATAGTGGTTCAGTGGGTGTGGTGGGATGAAGTCTTATAACTGTACAGGAAGTCCGGAGTTAGATTGCAGTGTTGACCGAGAAACCGTGTTTTTTATCAGACTGTAGCACCTTGGTCAAGGTCGAGAGGCCGAATGGTTACCATAAGGTCTGGCATGGAGTCAAATGGCGTGGTTTCGAAACCCTGGTTGTACGTGACAAGGAGTAGGGTCGCCTGTCCAACCTCGTGGGTTTTCACCCTATCCTCCGACTTCCTCCAAAAAAGGATTTAAAGCCGAAAACAAAGCAATTTTATGTAAGGTTTCCCGACGAGGTACAAATTGGAGAAAAAATTATAAGACAGTTGCTCTTGTCTGGTCCTCCGTTTCGCACCCCGGACAAAGGGAAACCACGCCGGAAAATCCAGAGGACCTTTCTCGGGCAAAACCGGGAGCGAACCCTAGACCTATAGACTTGCGAGCCATCGTCTTATTCCCTGGGTCACCGCGATTCTCAATGTCCATATACTGCTTCATGTAATGAAATAAGGTTTAACGGCCTAGTTTTGTGCACACACTGGGCTAATGAAGACAGACATACGGCATGCAGTGTGCTATGTTGATGAACATTTTGCTCGAACAGGGGCACTAATATATCCGCTATCCGAAGGACTAGTCACTGACCCTTGTAAGACCTTGCACCGTGGACAAGGTGAAACCACACCAATACATCCTGAATAGCGAATGAATGAATGAATGAAATGGGGTTTAACGTCCTGCGCTTAAGCACCTAACCTGGGCCAGTTGAAGACGGGCATACGTCAAACAGTGTGCTATGAGGGAAATTTTACCCGGGCAGCGGCGCTACGGCCTACTCTTATATCGAATTCCAACTGCCAAGGGATCTTTTAAGTGCACTCCAATCCTGCGCCTTACTCATTGAGCTACCGCGGCTCCCGCCCACATGAGCGTGCACCTGGCTAAATGTACTGTTATAAAGCACAACAGAATTAATTGACAGAATTTGACATTTGTCAGAACTTGGCACCTAGACTACACTTTCTTTTAAAAAATGATGGATGTAAAGAATCAATTCCATGTTTTTTTCTTTAAAAATAATGTAAGGAATTACAGAAATGTTTTGCGTTTGTTTGTTAAAAATGAAGATATGATTTATGGATGACACCTACCAAGATGTTACTTTATCAGGTAAAGTACGTCATATTATAAATGTCAAATGTCTAGCGAAATATTTCATTTATTCGTTCATTTGTTTTTCTCTAAGTTTTTTTTTTAAAAAAAAAGATCAACCGACATTCATTGTGTTTGCGAATGTACCGGCGTGATTTCCCCTTGTCAGTGATGCAGAAGGAGGGCCTGACAAGGACAGCTGTCTAGTCGTTCGGATGGGACGAAAAACCGAGGTCCCGTGTACACATCGACGTGCACGTAAAAGAGCCCTTGTCATTTGGAATTCAGTTGCTGCCCGGGCAAAATGTCCATCATAGCACACTGTATAGCGTATGCCCGTCTTCAATTAGCCAAGGTTAGGTGCTTAAGCGTAGGACGTTAATCCCCATTTCAGTCATTCATTATTTGCGAATGCATTTTTTTTAGTAGCAAGGGGAATAACTCTTGTCATTAAGCATCGCAATTGGATTCAGACTGGTAATGTGTATAAGACACGGATACTTTTTTCGTTCCACATAATAATATATAGTTCGCAACAGATACCTGATTGTCCAGTCTAAATTTAATGTAATTTGTTAGTCATATTTAAGTTCTACACCTTAAGCAGCGTGTACACTGGCAACATTTCTACAACATATTCCCAACATTTTTACAACATGCCCTGTGTACACTATCATAAGAGTGTTGGAAATTTGTTGCAAATAAGTTGGGAATATGTTGGATGTTGGGTCCAAAACACTTCCTCTTCTTTCTGTTCCATCTCAAAGGAGGCTGCCATTTTGTCCATCTAGGGCTCGTCACATGACTTCAGGTAGATCACATGATCAATTAGATGTTGTAAGAATGTTGGAAAACTGGTTTTGCTCTGTGCACACTTAGCAGCATTTTTACAACACGACCAAAAACTTTCAACAATAAATTGACCAGGCAATTCTTTTTGCAACAAATTTCCAACAATTCTCCAAAATATTTACAACATTATTTTCTCTGTATACACTTGGCAACATTTTTCCAACACGGCGTTGCAACAAGGAATGTTGGAGAAATGTTGTAAAAATGTTGGTAGTGTACACAGGCCTTTAGGCTCACACACTATGTTGTTTTAAGGTCAGCTACATAAATTGAGTCCCCCAAAACAGCCAGGTTTATGCAAGTCAAGTCTGTGATGCTCGACCCAGTGTTTTGGGGTCTAGCGCGTAGGGGTCTTTAGCAGTGGGAGTAAACCGGAGGACACGGAGAACACGGAGAACACCCACGATGTTGGATAGGCGACCCTACTCCTTGCCATGTACAACCTTCCTTTAACTCTGAATGACCTTTAATGTCACGCAGATTACAGGTCATCGTGTGACGTCACATCGTGCGGCGCTATGGTTCATTCTCACCCAGCTCAAATCTTAAATAATCATGCTAGCGTGACTAAGGAATTCCTAAGAAGGATTAGCTGTACTTATTAAACGGTTAATCATTATCTAAATAGGTGAACACATTTCAGCTACAGACCATAATCCCCCAGCCCTAAACCCTTAATCAATATTTTGAGCTGGATGAGAACACCCCGGCGCGATATCGCATGCATTGTTTAGTGTAGTGTAGCACAAACCAGTCCGCCAGGCAGAATAGTACCTTATGCCCATTCGGGTGTGTGAAATAGCTTTATTTTACGTCCGTTTACACCGAAGTGATATCGCAGACAAATTATACTGATTTCACGCCTTCACGAAATATACTCCTGTCTACATACTTTCAACACATTTTTTTTTGTCAAAATAATTTTAAAAAAAATTGCTTTAGAATTTAATTTGCAGAAGAAAAAAATTGACAGGTAATTAATTATTGTCAAAATTCTGTAGTGACATTTGGCGATTTGAAACATTACAGAACTAACATCCGACAACAATCACAGTTTTTTTTTATAAACCAGTACAACGTTTCGATAAGTATTCTCGTGTCATTACCAAGCACACCGGAAAAGGCTTACTTTGACTGCCTTGACTCATTCACATTGCATACACAACAAGCATGAAAGATACATTATGTGAGATAAGACAAAGAGCTGACATTACTCACTATAATAGTTAAAAACTACACAACGTAAATTTCAGTAAAATTGATCCAATCTGATCCGAAAATTTAGCGATTGAATTTAGGCCTAGCCTCGATCATCATTACTACATTCGTTTCGATAAAATACATAGTCACGATTATCCATTTTTTGATTTAATCATCATGCGTTGACCAGCACATCGGATTCAAACATATTATGTATCAAATACTACAGACTAGCGATGACACCGAGTGTTTATTATCTCCTAGATAAGTTAATTAATGTCAAATTAATAATTTAGATAACATTTCGGGCCTAACGAAAGACCTGCAATGGACAGATTTAGGCGTAGGATAAATCACGAGACTGAGGTTATGCTGGGGAAAGAAAGACGGAAGAAAATAACCCGAGAAAAGGAAAAACCGAAGTCTTTCTTCCTCAGCATAACCGAAGTCGAGGACTTTATCTTTTTTATAAACCGTCTATGTTTAGAAGTACATAAAATGAGAATATCCTTATATTTTGTTTTCTTATGGAATAAACCCTACCCTGGATGAATAACACGATACTGGTTTAAAGAAAAATCTTTAACTACAAATATCAAATACAAATTTTAGTAATTTGATTGTATAATATAAGATTGATTTTAGTGCTTAGCCAAACAAAATTGAAGTACTTAAATTTGGATTTTATCTTTAGTTAAGATTTCGAGAAACCGGACCCAGTGCTTTGAAGTCGCGCCCGCAGCTTTTATGAAAAAAACGTTATTGAATTGCACGTAGGGTAACGTTACCATACGTCCCGGTTTGGGGGGTCCTTTTTGCCGTCACGTCCCGATGCCGCTCACGTGCCTTAATGTCCCGGTTTGTGATCTAAATTGTACTGTGCACAATACATTGGGCAAACCCCGGCAGACTCCTGTACCGTACATCTAGATCCGTAGAATTTACCGAGTAGTGCCGAATGTGCATAATACAGATCTCGGGACGAGTTTTTACAAAAATGACCCATTCAGCAACATATATTTTTAGTGTAACTACCGTCACAAAGTGGCTGAAAACGCATTTCCCGGCTTCTACAAATTAAAATATTTCTGAGGGGGATGCCCCCAAAATCCCCTAGTAATTTCGCGCATCCGGCGCACAGTGTTTCGCACCCGCAATTTAGACTTCGTCTACTCAGAAAAATAAATTCCCTGTTTCTTCAATGATTAATCTGGTTAACCCTAATTGCACGTATGCTTTATATGTGGGATAGACATGTCTGTTTCTATTTTACAAATAATCAATCAAATACCTTTTTCTCCTCCGTCTGTTTCTTTCTTCGTCTTTACAGATTTCTTAAGTCTTATTTTTTTATGAAAAAAACAAAACAAATGAAATAAGTATTAATATCAAAAGTTATCTGTCATATAAATCACATACAAAAATAATATAAAATCTAACTTTCGCACTTTTATGAGAAATGTCGGGACTTTTGTAATAGAGGTGGAATGATATGCCATGGGATATAATTACTATAAAAACTTTCTTCTGGTCTTCTCGAAAAAGTTTATCTCCATTTTCCGGCGTGGTTTCCTGTTATCAGTGATGCAGAATGGAGGGCCTGACAAGGACAGCTGTCTAGTCGTTCGGATGGGACGAAAACCCGAGGTCCCATGTACACGTTGGCGTGCACGTAAAAGATCCCTATTTTAAAAAAAAAAATGTAAACAATATTTTTTCAGATAACTGAAAGGATTGGGGGAGGGGGGGGGGGCAGGAGAAAGCCTATATCACCCCTCTCCAAAATAAAATTATAACATTTTTACATTGTTATAAATGTCACATTTTTAAATAAGTAAATGAGTAAAGTAAAGTTCCCTATCATTAATTTTATGAATTATAAAATTAATAAAATGTACATGTATCGCTATCTGGTTATTATAATAAATATTACATAAATTAAAATTAATAATTAACAATGTGGATTCATTTAATTAAACCGTTTCGAATAATCAATAAACCTATGCATCTGTTTAAAAATAGTTATATAATTATCAGCATCTGAGAGTTCATTATTGTCAAAGAGTAAAGTAGTTATGTTAATGTTGGATTGAGGCAATGATTCGAATGAATCGTAAAAGATCCCTTGGCAGTTCGAATTTGATATAAGAGTAGGCCGTAGGCCGTTGGAATTTGATATGAGAGTGGTGAGAAGTGAATTTGGCTGAAAATTTTTAACTGGTCAGAAACCATCAATGCAGCAAGAATTTTACCGTGAACTTTGTAATGAGCTTAGCGTAGATCACCGAAGGGTGTTTTGATTGAAGTGAAAGCTTTTTGCTCGAGTTACGTCCGTTTTCATTAGTTTGCAAATGGCGATAATTTTGTTTAAATATTTTTTATGTAGCTTTTTTATTGGTTTGTAGTAAAATTTATAAAGATTGTTTTAGGTCAATTGGAGGAAATCAGCCAATTGACTGAAATCTCTCATGTCTGACAGTGTATGGCGTATGCCTGTCTTCATTAGCCCAGTTTAGGAGCAGAACAGAAGGACGTTAAACCCCATTTCATTTTATTCAATCTTTTAGTGGCATTTAGCGATTGGGAAACACATTAACAAAACAAAGTTTTTTTTTATGGGAATCAATCACTGGTTTATTCACAAAGCACGACGTTTCGACAAGTATCCTCTTAACGTTGATTGATTCCCACAAAAACTGTGTTCTGTTAATCATTTTATTTAATTTCGTATAATTACAATAATAACACCCTACTGGGCTTCTTCTTGGCTAGTGAATATGTAAAGATAGCGTTGTCAATATTATTTCATTGTTCACAGTGCAAACTGCAAATGTCAGTAGTTCAAAATACGTATTGGTAAAACACGTATTTTGAACTACTGACATTAGCAGTCTGCACTGTGAACAATGAAATAAAATAAGCAACGTTATCCGTTCATAAATGAAGACGAGTGAATGCCAGACAGTGTGCTTTGGGGAAAACTCGAACTCGACCAATTTCGAACATCGAACTCGAATCGACAGGGGTTCTTTTACGTACACGCCAACACTAGACATTGTCCTTGTCAGATCCCCGTGTCGTATTCCTGGGATCACCACCCGATCTCGCTGTTACAATCAGATGGAATGAAATGTGGTTTAATGAATGAATGAAATGGGGTTTAACGTCCTACGCTTAAGCACCGTACCTGGGCTAATTGAAGACGGGCATACGCCACAGTGTGCAATGAGGGAAATTTTGCCCGGGCAGCGGCGCTACGGCCTACTCTTATATCGAATTCCAACTGCCAAGGGATCTTTTACGTGCACTCCAACTTGTACACGGGACCTCGGTTTTTCGTCCCATCCGAACGACTAGGCAGCTGTCCTTGTCAGGCCCTCCTTCTGCATCACTGACAAGGGGAAATCACGCCGGAAAATCGAGATGAACTTTCTCGGCCAATGAAATGTGGTTTAAAGCCCACTCAATATAATAAAACGATAGCTATTTGTTAAATAACTGGTCGAGTAGATATGACAGTGGGGGAGAAACTGTCCAACCTAAGTAAATGTGAAGATCCATGAAGTAAAGACATATGGGTTTTTGTCATCAGCGGTTCGGGACGTAGGGCGGACTGGCGTTCTTTAACTCTCTATCTCTAGTTTTGTGTTTGGTGTTTGTGCCCGATCCGATCCCGGCGACCCCCAATGCCCCACACCAGCCATGCAAGGGATGTAAAGTTAGGAACCCTATTTTTTGCATTTTAAAACAAAAGTATATGTCATGCCCCGAAAAGATAACAAATCTCTCAGCGGCCATGGGTGTCATTGTGCAGTAAATGGAGAACGCTAGATCGAAGACGGGCCTTAACATTTTATGACGTCATATGTGGATTATGGGTAGGGGTAAGGATTAGGCTTGGCCCAGGGTTAGGGTTAGGGCTAGCCCTGTCTACATCTCGAGACTCTGGCGAAAGCTGCAGGCCACAACCCTTACCCTAACCCTTATCCTAACCCACAATCCACATATGACGTCATAAAATGCTAAGGACCGTCTTCGATCTCGCGTTCTCCTTTTACTGCACAATGACACACATGGCCGCTGAGAGAATTGTTATTTTTCCGGGGCTGTGCCTGTTCCTCAATCCTTTTCAGTATCTGAATAAAATATTGTTTTTAAAAAAAAAATATATGTATTTTTATACGCCCACATTTTCATGTGGACGTATAAGGTCATCCCCCCTGTCCGTCATAAAATGCTAAGGGCCGTCTTCGATCTCGCGTTCTCCCAGTAAAATAGACTACCTACCTGTAATAACATAAATAAACAGCGAGTATTTTAGCTATTGTGAGAGACACGACAACCATGACGATGCCAGCAACATGAACAGCTCTTAAACCAACACCTGAAAAACATCCACAAAAAAACAATAATCAATTTCACTTTTATTTTTTACCCTTCTCGAAATTAACTTCACGCATTCTCCAGATGTGGTTTAACGGAAGCAATTTTCTTTAATGGATTTTTTAATGTTTTTTTTTTAAATTAAAACGTTAAAATTATTGGGGTTAAACGTCCTACTTGAATGATGAATATGTTTTTGACCAGGAAGATGCTAGTTAACTTCCTTGTAACATCCAGAATTGATTACTGCAACGCACTCTTATATAATTAAGGGGGGGTGGGGTGGTGAATGGTTAGCACCTGTGCGCTGTATCATAAAGCCTTTTATTGGTCAACTTTTGTGGTTTCGAATCCCCGGTTGTACGTGACAAGGAGTAGTGTCGCCTGTCCAATCTCATGGGTTTTCTCCGGGTCCTCCGGTTTCCTCCCACTGCTAAAGACTTATACGCGCAAGCGAATTATTTAAATAAAATTAAACAATGTTAGTCTCCAAATGACCTTGTTTGTGTTGAGTGGACGTCAACCTCATTTCTCTATCTCTCTCTCTCTCTCTCTTTCTCTCTCTCTCTCATATAATTCTCCCAAACATTAAATTGGCCGTTGTATCTTAATAACGGAACCAATAACAATTGAAAGAACGCTGTTCTTCTAAAGGCGATAATGACTTAATTTGACAGAAATTTCCACATATTCCCTTTACATTATCTACTTTTTAACTATTATTGCGAGAACTATCAGCTCTTTATCTAAATCTTACTTGATGTGTTTTTAAATGAAATAAAATGGGGTTTAACGTCCTACTGTTCTGCTCTTCTGCTCCTAGTCTGGGTTAATGAAGATGGGCATACGTCATATACAGCGTGCTTGGAGGGAAATTTTGCCCGGGCAGCGGCGCTATGGCCTACTCTTATATTGAATTCCAACTGCCAAGGGATATTTTACGTGCACGGCAATGTGTACACGGGACCTCGGTTTTCCGTCCCATCCGAACGACTAGACAACTGTCCTTGTCAGGCCCACTGCATCACTGACATGAAAATCACGCCGGAAAATCTGGATGAACTTTCTCGGCCAATGCAGGAATCGAACACCCGCCCTCCAGGCTAGCGAGCCAGCGTCCTACCCACTTAGCAACCGTTATCCCCCTACGTGTTTTTAAGAAGGAAGTTAAGTTTATAAAACATAAAAAAAGTAGGTCACGAGTTTAGCTTGATATGACATACAAAAAAAAAGTGTGGACTATTTCGATATTATACGATGCGGATTATACATATTTCAATGTCCAAAAAACCTATCAAGCAACTGAAACTGTAGATTAGAAAATAAAAAAAAAACAATTTTTCAAATTAATACGTTTTTTTCACGACCAATATGTGTTGTTAAAAGGTTGTTGTTGTTCTTAGTGTTTAACGTCTGCTTCCACCGAAGATGATATCGCAGACAAGTCTTTTTTTTTTCATTTTTATTATCTAAGCCCACGCGCAGGGGTCTTTCATGTTAGAGGAAACCGGAGTTCCCGGAGGAAACCCACGAGGTTGAGAAGGCGCCCATATCTCCTTGCCACATATGCTCACATAAGGGCTCGAAACCATAGCCGCAAGCCAGAGGTGACCGGCCAGTTAGAGGACGAAGCGCGGCACTGTATACCACTAGCCCATCCCAACCCCCTGGTTTAATGGTCGAGAGCGAGACATTAAGTAATATATTGTAACAACAAGAAGACCGCGAGGTTCGAGTGTTTTAACAATATATTACGCAATGCCTTTTAAAAGCCCTCGAGAGCATTAAACGACTTAAAATACAGACATTCCACACTTGCGTTTACCGTAAAATACGTCATACCAGTCTAATATTTTGATAATGTACGATTGGCAAGTTGCCCGCCCTAACATTATTTGAAATAATTGTACGTCAACATCAAAGGGTGACGTCAAATCTGTATTTTAAAGTTTAGTAAGACGAAATATCTTACGACACCTGAATGGCTTGGTTTTTTTTTTATTTATATAGACCATTATTTCTTATACTCTGGACTAGATAAAGGAAGGCTGTCTTTCCTCCTGGTAGGGATCCAAACTCGTGGGTTTTCTCCCGGTTCCCTCCCACTGCTAAAGATCCCTACGCGCATGCGAATTATTGAAATCAAATCAAATCTTATGTAAGTCCCTAAATGACCTAGTTTGTGTCGAGTGGAGATTAAACCCATCTCTCTCTCTCTCCCTCTCTCTCTCTCCTGACAGGGGGGTCACGGCGACTAAGTGGGTATGGCGCTTGCTCGCCCAGATTAGGAGCAGAAAAGTTGGACGTTAAACCCCATTTCATTTCACTTTTTCCTGGTAGTGTTTTAGGGGATAGGCGGATTCCGGATTTGAGCAACTGAAACTGTAGATTCGAAAATAAAAAAATACACTTTTACAAATTACTACGTTTTTTTCATGACTAATCTAGTTTAGGAAGATAAAATATCTTACGAAACCTGAATGGCTTGTTTTTCACCTTTGTATTGATAAAAACCATTATTTCTTATGCTCTGGACAAGACAAAGGAAGCCAGTCTATCTTCCAGGTAGGTGAGGGGATCACGGCTTGGTTTCCCCTTGTCAGTGATGCAGGACGGAGGGCCTGACAA
This sequence comes from Patella pellucida, assembly GCA_917208275.1. Classification (NCBI taxonomy): domain Eukaryota; kingdom Metazoa; phylum Mollusca; class Gastropoda; family Patellidae; genus Patella; species Patella pellucida. The sequence goes on along the minus strand of OU795042.1, from coordinate 3,133,836 downwards.
GGACAGTTGTCTAGCCGTTCGGATAGGACGAAAAACCGAGGAGTAGGCCGTAGTACACTGTATGGCATACGTCCGTCTTCATTAGCCCATTTTAGGAGCAGAACAGTAGGACATTAAATCTCATTCGGGGGACAGGCGGATTCAGGATTATTGATGTTTTGTCGTGTGTTCTGTACACGGTGAACACTACATTTTCTGATTACACTATTTGGCCTATACCGTTTCGAATTTTGTCTGATGGTTTGGATTGTTCGTACTTGGTTTTACTTTTTATTTTATTTTTATTACCCATGCAGTGTCACACACACCATGTAATTCAGTTTTTCAGGGGTCAAGCAGATTTATTGTTTAGATTACGATCTTTTTATAAATTACGTCATAATGTCATTCATTCATTACCCATGTAGTGTTAAACACGGCGTGACTCAGAAGGTCTACGCATCAACTCTGACATGTTACACACAGTCCAAAATGTTTCGACGCCGATATAAATATTGTGTTTTATCACGCCCCCCCCCCCTCTCCCCCGTCCCCGGATCGTGTTCCTAATGCATAAGCGTCTTTCACCACGCCCATCAGCCTTTCACCACGCCCATGTCACCACGACCATACAGTCTTTCACTACGCCCATCAGCCTTTCACCACGCCCATACAGCCTGTCACCATGCTTATGTCACCACGCCCGTGCATTTTTTCACAACGCTCGTGCATTCTTTCATCACATCCGTGCATTCTATCACCACGCCCGTGCTGTCTTTCACCAAGCCCGTGCTGTCTTTCACCAAGCCCGTGCTGTCTTTCACCACGCCCGTGCTGTCTTTCTGGTAATATTCACTGTGACAATACACATCACCTTGGTAACATTTAGTTACCTTGACAACAGGTATCACCTTATATTACTTACCTTGACTACAGGTGTTACCAGTATAATCTTTAGTACACAGACATATAAAAGATGACGATGACGTATCCAGGTGTGTTTTTTCTATACATTGTCCACCATTTAAACAATGGTTTATTCTACAATCATTGAGGTCTGTAAAATACAAATTAATCAGGATACATTAACTCAACGTACAACATGATTGGGAACGATACATTTACTTATCCATGATAAAATATCGCAGGCTTTCGATGGCATCGAGAGTTAATTATGGTCTGGACAATGAGTGAATGAATGAATGAAATGGGGTTTAACGTCCTACGCTTCTGCACCTAACCTTGGCTAATTGAAGACGGGGGTCTGGATTAAGACAGACCTATAGGCAGATTTAGCTCTTGCATTATGTATGTAGATTGGTAATAACAATTAATGAGTTAAAGCGGGTTTCAAATAAATGGGAAGCGAAAGTCGGGGTAAGAGTGGTATGAGGTGTCTTAAAAACGCTATGCTAATATATTAACCACTATTCCAACTAAGAACTACACGTGTACGTGACATGGAGTATGTTCACCTGCCGAACCTCGTGGGTTTCATCCGGGTCCTCCGGTTTCCTCGGACTGCCAAAGTGAATTATTGAATGGAATCTGTCAGTCCCAAAGTGACATAGTTTGTCTCGAGGGGGCGTTAAACTAATGGCCTATATAGAACTTGTTTTATTCAGCCAATCAAAATCATTATTGAACGTCGACCTTGTTTAAAAAGAAACCAGCGGTTGCCAGGCAACATACGATCAGAAGCTAAAAAAAGAAGCGATTTTTCGTACAATCAGGGGCTATAAATAATCTTCAGACATGAGAGTGGTGAAGTGAAATTGGCTGAAAATTTTTAACGGATCAGAAACCAACAAAGCAGCATGAATTTTCCCGTCAAAGTCGTAATGAGCTTAGCATAGATTACCGAAGGATGTTTTGATTGAAGTGAAATTTTGCTATTTGCTCGAGTTACGTCCGTTTTAATTAGTTTACATATGGCGATAATTTTTGTTTGAATAATTTTTATGTGGCTTTTAATTGGTTTGTAGTCAAATTTATAAAAATTGCTTCAGGTCAATTTGAGGAAATTAGCCAATTGGCTGAAAACTCTCATGTCTGAATCTTGAATGTTATAGACTGAAATGAGCAAATATCGAAAGGGATTGAGATCTCTGGGATATAAAGACACATTTTAGGTTTCATTAAAATCGAATAAAAATTGTGACTTCTAGAGAGGGTCCACAGACAAATTATGGACGGTCGAACGGACGGACAGACAGACGTCCGGGCAAATAACGTCCACGTGAAAATGTGGGTGTATAAACATATGTGTAAAATAAAATAGATAAAATAGTCGAGAGTAGAAAAGGTGTAAAATAGATAACGTGGACTTACTTTGACGTTCTAACACCTGACGTCAACTGGCCGACTATCGCCATTGAAGAGACGACCACTGAGAAGATCGGTCGCATTTTTTTTTTGTTACGTCTTTTTTGTAAATCATTTTAGTTAAGCCTGTACCACAACAGGCCCGGGACTGTACAGCGCAGTGGACGTTTACGGCTGGCCCCCGGATCCATTCACTTGATTTGATAATTGTTTATTTTTTGTAATGTTTATTGTCTGTATTGTTTGTTTTGCGTGTAGTGCAGTCCTCCTGCATTTACTATTGGATAAACTTAGTGTAAAACCGACGACTTGTTAAAGAATAGATAAAATGGAACCTACTTGTTACAGAGACGCTATCATAAACACTGCATCTATAGAGACCACGATCGCTATCTCGTATATGGCTGATAACCAAATAACTTTCACTAACTCGAAACCTGTAAATAGAAGATGCCGTTTAACTTATGTTTTTTGTTCAGGGATCAGAGAAATACTCTCGAATTTGTTTAGGGATCAATGGTGTTGAACAAATGATAATGACCTCTTTTTCAAACTGAACTCGAAAAACAGTCTAATGGCGAATTACAATTTCAGTTTTTCTTGTATTGTAATTCAGACGATTAACACAATAAAATGATGACGTAGATACCATCTTCACATCGATGTTCAAGAATAGGAATTGAATTATCCTTTAGTTTTTGGCACACGATTTAAAGACAATAAAAATGAAGTCGTGAAAACAATATAAAGGATTGATCAATTTGTTTAATCTTTGAATCAATGAGAGAGAGAGAGAGAGCGCGAGAGAGAGAGAGAAAGATGGGGTTTAACGTCCACTGAACACAACTAGGTCATTTCGGGACTAACATATGGTTTAATTTTATTTCAATAATTCGCTTCCGCGTAGGGGTCTTTAGCAGTGGGAGGAAACCGGAGTGTCCGGAGGAAACCCACGAGGTTGATTAGGCGCTCCTATCTCCATGCCACATACGCTCACACCAGGGCTCGAAACCACAGCCGCAAGCCAGAGGTGAGCGGCAAGCTAGAGCTCTCTAGACCACTAGGCCATCCCAACCCCCCTTGAATCAATGTACTCATTGTTAAGGGTATTATTATTGCGTGTGGACGTCTACATGTATTTCATTTTTACAGGTGGCAAAGAGTAGGGTGGCCTGTCGAACCTCGTGGGTTTTCTCCTGGTCCTCCGGTTTCCCCCCACTGGCTTAGACCCCTACGTGCAAGCGAATTATTGAAATACAATTGAACCTTTATGTTAGTCCCGAAATGAGCTAGTTTGTGTCGAGTGGACTTAAAACCCCATTTCTCTTTCTCTCCCATTTTTACAGGCGCGGTGGCTTAGTGGGTAGGGCGCTGGCTCAATACCAGGACGTCCGGGCTTCGATCCCGGTGTTTGCTTAGAAACATCCTAGGGTTTCTCCAAGCGGTACCCCCCCCCCCCTTGTCCCTCCTAGCACATAATACGGCGTATGCGTGTCTTCATTGAAAGGTATGACGTTAAACCACATTTCATTTCTGTCGAATCTCTCTCTGCTCGAGTACGTGTCTTATTTGCCAACATCTTGGGTTTTCTCCGATTTTTCCCACCCACCACCTGCAAGACAAAGTTTTCGAGAAAAACCTATTTTTTATAGCTAGCGCGACCTGGGCTAAAAGTAACATCAACCGGGACGAGTAATAACTGTCTGCTAACAGTAGTGAAAATAAACAACAAGGAAAAACTTTTTGCGACTATTGATCGTTTCATTATATCTAAGGATCAATCTCATTAAAATACAGATATATATTTCGTTTCGTTTTTTATACTTTCGCTGGTCTATACTACATGCAGATCTGACTAGTTGTTGCGAAAGGTCACGTCAGAAGTCATACGAGCGGGTTTTCACCCTATGACGTCATTCTTTTGAATAACCTATCAGCAGTCATGCTACTAGTTGATTACCCACAGCTCCGTGTAAAACACGCCTAAAGCTCGCCGTAACAGACCGTTTCATTGGCTAATACCTCACACTATTCAGAACACGTCAATGACAACATCTCTTTCAGATCCTAGTGCAGTAAAGACAGTTAAAATAAAATATTGAACTATATGAACGAAACGAAATAGGATCTGTGTTCTAATCAGATTATTTTAGATCTTTTTCATTATTTTAAAATATGATATTTCTGTAAGGTTTTTAATTTTAGTTTTATGTCAGAAATCTCATATTTGATTCGTACTTACAAAGAAAATAATATACACGTTCAGCGAAAGAAAGAAAACTAGGTTAACTTCCTGCTATTCTGCACCTGGCGGGCATTTAGCGGAAGTTAAAGCATTGCGCATGTAGATTGTTCACGTTACCTCTTAGATCTGGTTTGTGGTGTAATAATATGACCATGTGGCGTCCGCCATGTTACTAAAGTATTCTTGTTATTTCCCGGTTTATCACATATTAAGGCCAGGGATTTATCTCTTTTAATTCCGTCTATTATGACACCATTTCCTTAAAAATAAAATACATATTGACCGATTACATTGTCATATACCACATACAATACATATTGACCGATTACATTGTCATATAACACATACAATACATATTGACCGATTACATTGTCATATAACACATAAAATACATATTGACCGATTACATTGTCATGTAACACATACAATACATATTGACCGATTGCATGGTTATATACAAAAAAAACAACAAAACAAAGTACGAACAATCAAACCATAAGACAGAATTTGAAGTGCTAAAAAAACGTTACAGGCAAAATAGTGTATTCAAGCAAAATAGTGTAATCTACAAATGGACTGCTCCTCGTGTACAAAATACACGGCATACAGTGGTAACAGGTGTCCGGAAGAGTAAGCTTACCCATATACATATTGACCGATTGCATTAAACATATTAAAATACATATTGACCAATTACAATATTAAATATAAATTGACCAATCGCACATCGCATGTTATGTAATATAAAATACATATTGACCGATTACATATTGTTATATAATAAAAAAAATACATATCGACCGATTACATTGTTATATAACATAATAAATATATTGACCGATTACATTGTTATATAATATAAAATACATATTGACCGATCACATTGTTGTATAATATAAAATACATATTGACCGATCACATATTGTTGTATAATATATAATACATATTGACCGATCACATTGTTGTATAATATATAATACATATTGACCGATCACATATTGTTGTATAATATATAATACATATTGACCGATCACATATTGTTGTATAATATATAATACATATTGACCGATCACATATTGTTGTATAATATATAATACATATTGACCGATCACATATTGTTGTATAATATATAACAAATATTGACCAGCAAAATATTGATAGATAAATTAGTTTGAATATGGTTTTAGTCCAGATACTGGCAGATACATCATTAAATCATCTAGTTTGAACGCGGGAAGGTATCTTTAATATTCCCCGGGACTGGGGCTGGATATTATGATAGCTTTTTGTATTAATGTACTTTGCGGGGTTTTTTTTGTTTTTAGCAAGATTAAACTTATAAGATTAATTTCTAGGCAATCAGCAAATTATTCAGTGCTGCAGTCCCCCAGGTCAGTCCCCGATGTTCGAATTCGATTCCGTTGTTTTTCAGTGCGGTCAACTCCTTTTGATAGGTGCAGGACGGAGGGTCTGGCAAGGGACGGCGTATAGTCGTTTGGATGGGACGAAAAACCACTGGTGTACATGTCAAACATCCGTTAGAAGTTAGAATTCGATATAACTAAGAGTAGGCCGTAGCGCCGTTGTCCGTGCAATATACCCGATGTCCGTCTTCATTAGCCCAGTTGGTCCAGAACACCATTTTTTTTATCTTCATGTTTTTTATTTGTTTTTAAACCAACAATAAAATAATGACAGCTATGATCTGAGTTTTGAACTGAAGTGAAATGGGGTTTAACGTTCTACTGTTCTGCTCCTAACCTGGGCTAATGAAGGCGGGCATACGCCATACAGTATGCTATGCTATGAGGAATTTTGACCGGACAGCAGCGCTACGACTTAGTCTATACCGAATTCCAACTGCCAAGGGATCTTTTACGTGCATGTCAATGTGTACACGGGCCTCCGTTTTTCGTACCATCCGAACGACTAGACAGCTGTCCTTGCCAGACCCTCCGCCCTGCACCACTGACAAGGGGACATCACAGTTTTGAACCTTTGTAAAGTTGATATACAAGACGAGCCATCCTTTGCCCTGAGCTAAACCCCCTTGTCATGCCCTGCCCTGAACCCAACACCCTTCTTGGTAGAGATGGTAAATCAGAGTTAAAGAATTGATAAAAAAACATACCCCCGCTACAAGACGAGTGAACACAGACCCTCTTCTCTAGTGACTGGCCTTTACAGACTGGTCGAGCTCGTCCGTTATTCTTCTTCTTACAGGATCGTCTTCGAAGCTGACTTCCACGACCACAAGTCACGGAACATGATGACCATGGCGTCCAGGTCGACCAATAATTAGGTTTTTTACAGGGTTTGAGGATGCAGGTCTTCATTCTGACTGCTGGACCCGAACACTGGGTTTTGTTACTGTGGGTGATACAAACTCGAGTCTGGATTGTGTAGCCCAAGTTACATTTCCTAGAACATGGTCCCCAACTACTCCAACTCATCCAAGATGCTGCAAATATAACATTTACATAAACACTAGTTGCCATAACCTGTCTTGTGCACGACCCCTCTACTCTGGGAATGAGGGTTGGTGGGAAACAGTACCACTGTTAATTAGCGAGCTGTAGTTCAGTACCTTGGTTTCCCACATCTCTGACAATAAATATAATTAGGGCCGTTTTTCTTGAAATCTTAACTAAAGATAAAATCCAAATTTAAGTAGATTGGCTAAGCACTAATATCAATCTAATATTATCCAATCTAATTACTAGAATTTGGATTTTTATCTTAGTTAAAACTTCGTGAAACAGGCCCCTGTGATATAAATGAATAAAAAAAGGGATTGTTTCCCTTCATTTATGGCAATTTTTGTAAGTTACATTTATATTTCCTGTCGGGTTTATAATCACAAAGACTCTCCATTAAGAAGGGGGGGGGGGGTGCTGGATGGCTGAATGGTTAGCACGTGCGCGCTGTATCATAAAGCCTAACCATTCGGCCATCCACCCCAACCATTTCTGATGTGGAGATTGGTTATAAGCTTATTGTGTGAATACTTGTCTAAACAATATTTTGTAAAAGGTATCCCTGCTTGTATAAAATCTACAACAAAACGAATCGAATTGAACCCTACCTGAACATATACTCTTTTTACTGCATTGTCGGACATCCCAGACAGTTCCCAGACATTGCTTTGTGCTACATTTTCTAGTTCGCAGTTGATATCCACCATGCCCACATTTCACCGAACAATGTCCCCATGCTTCCCACGAGGAGAAGCTACCGATCTTATCTCCAGTAGGCAACCAATCCGTACAGCTGTTATTCACGGCTTGAAGGACGGCCGAGTAAGTAGCATTGTGAACTCGCTGTTGAAGGTTGAGACCATGTTGAGAACTAACGTGCATGGATTGGGCTAGAATTCTATAAATATTCCCTTCAATTGTAGAAATGGCTGTCTTGATATCATCATTGACTTTATAATTTCGTTTCCCGCCAAGTTGTTTCATCAAGTTGGAAACATCGCCATCAATGTGTTTATAGAAAAACCTGTCTTCTGCCTGTTTCAATTTTCGTTCCGGGTGTTCAATCAAATAGCGGGCCTTTAACGGTAAACGAATGTTTGAATATAGTCCAAATTCTCCTTTCGGGTTCAAAGACGGATTTAAAGGGAAATTCTCATATTCCTTTATGTTTCTATGTGGTATCTGCGAATCTTCGTCCTTTTGTTTAGACCTCGCGTCCAGTAAGTCCGGGAACATCCACGTGGTCCTTGAACGATAGTGTTTAACTCCATTTGGCCATTGTTTTGCTCTCTGCAATCTGTGATATTTGCTTTTGGCTTCCTTCAGTTGGAAGTTTGCCTTTCCTAGGCGCAATTTCTGCAATTCTTCCTTCAGCTTCACCCTCAACTTGGCTAATTTTAACCTTAATCTATCTTTCCAACGATTGCGCGAAAGCTTCCCTTTTAATAATTTCAATTTCGAATCGTGGATTTCGCTTGATGTTGGGAGTTCATATTTGCTTGGCGTTTTGTCAGACCCTCGGCCATCTTCGAACTCATGACTTGTGTATGAAGGTATGTCAACTCCATCAGAATCTCGCCAATCTTCAATGTCATGTTCTGTGTATGAAGGTAGGTTCACTCCATCAGAATCTCGGCCAATTTCGAACTCCTGTCGTGTGTATGAAGGTAGTTTAATTCCATCAGAGTCTCGCCAATCGTCGAACTCATGTCTTGATCTTGTTTGTGAAGGCAGTTTAACATTTTTTCGATGCTTCATTTTATTTGGGATAGCGAAACCTTCATTTGTGGAATCCGTGTCACGAGCACTAATGTCGGGATCAATGATCATTTCCGGTTCATTTTCTTCCAATGTCTTCTCGCCATTTGTATTAGTCTCGGTGTGTGTTGGATATTTCAACTTGGGGTTGCTAAGCGATATACGATGTTCCGTTATTAATCTTATTTGTAAAGGTTCGTCATTTCGGTCAGATGATTTATCAGCTTCGTCATATTCCTTCTTTCCCACGACCACGCCTACTTCGTTAGATGTGATCCGACTTTGCGTTGTATCTGAACCATTTCCTTCATTAATACCGGAGGCCCCATTTTCATCCTCTCCTGTAGCTGAACCCGGCTCACTTTCGTCATCAAATGTAACTCCAAATTCATTCTCTCTTTTAGCTGGGCCCGTTTCACTTTCTTCACCAATAGTAACTCCAAATTCATTCTCTCCTTTAGTTGAACCCGGCTCACTTTCGTCATCAACAGTAAACCCATTCTCTCCTGTAGCTGAACCCATTTGATTATTTCGAGTTTCTCCTTCTGTTCGTGATCTGTGTTTCAAGTAATCAGAAAGTTTTATAAATTTAAAATGCGACCGTGGGTGCATCATCTGAAGATCCCCATCTTCATTATTGTAAATTACTTCGTCTATATTACGGTTTGCTTTAACATAAGATTTTAAAGCCATCGTTTTCGGAATACCACCGTCGTGTTTTTTAGTTTTATCTTCTTTATCCATAATTCCGTCCGCCCGTGCACCAACCTGTTCCTTTGTGTTGACTACTGACGCTTCGTCCTTTTCTGAAGATTTCAATGATGTTACGCTTTCGGCCTTTTGAGTTAATATTGGACCTGAATCTTGGTCGTTTCCCGAGTTCACATAAGAAGCAATCCGCAGATGTTTTGCCATTGATGGGGTTGGAACTTTGTCGTTTCTGGAATTCTGTACCGGTTCATCCATCATTGGAAATGGAATTTCGTCGTATCTCGATTGACTATCAACCGCGCTATTAAAAGTATCATTATCTTCATTTTGATTTCCATGAATGGCTTCATTAATAGCATCGAAATTCAAAATGTCCTCAATCGTTTCCGTCGACCTGTTGGCTGATGCTTCGGGTAGCTGTTGAGTTGTCGTATCGATAATCTGGTCTGCTGAGCCTTCAACACCAGCTGCTGAAAGTTCGCCTCCAGTTTCCACAGAGCTTGTGTTCCCAGTGTCTAGTCCTTCTGTCGTCTGCTCTTCGTTCACAATAGTTGCGTTCGCGGGATGTTTGGGCTTAAAGAAACTACCAGAGGTTAAACTTTTTAAAAAGGAGCTTATGCCATTGGTGAATCTTGCAAAGGAGCTAGGTTTGTGGGTGGTGTTAGCTGATACGTCGGGTTTGGTGGTCGGAAGTAATAATATGTCGGTTTCGTTGGTCGGAGCGAATATTATGTCGGTTTCGTTGCTGATTTTTAAGATCGCATTTGAGAAAGTAGAAGAGGCTGTTTCCTCAACCTTCTTATCATCGGTGGTGTTTGTCACGACTTCGGCATCGTATACATCTAAATTGTTCAGTTTTTTAATCTTTAGGGGTTTTCCTTGTTTCAATTTGAAATTTGTCTGGCGTTCTAAACCCTTCCTGTTATGACGTAAGCGTGATTTTTTAATTGGTCTTTGCGCAGGTTTTGCCTTGATATTGTAAAATACAAGAGGTGGACGGGGGACGAGAATCGATTGACCTAAATCTGCCACCCTCTCTCGGTTGGAACTTTTGTCCAGAACCTGGTCATGATTTTGTAAGTCCAATATCAATTGATTTAAAGTGTTTAATGTTTCATGGGAGTTCGCAAAACCTTTCGAAATATTTTCTCCATCTGAGGGCGAATTTGCATCAAAATTATTTTTTCTGCCTTTTAATTCTATTTTATTCAGACTGTTTTTCGTCTTGTCTGCATGAAAATTGTCTACCTCTTTATCCGAACTATCAAGGGCCCTTTCTAATAGAGTCAGTCTGTTTGATTCTCCATTTTCTATCTGTTTTGGGATCGTGTTGGTGAACCTTTCGTCGCTATCAGGCTCATGAATCAGCCCATTACTATCCTGTCGAATTAAACCTTCAATTAAAAAGAATTCTCGTTAGTTTTTGTTCATAAACATATTTGATATTTTTAATCAAAAAGCATCAAGTATTGTGGGGATTTGTCTAATTTGGTAAATAACAAGAAATAGGGTTCAACGCCCTACTTTTCTGCACCGACTAAAGACGGGCATACGTCATACAATGTGCTATGCGACAAAGCTGCTGAAATATCGGCGTTGCCGCCTACTCTTCAACACTTTAAACTGTCAAGTCAGGGGTTCTTTTTACGTCCAACCCGAACGACTAGACGTTGTTCCTTACGGTGCAACTCTGACACGGTGATCATGTGCACACAATCTGGAGGATGGAGTGTAAGTTACTATAGTAGGTAAGCTAAGAAACACTTGTGGAGGGAGCCTTATATTGTATAATTTTACTCTGCCTTGAGGTCGGGTGTTCGATCCCTGCATTGGCCGAGAAAGTTTATCTCGATTTCCCGGCGTAGTTTCCCCGTGTCAGTGACGCAGACGGAGTGCCTGACGAGGACATCTGCCTAGTCGCTCGGATGGGACGAAAAACCGAGGTCCCGTGTACACATTGGCGTGCACGTAAAAGATCCCTTGGCAGTTGAATTCAGTTGCTGGCCGGGCAAAATATTCCTCATAGCACATTGTATGGCGTATGCCCGTCTTCAATTAGCCCAGGTTAGACGCAGAAGCGTAGGACGTTAAACCCCATTTCATTTATTTAATGTATAATATAACATAGGTTCAAGTAGGTTGTGTAATATGTACTTTTTGGTTAAATCACCGTTTTTTTTGAGGACGCTCGATTGGGCGTGCAGGTATCTTCAAGCAATCCGGAGAGGCAGAGAGAGAAGGTGTCATATAGAGTCTAACATATGGTACAATTTTTTTTCGGGAGGTATTTAGCAGTGGGAGGAAATCGGATGACCCGGAGAAAAGCCAACAGGTTGGAAAAGGGAGCCTACTCCATTAAAAAAAATAACAAATATTTAAATTGTAAACTAAGTACATGTAATGATAAAAACTGAGTGTTACCGAGTGTTTTGAGATGAGTTGATAGATGTATAGGTTTTTCACCGGGTAATAATATTCTTGTTGTGAACATTTTATCATCTTTTGATCTCAGATATTTCTCTGGTACGTCACACTCTAGCTGGTTTCTGTAAAAATAAATTCAACAATTTATACAATAAATTAATAGGCCTTCTCACAGAATATGGGAGTCATGTAATAATTTAAAAATGTTCATTAGATTTTAATAAGTGGATAGGATCACATATTTTTCACGGTATGATTAAGACATCAATATCAATATTGATTGAATTTGACCAATATTGAATTCTAATTAGTGTTTAAAATTTCGAATCCACATTAAATATCGCTTGTCTCATAACTTTCATAATCTACTGAGCGATATTTCCTTAGGATATATTGTTTTACATGAATTTGATTGGTCAATTAAAAGAGACTACTTTCTTATTAAACAGGAACTTCAATTTTAGCCAGGAAGTGGCACTATGGCCTGTCGCCAATGTATAAACGGAACTTAGGTTTAACGTAAAGACCGAGCGAGCAGAGAGCTGTCCTTGTTAGGCCCTCCTACTGCACCACTGGCACTGACAAGGGGCAATCACGTCGACCAATGCAGGGATCGCACGCGCGTCCTCTAGGCTAGCGAACCAGTGTCTTAGCCAGTCTACCGGGGCATGCAGTGTTTCTTCTAGTTATGTTAGTATAGGAGTATAGGCCTATATTGAATACTGATAAATTGTTATACATGTCCTGTCCAGAACAATGTTAAAAATGGCAGATACTAGTTCATTACTGTTTCAATGTTACAAATAAAGTTGGCATCAGTGCATAACAGTAGGACGTTAAAACCCATTTCATTCATTCATTCATTCCAAGCCTTGGTGACTTGGTGACACGTACTGTGTCTGTAGATTTATTTTCAATATATAAGCTAACACTACACCAACATCCATTTTGTCAGACCGAATTAAATTTTCATGAGGCGGCGTGGTATATTCGTAGTAACCTTATAGAAAAACGCCAAAATGAACGTTCGAATATTTGGTAATTTTTGGGTAAAGTTTACGATATGAGTATTTTAAATTACCTGCAGCCTGTTAAAGGTATTCGGCGGCCATGTTTGACAGCAAACCACTGGACGTTTAGATTATCTATTTTGTGATCCTGACAATCGAGTGCTATCAACGTCAATAAGACTCGGTCACCCAGTTTAAATACACCTTTCCCACAGACAGGGGTATTAATCCAAAGTTTGTAACAACCAACACTTAATGAACCTGGAAAATAAATTGCAGGAATTTAATGATTATAAGATTGAACACGCAAAAATCCAATAATACTCGCTCAATCTTTTTTATAAAGCAGCTAGCAATCAAATTGTTTGTGACTCTGCTTAAGCTAAGCAGAAAATGCTTAAAAATAAAACTTACAGTACCGGTAACTTACACCAAGTTGAAAATGCTCATCCAATTCCACCATGACATTCACGGGAGATCTCTACGCTAAATTTGAACATTGTAGCTCAGTTCGTTCCATTTTATTGATAGTCTCCTATCTACGAGTGGACAAAGTAACACGCCTACCGGTATCGCGCCGAAATTAATTAAAAAGACCAGTTCGATTCTGAACATTTTGTTTATATTATATAATTATGGCTTACTATTATTTACACAAATTAGTATTTTTTATTTTTCTTTCGGTGGGGGTGGACTACTTGTAGACTTGTAGTGGGCCTAGTGAGGATAGACACTGGGGTAATATTTATGGTTTTTAATTTAAACATATCCTTATCCTGTAATGGCGTTCAAGGCCTATGGCTATGCTATATGAATAGAAAATGTTTTATAGGCGCCTGGGCCTAATAATGTAAGCTTGGAGGTCACGGTTGATCAGTGGAGCAGAACAGGGCCTAATAAAGAAAGCTGTCTAGTCGTTCAGATGGGACAAAAAACGAGGTCCCGTGTACACATAGGCGTACACGTAAAAAATCCCATGACAGTTGGAGAGAGAGAGAGAGAGAGAAATGGGGTTTAATGTCTACTCAACACAACTAGGTCATTTCGGGACTGACCATGACAGTTGGTGGAGTGCAATGTAAGAGTAGGCCGTAGTGCAGCTGCCCGGGCAAAATTCCCCTCATACTCATAGCACACTGTGTACATGCCCGTCTTCATTAGTCCAATTCGGAGCAGAACAGTAAGGTGTTACCCGATTATCCGATTTCATTTCTAATGTACTATGAGTATGGTGGGTATGTAGGCTACAGACTCGGCTCGTTGTATTTTTTAGGCCCAAAAGGTTGTACATTATTGTTTCGTACACCAGGCAGTACCATTTCAATAGCTAATATACTATGTAATTTTATCGCTATATAATATTCGTAAATAATATTATAGCCTGTTCGTCCCGAGATCTGAATTTGATGCTCAGTCCTGTCCGCTCGCCTGATCACCAGAGCCAGGGCAACCTTTTTAGTTTTAGTTTCACATGGCGTGGCATGCTTTCAAGTTCTACTCAACTAGGCCTAGTCATCTAGACTTAAAACTAGGCTAGGCCTACGCTTACTTATACATTACCTACTATACTAGGTAGGTCTAGATTACTACTACCACCGGTAACTAGATACTAAGAAGATTCTTAATACTAGGTAGGGGGCGAGGCCTACCTACCGTAGATACTAGTAAGAAGACATACGTTATATAACGTATACTAATACTATTAAAATTACATTAGCATTTATGCCCTAGCAATACATATTTATTATAAAACTTACATTTTGGATAAACTGGATTTTCAGTTCCATCATTCAAGTTTGATCTACTTTCTCGAGTCAAGGAGAAAACTGCCGGTGTCAGAAAAATGCAAACCAGCGCCAGTCTGAGCATGACAATGTTTACATCTTGCCTCATCGTGATGATGTTGTCGTTGACGTTCACCTCTGTTACTTTCAGCTCATGTTTGTGTCAAGTGTTAGAATTTAAGCGTAGATCTTCGGCTGAAATATGTACTATTTGATAAGATTACACCTGTACATGTTGTACAATAGATCCACTTCCGCCTGTTTTTGAAAGATATTAGGACTCCTAGGCAACGACATCGTGTTTTCGTCATTTTGGAGCTTTTGCACGTGACAAATGTTTCGTCCAAATTTTGAATACAAAAACAAACGAAAGACATTGGCATTTTTTTTTACTGAAGGAATAAAAAAACGCCCCTTGATTATTTTCAGAGAAATTAGTTTGGTTTCTGAACCTGCAAATAGTAGAATAAACAGGCCAAAATGATTTATTAAAAGTTGGCATAAACTATAATACCGGTAATAAAATAGAAATCCGAGCAATTACTTTTTGAAGAACGCTAGATCGGAGCCGGTCCTGCTCATTTTATGACGTCATATGTGGATCGTGGGTTAGCATAAGGGTCTGGGTAAGGGCTAGGACATACAGATTTCGTCAGAGTCTCAAGATGTAGATAGGGCTAGCCCTAACCCTAACCCTGGGCCAAGCGTAACCCTTACACTAACCCATAACCCACATAAAATGCGCAGGACCGTATCCGATCTAACGTTCTCCTAACTTTTTTTTAAAAAACGCAGTTGCTTCCCTTCAACCAACTATCGAGACTGCAGGCCTTGAAGATTATCCTATTGTTTTAACAGACTATTACGGTATGGTGCGCTATCCGCGAATAATTTAACCTTTAAATGTATTTTTTCAAGGGGCTGTTTTTCCGTGGTGCACATACAATAGTAATTTATGTTTATTTAAAGACATCTCTTGGGTTATTTTACCAATCAGATAGTAAATTGCCATTAGTTTTAGGCATATAGCCGTCCTGAATTCTTCGAAATGATTGGATATAAATCAAATTGTGGAAATAGAAACTAAATTAGTCCTTACATGTCAAAATCATGTTTTTTTTTATATTTTGAAAAAAAGTAGACAGTGCCATGGCTGTTTTCAAGGCTTTTATATTATGTTGATTTCACACCGTCATATTTTCGCGGGTTTAATAATAAAGCAATTGGACCAAGTCTGTTTACTCATTGTTAAGGTCTTTTGTTTTGTTTTTTGTTGTTTTTTTTAAATCGGATGTGGTTATAAGGTAGGGATTACACACACTAAAATAGTAGATATTATTGTTTCCTTTGTTTTAGATATTATGGGGACGATTGGGCTTGTTATACTTTTAGTAGGCCATTCTATTTGACGAAACATAACGATTATTTCTAATTAATAGGGATCAAGGGTTTGTTAGGTTGCTCCGTGGGTAAGGCACTGGGTCGCTATCTAGAAACTAAGCTTCTTCCGTGTCAGTGGTGTAGTGCATGTGAAAGAACTCTAGTGCTCAAGGAAATGAAATTGGGTTTAACGTCGTACTATTCTGATCCTAACTGGGCTAATGGGGGGGGGGGGAATTTTGCTCAGGCACCGGCGCTACGGCCTACTCTTATATCGAATTGAAACTGTCAAGAGATATTTTAGCTGCATGCAAATGTGTGCACGGGACCTAGGCTTTTTGCCCCATCCGAACAACTAGAAAGTTGCCCTTGTCTGACTCTCCACCCTACATCCCTGACAAGGGAAACCACGTCGCAAAATCTGGATGAACAAAAACTTTAGGCAGTAATTCGACGAAAACAGTCAGAGCAACCGCTGCACGAATACACTGCATTGCGTATTCCCGTCTTTAGTAGCCCCGCTCGAAGGAGCAGAATAGCTGAATTTTAAGCCTTATTTCATTTCAATTCCCACATTGTGGAGAATGCTCATCTTTATTATGTATCCCATTTGATAAATAGAGTTGTCCCCCTTCAATCACTGTACACCCGAATAATGATGCGTTATTTATTACCAATAATTTGTGCTTTAGGGTGTTTCATCTAGCAATACAGCAGCGTGATTCATTGTTATACACCGCTCCCAACCCCGTCCCCACACACCAACAATTTGCAAATGGATTGAAAATTGGCCAAGGGACCAGGACACCCTATTTTAGTTAGCAAAACTGACATCCCCCAACCCCGAAATATGTCTAGTAGTTTGAATAGGAATTCAAAAAGTAATAGACGGAAGCGCTGCTGATGGAACCTATTCTCTCTCCCTCTCTCTCGCAATAAACATTACCATAGAAATAAAGTGTGGAAGGAAAATTAATCCCCATTCTAGTCAAGATTCCCAAGCGTTGTTTGTGATGTTCTATACTCCTTTAGACTTAAACTCTGTATCAGTTATAAAATATAAAAAGTTTTGACTGGCAGATTATGGGAATTGACGCCAACTCCCAAATAGGGTGATTTATACAAGGGCCTTATTGGGGGTAAAGATACAACAAAACAATTTAAGAAAAACTCGTTTTATTTGCCCAGAACTAAAATCTCTAACATGATTTTAATTCCCAATTAAATATTTTTATTGGGCATTTTAATGGATATTTTCAGCTACTAAGCTATAACTAATTGAAATGACAAATGGAATGTAATCAGAGTGAATATATTTGACCTCCGACTTGAAATAAGGGAATAAAGAAGAAGATTATGGTGTAAACGATAAATTTACAATATTTCAGGGATATTTCAATCATTTTCTGGGGGTGTAGTTCTCAGTTGAATGTTCCCCATAGTAATTAACCAATTCTTCTTGATTTTTTTTTAGGTACCGTGTTTGGTCATACTGTATTTGGATTGTTATTCGCGGTTACATGTTTCCCAGGAATTTGTGGAACGTCTCTAGCCAACTGACTGTTCTCGGCTACCTGTTCCCCAGGAATTTGTGGAACATCTCCAACCACCTGACTGCTCTCGGTTACCTGTTCTTCTGGAATTTTGGACTCCGTGGTGTAGGTCTCGGTGATATGCCCCCCGTTGTAATCAAGCATTTCTTTTTGGGTATTTCCAGGTATAGTGTTTGGCAATACTGTTTTCGACCCCGGATTGTCGTTCTCTGTTATATGTTCCCCTGAAATTTGTGGAATGTCTCCATGCCATGGACTGTTCTCAGCTACCTGTTCACCTGGCATTTGTGGAATGTCTCCATGCCATGGACTGTTTTCAGCTACCTGTTCACCTGGCATTTGTGGAACGTCTCCGTGCCACGGACTGTTCTCAGGTACTTGTTCACCTGGCATTTGTGGAACGTCTCCGTGCCTCGGACTGTTTTCAGCTACTTGTTCACCTGACATTTGTGGAACGTCTCCGTGCCACGGACTGTTCTCGGCTACCTGTTCACCTGGCGTTTGTGGAACGTCTCCGTGCCTCGGACTGTTTTCAGCTACTTGTTCACCTGGCATTTGTGGAATTTCTCCGTGCCACGGACTATTTTCGGCTACCTGTTCACCTGACATTTGTGGAACGTCTCCATGCCATGGACTGTTCTCGGCTACCTGTTCACCTGGCATTTGTGGAACGTCTCCGTGCCTCGGACTGTTTTCAGCTACTTGTTCACCTGGCATTTGTGGAACGTCTCCGTGCCACGGACTGTTCTCGGCGACCTGTTCACCTGGCATTTGTGGAACGCCTCCGTGCCTTGGACTGTTTTCAGCTACTTGTTCACCTGACATTTGTGGAACGTCTCCGTGCCACGGACTGTTCTCGGCTACCTGTTCACCTGACATTTGTGGAACGTCTCCATGCCATGGACTGTTCTCGGCTTCTTGTTCACCTGGCATTTGTGGAACGTCTCCATGCCATGGACTGTTCTCGGCTACCTGTTCACCTGGCATTTGTGGAACGTCTCCGTGCCTCGGACTGTTTTCAGCTACTTGTTCACCTGGCATTTGTGGAACGTCTCCGTGCCACGGACTGTTCTCGGCGACCTGTTCACCTGGCATTTGTGGAACGCCTCCGTGCCACGGACTGTTCTCAGCTACCTGTTCACCTGGCATTTGTGGAACGTCTCCGTGCCACGGACTGTTCTCGGCTACCTGTTCACCTGGCACTTGTGGAACGGCTCCAAGCCGTGGACTGTTCTCGGCTACCTGTTCAACTGGCATTTTTGGAACGTCTCCAAGCCGTGGACTGTTCTCGGCTACCTGGTCCCATGGAATTTCAGGTACGACTTTATTATGTTCGTTAATATTCTCCATATTGTGTTCTTTATTATGTTCATTAATATTCTCCATATTGTGTTCTTTATTATGTTCATGCCTGTTCTCCATATTGTGTTCTTTACTAGGTTCGTGAATATTCACCATATTGTGTTCTTTATTAGGTCCGTGAATATTCTCCATATTGTGTTCTTTATTGGGTTCGTGAATATTCTCCATATTGTGTTCTTTATTAGGTTCGTGAATATTCTCCATATTGTGTTCTTTATTAGGTTCGTGAATATTCACCATATTGTGTTCTTTATTAGGTTCGTGAATATTCTCCATATTGTGTTCTTTATTAGGTTCGTGAATATTCTTTATAATGTGTTCTATATTAGGTTCGTGAATATTCTTCATATTGTGTTCTATTTTGGGTTCATGAATATTCACCATATTGTGTTCTTTATGAGGTTCGTGAATATTCTTCATATTGTGTTCTTCACTAGGTTCCGGAATGTGCTCCATAATGTGTTCTTTATTAGGTTTGTGAACGAGCTCCATATTGTGTTCTTTATTTGGTTCGTGAATATTCTCCATATTGTGTTCTTTATTGGGTTCGTGAATATTCTCCATATTATGTTCTTTATTAGGTTCGTGAATATTCTCCATGTTGTGTTCTTTATTAGGTTCGTGAATATTCTTTATATTGTGTTCTTTATTAGGTTCGTGAATATTCTTCATTTTGAACTCCGGATTGTAGTTCCCGTTTACATGTTCCCCTGGCATTTGTGGAACGTCTCCAAGCCATGGACTGTTCTCAGCTACCTGTTCACCTGGCACTTGTGGAACGTCTCCAAGCCATGGACTGTTCTCAGCTACCTGTTCACCCGGCACTTGTGGAACGTCTCCAAGCCATGGACTGTTCTCGGTTACCTGTTCACCTGGAATTTGAGGAACGTCTCCAAGCCATGGACTGTTCTCAGTTACCTGTTCACTTGGAATTTGAGGAACGTCTCCAAGCCATGGACTGTTCTCCCCTTCCTGGTCCTCTCGAATTTGAGGAACGTCTCCAAGCCATGGACTATTCTCGGCTTCCTGTTCACCTTGAATTTCAGTAACGTCTTTATTAGGTTCGTGAATATTATTTATTTTATTTTCTTTTTTAGATTCTTGTGTATTCTTCATTTTGTGTACCTTTTCAGGTTCGTGAGTAGTCTTAATTTTGGTTTCCTTATTAGGCTCGTGAATATTATCCATATTGTGTTCTTTATTAGGTTCGTGAATATTCTCCATATTGTGTTCTTTATTAGGTTCGTGGATATTTTCCATATTGTGTTCTTTATTAGGTTCGTAAGTATTCTTTATTTTGTGGTTTTTTTTAGGTTCGTGAATATTCTCCATATCGTGTTCTTTATTAGGTTCGTGAATATTCTCCATATTGTGTTCTTTATTGGGTTCGTGAATATTCTCCATATTGTGTTCTTTATTGGGTTCGTGAATATTCTCCATATTGTGTTCTTTATTGGGTTCATGAATATTCTCCATATTGTGTTCTTCACTAGGTTCGTGAATGAGCTCCATATTGTGTTCTTTATTTGGTTCGTGAATATTCTCCATATTGTGTTCTTTATTAGGTTCGTGAATATTCTCCATAATGTGTTCCTTATTAGGTTCGTGAATGTTCTCCATATTGTGTTCTGTACTAGGTTCGTGAATATTTTCCATTTTGTCTTCCTTCTTAAGTTCGTGAATGAGCTCCATAATGTTTTCATTATTGGGTTCATGAATATTATCCATATTGTGTTCTTCACTAGGTTCGTGAATGAGCTCCATATTGTGTTCTTTATTAGGTTCGTGAATATTCTCCATATTGTGTTCTTTATTAGGTTCGTGAATATTTTCCATATTGTGTTCTTTATTAGGTTCGTGTATATTCTCCATGTTGTGTTCCTTATTAGGTTCGTGAATATTCTTCATAATGTGTTCTTTATTAGGTTCGTGAATATTCACCATATCGTGTTCTTCACTGGGTTCGTGAATATTCTCCATAACGAACTCCGGATTGTAGTTCCCGTTTACATGTTCCCCTGGCATTTGTGGAACGTCTCCAAGCCATGGTCTGTTCTCAGCTACCTGTTCACCCGGCACTTGTGGAACGTCTCCAAGCCATGGACTTATCTCGGTTACCTGTTCACCTGGCACTTGTGGAACGTCTCCAAGCCATGGACTTTTCTCGGCATCCTGGTCCCCTGGAATTTGTGGAACATCTCCAAGCCATTGACTGTTCTCGGTTACCTGTTCACCTTGAATTTGTGGAACATCTCCAACCCATGGACCGTTTTCGGCTTCCTGGTACCCTGGAATTTGAGGAACGTCTCCAAGCGATGGACTGTTCTCAGTTACCTGCTCACTTGGAATTTGTTGAACGTCTCCATTCCATGGACTGTTCTCCCCTTCCTGGTCCTCTGGAATTTGAGGAACGTCTCCAAGCGATGGACTGTTCTCAGTTACCTGCTCACTTGGAATTTGATGAACCTCCCCATTCCATGGACCGTTCTCCCCTTCCTGGTCCTCTGGAATTTGAGGAACGTCTCCAAGCCATGGACTGTTCTCGGCTTCCTGGTCCCCTGGAATTTCAGGAACGTCTTTATTAGGTTCGTGAGTATTCTTCATTTTGGTTTCGTTATTAGGCTCGTGAATATTCTCCAAATTGTGTTCCTTTTTAGGTTCGTGTTTCTCCATATTGTGTTCTTTATTAGATTCTTGTGTATTCTTTATTTTGTGTTCCTTATTAGGTTCGTGAATATTCTTTTTTTTGTTTCCGTTTTTAGGTTCTTGGGTATTTTTTATTTTGTGTTCATTTTTAGGTTCATGAATATTCTCCATATTGTGTTCCTTATTAGGTTCGTGAGTATTCTTTATTTTGTTTTCCTTTTTAGGTTCGTGAGTATTCTTTATTTTGTGTTCTTTTTGAGGTTCGGGAGTATTCTTTATTTTGTGTTCTTTTTGAGGTTCGGGAGTATTCTTTATTTTGTGTAGTTTTTTAGGTTCTTGGGTATTCTTTTTTTTAGGTTCGTGAATATTCTCCATATTGTGTTCCTTATTAGGTTCGTGAGTATTCTTTTTTTTTTGTTCCTTTTTAGGTTCGTGAGTATTCTTTATTTTGTGTTCTTTATTAGGTTCGTAAGTATTCTTCAATTTGTTTTCGTATTCTTTTATAAGTTTCCCAATATTCTTTAATTTGTTTCCATTATCTTTCGGAGTTTCGTGAACAATCTTTTTTTTGTGTTTGTCACTCGCATCTTCTTGAGTATTCTTCGTTTTGTTTTCGTAATCTTTTAAAAGTTTGCGAATATTCTTCAATTTGCTTTCATTATCTCTTTGAGGTTCGTGAATATTCTTTGTTTTGTGTCTTGGAAATTCGCCAGCCCGTGCATTGTAATCCGGTGTATCAATCGGCCCTTCCTCTGACACGTCCATCCCAGTACCATCATAGATATCGTCATATAGCTCATCGGATTTAGTTAACAGAATCGAGTTTCCTGGAGCCTCACTTACAGTCACATTAGACACAATAGAAGAAAAAAGATCCGCCCATTTTGAATCTTTGGTTTGATTTTCTCTTGAATTTAGAAATTTTAAAAGTACTATTTTATTGTTAATATTTCCAACGATTTTGGGGGGTTTACCATCTACTCTCTCCGGTACATTCTCGTTTAGTTCTTTAATTAAGGCCTCGACAGTTTCAAGTAGATCCGTCGGATTTGCCTGGTTTACGGTGTCAATGGGTATGTTTTTAGGAGTATTTAAAGTACCGTTTACTGAAACTGAACTTGGTGTAGTTTGTGGTGGTTCTGACGATGTTGGTGTCGATGTAATCGGCATTGTTTTCTCAGGTTGTTTGAATGCTTCTGTTGAACTGTTGTTTGTCTCTTTTCCCGACCTTTCTTCTTCTATGAACGTATTGGACGTATTGGATAATTTTGATGTACTAACATTTAACGGCATTTTGTTATCGTGTTTGAATCTCCTGCGCAACTGTGTTATGATGTCATCATTTGGCGAAGTTCTGTTTTCATTATCGGAGTTCCCGTTTAATTCGTCTGGTTTGAACTTTTCAAGCTCTTCCTTTGTGTGTTTTCTTTTCGACTCCCTTTGATGCCGTCTCTCTTCTCTTCGTAAGATTCTCATTCGTCTTCTCTCTTTTCGCTCAAGCCTCTTTATTCCCTTCTCGAGCCGCTCCCTTTGCTGGTCTTGGTGGTGGTGTATTTTTTCTTCAAGATCAGTTTCATCCATATTCTGTTCTATTTGATGTCGTGCAATATGTGCCTCATTAATTCTTGGTTGCCTTTCTTGTTCGTCCTCATTCTGATCTTCGCTTGCACCTGCATGTGTTTTGTGGGTATCTAGTTTTCTGTGGTGACCTGAAACGATAATATAGACATACAGATTAGTGAATACAACAAGCAAAAAACGCATTTATGGTACACAAAGTATGGCCACTTAATTGTTAAACATAGTTCGCTGTTCGCACCAATATTTAAGGGTTGTTACATTATCCCATTGACAATTTTAATTCAGTTGTTAAAGTTGCTACTCAAAATACAGCATAGAGCAAACAGTAGCTAAGTCTGAGCTAGATCAGAATGCAGACAACAGGTTCCCTGTTAAGTCCTACGGCTTCTAAGTTAAAATGAAAGAATATAATTTGCCAGTCATCATGTTCAAACATTCGAGTCAAGCTAATGGTTGTGGAGTGTTGCGTATATTACTTTTTCTTTAGCCAGCCAGATATTTTCGATTCTCTGTACGTACGATCTATATGTTATTTAGGGGTGGGGGAGGGGAGTATTTAGTCATTTAGGGTGGTGAGAGGAAAGAATTTAGTTATTTTATAATTAAAGATACATTATTAGTTAAAGAAAATAAATAATGAGAAATTATTAATTATTTATATTATAATTTAAAAAAATATCATTGAAATTATTTATTCTGGGCGAAGCTTGATAATCGAAAAAAAGTCCATTGTGTCGTTAAATTTTTAATATTTCTTATATTTTTAATGACTTTAACGTATATAGTACTCTAAAGTAATAATAGGCTCGTGGTCGAAATTTTACGATTTACGGCAATTAATTATTTTTTCAAAATAACTATTGGCCTAGCTAGGCCTACCTTCTGTACGCTCTCGCCTAAATTGAAGTTTTTGTTACGGTGGGCTGGTTTTCTTCAAGGATTGGCCTTAGTACTGTCGGCCATCATAATATAGGCTTTTAGTTTTAATTATAAAGTTAATGATTATCCTGTTTTAGGCCTGCTCTACATTTTATACCGACAGACTTCATTAATCATTGGCAAAGGTTACCTGTCTTGTTTTGTGACTTGATGGATAGTACTAGTAGGCCTAGATTTATTCACACGCGCATTAATTTATAAAAAATATGCTGCGTTAATTGACAGTTTATAGTTAGGCTAGTAGGCCTAATACTTACTAATAGTAGAAATTATAATAGTACCAGTAGTCCTGAGTATTCTGGCAGTAGGCTGCAGGCCTTGCTTGCCTAAACGCGAGTCTGGCCTAACTTCGTTTTTATCTTTAAATTTTATAGCTTATTATTAAATTTAAAAAAGGAAGTGATTACTGTCGATTAGGCTAGTAAGTTAGTTCCGTAGAAAAGACGGATTTTTCCTTAAATACAAAAAATAGGCCTAATCAAATATCCGGTTGCTGTGACTGTATACTTCACTTGCACAGTTAATTAATTTAAATTATAAACATCCACTCGTGACTCTTTACACACTATGTTAGGCTAGTTACTCACTGTGTAGGCTACAGACACTGCCAGTCAGTAGTGTCAGGCCTCAGGGTTGTGTAAGATCTAGCGCCTACCGTACCCACGGTAATGTAACTTACCTATTCTTGTACTTTTTCCATTGGTTAGAACAGCTAACAGAAACGCTATGCTTGTAAAAATGTAGACTTTCGCCAAGATCTTCATTATTTCAGGTTTTAGATGTTCATTTTGAAATTAGGATGAAACTTCCACAATGGCGACATGGCAGTTTCCTGTCAATGGACGTCATGTTACGACCTGGTAACCTGCACGTGCAACAGTTCCATCCATTTAGCGGTAGTCAAGGTAACGTTATTTCACGAATAGGCCTATCCGGAGCATGTATTTGTTACATTCTAAGGCGGGCGGGATTGTGAATTTAATCTGAGCTGCATCGTTAAAGTATAACATACGAATTTTCACGCTGTCTTACAGTAATGGATCCTGATAAAAATGTAGGCCCTATTCTATAGGTTGAGATAAAACAAGAAAATATCACCCCTTCACGTTGGGTGGTTTATTTATTCTCGAAGCCTATAGCCTACAGTGTTACAACCCAATTTTAGATTGAGTATAACGATTCGGCCATTTAATGATTTAATTTTAAAAATGGAGAAGTAAGCTAAGACTCGAATAGCCGGCACCTTGGTTACGATATTAAACAATCAATGCACACATCTGGTCAAAACTACAAACAGTTATTAGCCTACTTCGCCGAGAATAAAGTAATTTGAAATAAATTTTCAATATATTCATTTGGTATTATCTATTTTTGAACTATTATAGCAAGAACGACCAGTTTCTTATCAAAATATTATGTAATGTATCGTCAATAAAATGTTATGTCTAATGGGCATTTACGAAATAGTGTCAAATATTTTGTGTTGATTTTGTGGGCCTAATTTCTATTGTTGTTCCAACCTAAATACAGAATATTCTTCACTGATTTATTAAATAATGATTTTGTCCAACATTCTGATTATTATTTTGCTTATTCTTCTACTGATTAGTGCTTATAACTTTTCTTCCCGCCATCTTAGGTTTAAAGGTCATATCAATAAAAGTGGGTAATGCTGTGGGCAGGAGACACTGTGGAATTTTATTTATTTCGTTTTACAACCACTTATAATATTGTATTCTCCACATATCAAATCACACAGTAAGTGTTAAAACGAATACATAGATGTTTGAATTACAAAATAATGCGCAGATTATTTTCCTCGTGACTAACGTTTGATTAAATCACAACCACCCAAGTGGTACTGTATCCCAATCATCGCCGGATTAACCATGGTGGGGGTCCTGATCACCGACTGCGGAGCTGTGACCCCCCCCCCCCCCCCTCCTGGAAATTTTCAGAAATTGTAGGCTGGAAACGTGATTTACTGGCAATTCAGGCACTTATGTTGAGCTATTTAGAAGTACCTCCTCCAGAAAAAAATAAAATTCTGCAACAAAATTAATTCAGTGGACCAATCCATGCGAGTGCTATGACATGATGGCATTTTTAGAGAAGGGGGCTGGACGCAACTGGGATTTTTGTGGGGGGGGGGCTCTAATCTGGGTGGCCCTGGGGCCTGTGCCCCATGGTTAATCCGGTTCTGATTCCGATGCATAAAATTTAACAATATCTAAAAGTGAAAATCAATTGTGGACTTCGTAAGATTTTAAAGAAAACAAAAAAATGTTTTAATAAACCAAGTTTAAAGGAGCTAAATCGCTAACATTTGGAGCCTAGAAATTCAAAAAGGGGTTCGCAACGCATATAATACTGTATTATGAATGTATATAAACTGATTTACATTCAATGGTTTCCGTGTTTACTCCAATTTTAAATCAGTTATGTTTGGCGAAATAAGCCAGCAACGTCAATCATGTGCAAAAGTCGAGCGTCTAGTTATTCCAGTCTACTAACTCCGTCTGACTTATTGCAATGTGTCTAGCCTCGTCCCTCGAGTCTCTCAATACAACTGGAGCTGAAGCGCATTATGGTACACGATTCGTGTACCAATGTTAAAAAAATATTTTTTCTTAAATATCGGATATCAGAGGCTCATCTTTTCCCGGTAAGTTTACATCAGCAATGTTGATTTAAATTGACCAATAATTCGTGTTTTCGATTTTGGAGGATTTTGAGTTACGGACTTAGGTCCTTTAAACTAGCTTTTGCCTTCAAAAATTGTAATATACATATTGTGGTAGGGGCTAGTTAGTTTCTGGTAAAGGCTAGTTATTTCCTAGTAAAGGCTAGTTTTTTTCAGGTAAAGTCAAGTTATGAGGGGCTAGGGTTTTGTATTCCATACGTCTTTATTTTCATTGTATAATATCGTGTTTGACTGAAATTACTTCTCAACAATTTTTAAAAACTTATTATTTATATTCATCATGGTCATCATAGTCTTCATGCTCATCGTAATCCGAAAGCCCTCCACGCCCATCGTAATCTTCATGCCCTCCACGCCCATCGTAATCTTCATGCCCTCCACGCCCATCGTAATCTTCATGCTCGCCATCTTCATGCTCATCATAATCTGCACGCCCTCCGCGCCCATCGTAATCTTCATGCCCTCCACGCCCATCGTAATCTTCATGCCCTCCACGCCCATCGTAATCTTCATGCCCTCCACGCCCATCGTAATCTTCATGCTCGCCATCTTCATGCTCACCATCCTCATGTTTTTCATCTTCAAGTTCATCGTAATGTTCCTCATAATCATAATGCTCTTCGTCCTCGTCATCCGCTGTGTCTTTACCAATCTCTTTGGATGGTTTTGTCGTGGCAGCCTCCTTATATTCCATATTTCTTAATTCTTTGTCAAGGGATTTTTCAGTATTTTTTAGATCTTTTTCTAATTTTGCCAGACTGATGTCTTTGCTTTTGGTTACAGCTGGTTTAGCAGTTGTTTTGGGTTTATGGGGTCGAGTTGTGGGTTTGTGGGGTCGAGTTGTGGGTTTGTGGGGTCGAGTTGCGGGTTTATGGGGTGGTCGACTACTGGGTTTATGTTCTAACGCTGGTTTGTCTATTGGATAAAAAAGCTTAAGCTTTTTCTTAAGTTGACAATGTTTCTTTTTGGCGGCCTTCAGTGCCTTTGCTGTGCCATTTCTTCGTTCTTCTTCATCAATCGCCTCCTTTGCTACTTGTATAGTTTTTTCAAGTTCAGACCTCGTCATTTCAGCAGCCCTTTTCGTTTTCTCAGCTTCATGCTTTATCGTATATAACTCGTGTTTCTCCTTTACTGCATCAGATTTCAATTTTGCTGCTTGCCTGCTCACCGATTCTCGTTTTTGTCGTGTCAACGTCTTAGATTCATTAGTCAGCGGTCTTCCATATCCAACTGAAACGAGATAAAGAATAAAACAATAACCGTTTTTATATTTGACTGTATCATTATATTCTTATAACCCACAACATAGTCCATTGCCTTATCCACAAAATTAAAATAAAAGATTCTTGTTCGTTTTATCAAATTCAAATCTACCCTTTGAGTTAAAGTCCTCATGTGCCATTTTGGGCAATAAGAAACATTTGTAAACTTGAACAATATTGTCCAAAAATGGTTCATTTCCATTCAGAGTTTGCAAAAATATGTGTCATTGAAGTTCCATGGCTATATGCTGCTCACTGAGCAATAAGCCCCGCCGTCAGTTTTGATTATTTTTTTATTAAAAAAATGATTGGTTTTATCTAGATACCACAAAATACACTTTAGGGCACCGGTCTCAAATTCCAGATGAAGACTGACGGATTTTTAAAAGTCGTTTGAAAACGTATCATAAATACTGAAGTAGTTGCTCAGCCCTTGACTCGAATATTTAAAGGGGTTTTAACACAAAATAAAGCAGTTTTATTTTCAAAACAAATATCGGGATTAGCCCTTTAAAGTGACGGGGTTTATTATATTCACGTCAACTATTGAATAAAAAAAGTTGGAAGATTCGATATTAGAATTTTCTACGATGTTAATTCTCATTTTTAAAATATTAAAAATACAAATAAAGCCTACAATTCAATTAAACTGACGTTTTTAATTTTAATCTAAATAAAATCTCTTCCTCGTTTAATTTTTATTTGATTTGATCGATATTAGTATCATAAATAGTATGGCATTTTCACCAGTTTCTGGTGGTCAATTTGGGGGAATTGTCAGTCCCGTGGTGTAAACTACACGATAAATCTCTAAATAGGTATTTCAGTCCAAAAATGATTCAATTCCGTTTAATATTTACAAAGATTTAGGAACATTCGGTATGCTCGGCATACTAACAATACAAGATTATATTATTATTATTATTAATTTCTATATAGCGCCATTTCCACAAACAAGATAGAACAATACATGAATGTAAATAAGCTTTCGTAAAACTATCACAAATATATAAAGTAAAACATAAAGTGTGGTAGTTATAAAAGCATCGGTAGCCATTGTAAATTAAACAATTCTGTAGTATCAATTTATCAATTATATGTATAGTCTACTCACTGATCTTTGGGCACAAAGCTTAAATGAGATATTTCTGAGTAGACCGAAATAGTCCTATTATTATATTAAAACTTCCATCGCATGGGTCCACAATTTAATATCAAAAGCTCAGTATATATTACATAACTTTTCATGATTCATTCCCCCGCCATCTTAGAACATGTTCCATTTTCCTTAGCCCAGTTCGAGCAGAACAGTAGGACGTTATACATCTATCTATAATGTCTGTTTTATTTTCGTTCACAGTTTTAAAGGGGCATTATCGAAGATTAGAATCAAAAGCTGGCAGTTCTCACTTTAATAGGTAAAAACTAAAATATTAGCTATTGAATGTTAGGCGTTGCCTCGATCATCATTACTAAAGTCGGTACGATAAAACATAGTCTCGATTATCTATTTTCGGATTTAATCATCAATTTTAAGCGTTGTTCAGCAGTTCGTATTCATATCCAGTAAAAATCCGACACATAAGATGGCATTGAGAGTTGATCGAGGTCTTTTCATGTTAATAAATGTCTAATTAATAGTTTATTTAAGATTTCGGGTCTAAATAAAGAACTGCAATAGGCACCAGTGACCTTAAGCTCTTACATAATGTATGTTGGAACTGGGCGTAGCTAGTTGCTAAAGGTCATAGATGTAGTGGTTGGGATTTTAGATAATTTTGTGTCGGAGAAGGGTGTCGGGGGGGGGGGGGGGTCGTGCTCAGATTATAACAACAAGCAATATGTCTACGTACCTGTTAAATGAACGAAGAGAGAATTACTAATACTTGCTGGTGGAAAAAAAATATCTATTTTAACTTCTGCACCACCATTCTTACTAAGAATTACTGGGGAAATTGTACAATTCAGCGTATCCCTGTAAATATACAAGTACATGTCTTAAAGTTTACAAGAATCAAACGAAAACATAATATCTCTTTAATGAGAGTTATTATGTGTTTGGTGTCGGAGTTGAGTCGGTATAGCGGCAAGGGTGGAAGCGCGATAGGCTACATTGTTATTTTTGTCGGATTCCAACTGGCTCTTTTCTGAGAGAAAACACGTTGGCATACACGTCAAAATACCCTTGACAGCTGCAATTTAACTAAGAGTAGGCGAACACGCCATCTGGACAAATTTCCCTCCAAAGCCGACTGTATGCCTCACTTCATTTGCCCAGTTGGTGCAGAAAAGTGGGCCTTTAAACTCTTATTTTTTATATTTCTTTTCTTTTCATTTTAGGTTTAGTTCATTCAATAGTCTAATGTTACGATTGGTCGATTTTAATCATTTTGGACCAATATGCCCTTTCCATAGTAAGACTCATTCATACTCATAGCATACCGTTTGGCGTACGCTCGCCATCATTAGACCAGTCGGTAAATTAAACCCCAGGGGCCGGTTGCTCAAAGCTCCGTTATCTTTTAACGAGCCGTTAACTTTAACGGAGAGACAGATTGTTGCTGAAAATAAAGGCCCCAAACATTCGGTGGTGCAAATTGTTTTTACAGATTTATGCTAATATTTCTAAAGGATAAAATAAAGTATTCTATAGTGTTTTTTGTAGTAAATTCAACGAAAAGTTAACAAACAACACGTTACCAAGATATAGGTCCGTTAGAGTTTAACGGATCGTTCAAATAACTTAGTTTTGAGCAACCGACCCCGGTTCATTTCAAATTATAGAGTGACGTATACAACTTACTGACATGATGGTATTGGTGTCATTATTACTTGCTTAGACTGTACAGTTTTTTCTTGAACGAACCAGTTTATAATTGGCTTTTGAAGATTTCCTTCACATAGTTCTTGTTTTAGAATGATGAAATATGGTTTAATTTCAGATAATGTTTCCTGTCCACAGTCAGGCCTATCAACAGACACAGAATTACAACCTTCAACAACTCGAGATGGTGGTGTACATCCTGCTGTAAGTCATACAAAAAAGAACAAAATAAGGCCTACTAAAAATTAGTAAAATTGTAAGTTGCGAGTACCATTCCCATAATTAGGACGGTGGTGGCCGTCTGTTGACTAGGACTAGGAGTGACACGAGTCAGTCGGGGTAACAAATAAGACGAATTATCCCAAATCCAAGGAATATCGGCGCTGGTTCCACCAGATCGATCATTATGATACGGTCGTCGCTCGAGCGGTCACGCTCACGACCGTACTGGATTGTAACGACTAGTAGAAGCAGAATGTTTCGCGTTCGATTTCCAGTCTTAACCCGATAAAATTCATTCGACCATTTTCAAGTCCTCGCTAAATTTGTAAGGGTGGTGCCTGTTCCTTTTGGCCTGATATGGTAAGTCGGCCTAGCCTATATAGTGGAGCAGAGAGGGAGAGGGAGAAATGGGGTGTAACGTTAACTCGACACAAACTAGGTAATTTCGGGACTAACATAATAATACGGTTTAATTGTATTTCAATAATTCGCTTGCGCATCATAGGGGTCTTTATTTAGCAGTGGGGGGAAACCGGAGAAACCCCACGAGGTTGGATAGGCAACCCTTCTCCTTGTCACGTACAGCCGGAGATTCTATAGTGGAACAAACTACGAAGGGTTACCCATGATGTGCACATCAGCGTTCACGCAAAAGAATTCTTGAACAGTTTGAAGTTAACAAAGAGATGGCGGGATGCCGTTATCTGGACAAATTTCTCCTTACACAAACTCATATTATAACTAAAAGCTACAGATCCCCCTTTGTCCTACTGAGTCTTAGATGAGCGAAGAATTGTCTGCCTATCATTCATTGAAATTGTATGCCGTCCATGATTTGTCATGGGTTTTTTTGTGCAAAATTCAAATAATTTTCATATTTGGTAAGATGTGCCGCTATGTTTTCATTTGTTCCTTCCACCAAGGTGTGCCCTTGGCAAAAAAAGTTTGAGAACCACTGATGTGGTTGGTCACCTGGGGGGGGGGGGGTATTCTCAAGTTATACGTGCCTCGTACTTCTATGCATGCTCATCTACGATTACGAATAACATAATACATGCATCATAATGCAGACTTAACAAAATACAAAACAACACACATTTTAAAATTAGTAATATAATATTATAATAGAGGGGGTGGGGTCGCTGCGCTGTATCATATAAGGTCTGTTAATGAGTCATTGACTATTGAGTCAACTGGCGTGGTTTTGATTCCCCGGATATACGTGACAAGGAGTAGGGTCGCCTGTCCAACCTTGCGGGTTTTCTCCTGGTCCCCCGTTTTCCTCCCACAACCAAAGACCCCTACACGCGCAAGCGAATTATTGAAATAAAATTCAACCATATTCAACCTAGCTAGGGGCTAACCTAAGCTTAGTTCAGAAATGACCAAGTTTGTGTCTTCTAAAATTAATTAATACTACGCTAGGTCACTACGGTAGGCCTACATAAATTATAAATTATTATATTAAATCCATTTAGTCTAGGTCTAAATCTAATAGGCTAGTATTTTTTAGTAACCCATGGTCGGTTAGTAATAGGCCTATAGACAGTAGTAGCCGATTGAGGCCTAGTTAGTGTAGACTAGAGTTAGGCCTAGAGTATTCTTCTAGGCCTACGTCTTTGACTTTAGACAGTGAGTTGAGTAGGCTCTATGGTCTATGTCAGAGTACTACTACTAACTAGGGCCGTAGGGGCAGTACGCCAGTAGGGCCTACTAGGCTAATACTATATGTGAACTGTGTATAAATGATTAAGGCCTAACCGATGCACTGGTGACTAGGCCGTAGGCCTTTTCATTTTGAGCGTCTGGGTCGAGACTGTAACTGTACTACTGTAGGCCTAAATGAAATCAAATCTAGCCGAGCTCAGGAGCTGTTGCCCTGCCGCCATGACATGCGCCTACTTACGTTTTTCGCAATTGCCTTGATGAACAACCACCCCTATTACAACCAGGAATAATATTTCGCCTTTCATGTTTCAAATAGGCTATACAAACTTGGCTCTAATCGCCGTTGCAAGTGCAGGAAGTATCTTCAATGGCGGAAGACATCGCTGTTAAAAAAAAACCTTGACTGATTGACGTCATAAATTCCATCGTTGCCATTTCTGTTAATGCGTAGAAACCGTCACGCGCCGAATCCCCATTTACAGCGTGATGTACTGGCGTAATTATTGCGACGTGTTAAGTAATGAATAACCAACATCATATTCTACAGGAATCATACACGGTAACTAGCGTAATTCATCAACCACTGCCTCAGGCTTAATTTGCTTCCCTGGTAAAATGACGAGATTATTACTTTAACAAAATGTAAACAATGTAATCGCAATTATCCAGACAGACACAATGCGCTATACTCCTTGCGATGTAACGTTATTGCTCTGAAAACGTGATCTGCCATTTTGTTGTTTGTCAGCGTAGTTTCTGGTACTCCAAGCGCTGTCTTCCCTTGTAGTTGAAATACGTCCTTACCTGAGCTGTGCTAATATTATTTATCTGTACGGCTTGATCTCGATTTAACTCTGTAGGCCTACATCTTATCCAGGCTAGATGTTGTAAAACTCGCGGTCGTTGCTTCATGAACATGAATGGCTTATGGATGTAGTAGACCTATCTCCTTGGTTAGGGCACTATCTTTGCAAAATATGGTCAATATGGATTACAAAAACGTGGTTCTAAAACTGACACACTAATATCCAGACTAGGCTATGGGATATTGAAAAAGAGCGCTAATAGGCCGAATCAAATCTGAGGCGAGTGGAAGATATAGATAGGCCTATTAGCTATATCAGCCATGTCGAGAATTGCCCACTTGAGGTTTAAGCGCTGCCTTTCCCAAAACCTACCATTTGATTTGTTAGTTCACGTGGCATGCTCATCAGCTTTAAAAAAAATGGCCAATGTGGTGGAACATCAAACATTAGAAGAAGAAACCTAATCCGATTGGTCAGTTCGCAAATTGACAAATCGTAGAATGAAACAATGAGGACTTTGGTTTAGTTTAAACATATTTTATTGCATCAACAAAAATAATTCGTGATACAACTGGATTGGACAAAAGTTATTAAAACTTACAAACGTCCTTTCCGTATTTAGAAATTGTATAAATATAATAGTTCAGTTATACTTGAAGAATTGTTAGATGAAAAAAATATAGATCTAATATACATAAAATACATAATAAATGACAGTCAAATAAACAAACAAACAGAAATAAACAGGGTGCAAATGAACATAGCTTACAAACAGCATTTAAAACGTTTAGTTGCTTTGATATATGTACACGGGGGATCACGGTGGCTAAGTGGATAAGGCGCTGGTTCGCTAGCCTGGAGGTTGAGTGTTCGATCCCTGCATTGGCCGAGAAAGTTCATCTCGATTTTCCGGCGTGATTTCCCCTTGTCAGTGATGCAGAAGGAGGGCCTGACAAGGACAGCTGCCTAGTCGTTCGGATGGGACGAAAAACCGAGGTCCCGTGTACAAATTGGAGTGCACGTAAAAGATCCCTTGGCAGTTGGAATTCGATATAAGAGTAGGCCGTAGCGCCGCTGCCCGGGCAAAATTTCCCTCATTGCACACTGTGGCGTATGCCCGTCTTCAATTATCCCAGGTACGGTGCTTAAGCGTAGGACGTTAAACCCCATTTCATTCATTCATTATATGTACACACTTTTTCGAACAATGGGTTGTTTTGGTGGATGGTTAAATTGCTGTCTGCCCACAATAGGGTGTGGACATTAATCCTAGGAAAAATGTTCAAGGATTCAATTAATTTTCCTCTTTCACTATTATAAAGGTTGACTTTTGTGTCAAATAGAAAAGGCGTGATATGAGTTCCTTTAAAAAAAAAAATTATTATTTCACTACCATTAAAGACAAGTTAACTTACTAAAATATTATTATTTGTATCTTTTTTATTAATAGGAATAACTATTAAATAAGATATGAGGAGAAAAATATGGTAGCAAGCATTACAAATACAATTAACGTTTGGATGTGTTTGAGAGATGATGTGTTTTTAAAACAATCAAAACAATTAACAATTCGCCATACCCTTTTATTTTTTGTAAAGCAATAAACTGAAGCAACACGTAAAGGCTTTTAAATATTAAAAATATCCATGCTAAAAGATGGTTTTGTTTCTTTACAGTCCTATGTTTGGGGAAATAAAAAAAATCAACAATTAACAATTCGTCATATCCTTTTATTTTGTGTAAAGCAATAAACTGAAACAACACGTGAAGGCTTTTAAATATTAAAAATATCCATGCTAAAAGATGGTATTGTTTCTTTACAGTCCTATGTTTGGGGAAATAAAAAAAATCAACAATTAACAATTCGTCATATCCTTTTATTTTTTGTAAAGCAATAAACTGAAACAACACGTGAAGGCTTTTAAATTTTAAAAATATCCATGCCAAAAGATGGTTTTGTTTCTTTACAGTCCTATTTTGGGGGAAATAAAAAAAAATCAACAAATACATTCCATTATATAATAAAGCGTCACATGATAAGGTATCGATTTAAGAGTCATTCTGCATCCATGGTGACTATTCATACGTCGAGAATTCACCAAGCTAAGCAAATAGTAGACAGCCTACATTTAGTATATAATATAAAGTTATAGGGCCAAGTATCGATTTTTAATTAGTGTTACACCATCGTAGTGATAACAGATAACAGTTTCGTAGATAAAGAATTTGTTTACATCAGGTATCTATCACAGCTTCGGTTACATACATACTAGTGTTCGGCACGAATATCGAATATTTGCTCGTCGAATATCGAATATTCGCTCGTCGAATATAATATTCGAATATTCGAATAGAAATCACCATATTCGAATAATTTCGAATATCTACATTGTTCGTTCTATTTGCCTTCAAATATGATTAAAGGTGACTTTCCTTGCCATATTTACATGCAGAGCTTATTTCGATTATCTAACTGTAGATTGTATGTAGGGGGGGGGGGTGGTGGCGTGTGCGGGGTGTATCGTAAGATTTGTCATTCGATTCGCCGGTTGTACGTGACAAGAGGTAGGATCGCATGTCCAACCTTGTGTAAGCTTATAAGGGTTCTACCCGTTCAGGGCAGGGCCGTACCCCATATTCACCACCAACATGAAGAGACTACTTTCTGCTTATATTAGAAAAGCGAATAGACGACAATGATTTCCGTGAAATGATGGAAATTGCTGCAGTGCTAGACTCACGAAGATGCCTTTCATTTCGAACGCAGTGCGGAAGATACCTATTCATTCGTGATGAAAAATAGTGTTTTGATGTCGTGGAAGGCCGAGTTTTTGTGTAAAAAATGACAGTTTACGAAAAAGGTCCACTGGCAGAGATTTCACGTATTCAATACTTGATTATAATAAATTGAAAATAAACCATTTTAAATACATTGAAACTATTCGAATAGTATATAAATTTAAAGACCAGTCGAATATTCGAATAGTATACTGGTGTTCGAAGATCCGAACACTGATACATACACCATGAACTAATCTACAACTAAACTTTTACAGAAACTAGTCTTGTACAGTAACACATCTACATAATATTAAATTTACTATTCTGCCCCGCGGGGGAGTCCATACACTCGTCCAAACATTTCTTCTCCCCCGGCTCCTCGCTTACTAGCTAGCTGTCAGTGAACTACTACATTATATACAATCGGGATATAGAGATAAGACACATAGTCATATCTGCAATTGTTTCTTTTATCTCGTCGCGGCATGTGCATAAACATTTGAAGTCGTGTGGATCTTGTACACACATCATGTATAGCTTTTAATGGACATATTGAATCGATTAGATTTAATAAGATCGTGTCATGACAACAGTTTATATAGAGGTGAAAGTCAAAATCATGTATTGTCAAAACTAGCAGAGTTCATTAAGTTCTATGCATCTAAATCATAAATGATATCCCTGTGTTACATTTCCTTCAATTCCCACAAGTCATTTACTAAGTACATAACATATTTACTAAGTTCTATGCACCTAAATCATAAATGATACCCCTTTGTTGCATTAGCTATTAAAAGTACTTGTAGAATATATATAAATACAGGGACCTTTTGGGTTAGACGAAGGATGTATCTAAAGTAGCTAAGTCTCTACCTCAATATCATCCAGAGTCTTAAGCATTAAAAACGCATTTGTAAATTTAAATAAATATTGGTGTACGTGTACCATAATGCGTTTCGGCGCCATTTATAACTAGGGACTCGAAGAACTAGTCTAGACATATTCCCCAAATCGTGTCAAAATTCATATCTGGAGAGCTTAATCAGGAATAACTAGACGCTAGAGATTTGTCAGTGATGCAGGAGGAGGGCCTTACGGGGACAGCTGCCTAGTCCTTGGGATGGGACAATAACCGAGGTCCCGTGTACACATTGGAGTGCACGTAAAAGATCCCTTGTCAGTTGGAATTCGGTATAAGAGTAGGCCGTAGCGCCGCTGCCCGGGCAAAAATTCCCTCATAGCACACTGTATGGCGCATGCCTGTCTTCCATTAGCCCAGGTTAGGTGCATAATAGTAGGACGTTAAACCCCATTTCATTCATTCATCCGTACTTGAAATTAAGAGTCAAAACAGAATACAAATCAGTTTATACATTCGGTTCACATTATTATTTGCGTTGCGACCCCTTTGTGTCAATATCCAGGTCCTCCATATGAGTAATTTTAGCTCCTTTAAACTTTCAATTGGGTTCAAGTTTCGATGCGCAATTTTAATATCCGTTAAAATATTAACATTTGTACGGCTTATGTCACGCTAATATGTATTCAGATTGATTATTCACAAAAAAATAAAAACTTAAACTAGATAATCCCAAGACTTGAATTTCAATCGATTTGGGGCTGGGTTACCATGACGCCGGGGAGATAAAACCACAAGCGATAGGCAAGTATTACGAACAGAAAGCGGTGAAATGGATAACGCCAACTCCAGCATAAGATAAGATAAAATCAGTAGCGGATTATCATTGAGGCTGATGAGGCTGCAGCCTCAGGCCCCAAAGATTTTGTAAAAAAAAAAAAAATTATACTTGGATGATACCATTAAAAACACATAGACAATGAATGTTAGGGAGTGGGGTTTAGGCCCAACGGGAATTAACATAGGCCCTGACCCGAAATTAATTAAGCCCACACCATTTTAAACAGGCCCTCCAGCAACTGCCGCCTCAGGCCTTGGTGAAGCTTAATCCGCCACTGGATAAGATAAGATAATATTTTATTGCATCGAGGACAGCATACAATATAAACAAAGCACATAAAATTATAACAATATGACAATTATAACAATAAAACACACAGTATGCTGAGTATCGCATCGGATCCTCCTTGAGGACCACATATAACTTTTAAATTTAAGTCAGCGTTTCTCAACCTTTTCTCACCGTTCACCCCTAAATTAATTCCCAACCGACCCATTTACCCCCCCCCCCCCCCCGAGTTTTGAGGAGGTTACTGACCGTCGTCCACCGAGGAGGGTTTGGGGCGGGTCTCCCCCAGAAATTTTTTAGAAATTGGAGCCTGCAAACGTGTTTTCCAGCCATTTCAGGTCCTCTTCCAGGCGTTTCAGAGGAACTTGCAAATGGCGCTTTTCTATAGAAGCCATCCGACATGAACCACGGAGACTTGCACGGGCCTGCACCCCTTGACCACATTAACAAAACAATATTGAATATGGAATGAATACATATCGAAGTTAAGATTCAATGAACACCAAATTTATATTTTAATGAAAATAGTTGTTTCCAGTTCAGTGCGAAATTTGCTCCTGGTGATTGTCACATATGACCATTTTTGAAGTTACACTGGGAGTGTGGTCATTCACCCCCTGGACGCAAGCCATTCCCCCCTTGGGGGTGAATTCACCCCAGGTTGAGAAACGCTGATTTAAGTGCAAGAAATTGGACGGATACACATATATGGATATAAATTCCGAGCACTCATAAATAGGCAGTTATAGAACCTGCATACAAGACAAAACGGACAAAGTATAAACTCGCATAACTCGACATTATAAACCCACATAAGGGTACATAATAAATATCAAAATACAAAGCAAGCGTGCGAATAGAAAGGGAATCAAAATATCGTGCATTTTTAGCAGTTTAGTTGTCTCTCCTCAGAAAGGGGAAGTAGACAAAGGCTGCGACACTTGTAGCTATGATACTCGTTGGGTCGAAAAGATTTTCCAATGAAAATGAATGAATGAAGTGGGGTTTAACGTCCTACGCTTAAGCACCTAACCTGGGCTAATTGAAGACGGGCATACGCCATACAGTGTGCTATGAGGGAAATTTTTGCCCGGGCAGCGGCGCTACGGCCTACTCTTATATCGAATTCCAACTGCCAAGGGATCTTTTACGTGCACTCCAATGTGTACACGGGACCTCGGTTTTTCGTCCCATCCGAACGACTAGGCAGCTGTCCTTGTCAGGCCCTCCATCTGCATCACTGACAAGGGGAAATCACGCCGGAAAATCGAGATGAACTTTCTCGGCCTATGCAGGGATCGAACACTCGACCTCCATGCTAGCGAACCAGCGCCTTATCCACTTAGCCACCGTGATCCCCTTCCAATGAAAAGGTTAGACCAGTATTGTCAAGAGTGGGATAAATATATTGTTTTCTTAGATCTTCATATTTTTGACATTCCATAAGAAAAATGTTGTTCTGATTCAGTTTTGCTTGCATTGCATTTTTTACAGAGGCGATCCTGCAGTGGTATCTTAAGATATCTACCCCCTTTCAATGGCAAGTTGGTGAGTACTTAATCGTAGGGTAGACATCGCAATTTTGAACTTTTTATTATTAACAACTTCTAAATATTTTGGAGTGTTATTGAATTTCTTTTTGAATAATCCGAAGGTTCTAAGTTTATGGTTCGGCCCGCGAGATTCAACAAGGAGATCATTGAACTTACTTTCTATTGAACTTTTAATATTCTGTCTCGAAATTGTTGGAGAAATGTCATATTTTTTGAAGATATTTTGGATAGTCGCATACCAGGAGAGTTTTGGGTTTGATTGCGAAATTTTTATGTCTTCCTGGTATGCAGAATTCAGTAATGAGTTACTTAAGGTCTTACTATTGTCATTTAATCTTTTATAGTACATAAAGATTCTTTGGAATATTTCGATGTTAACAGGGAAAATTCCCAATTCGGCCAAGCAGCCTATATTTGATGCTTTTAAAGCCCCAATACCACTCTTGTTGTAACTGAAAAATAAGTTCCAATCATTATTCTGGTCAACAATTTGTACTATTTTACAATATTTCGATTAAAAAATGATACAAATTTCACCTTAACACACCTAATTTTAAAAATTGGAAAAATTCAACTACATGCCGTAACATGGTTTGAAAAGCCTTACGTAAGCACTTTCAAATGCAACTTGAATTTAAACATATTTTCGAATCCTCGGGACAAGTAAGATAGGTTGTAATGGATAATTTACACAACAGGTAGGACACTTAAACATCTTGGAGTTAGAATAAGGCTATTTTTTTTTCTGGACCTGCCAAGCCAGCAAGAGTGTTATTGTCCCTTTAAGGGCTGTGTGAGGATAGATTTACACATTTTAATGGTCATTTTATTCGTATTTATTTTATCCCAATTTCCTATCTCAAAGTTCTTACTTAACACAAAATTATCCCCCCAAACCTCTGAGTCATATAAAGCTATTTGTTTCACGACTGATTCATAAAGCTTTATCAGAACATGTGTTGGAAGGCGATTAGATGTACAGACTGTATGCGTTAAGCTAAACCAGGCTCTCCTAGCCTTCTTTTCCAGGTTCACAATAGCTGATTTAAAAGATCCATTATCATTTATGAAAATGCCTAGGTAAAGGTAAGATTTGACATTATCTAAATTGAAGTGACCAAAGACAATTTTTTTTTTGTTGTAATTTTCTTATTGTTTTGAAAGATCATAACTTTGCTTGTATCTTACGTACATGGTACATGTTTAGTAGTTCGGGCCATGCGGGCCCGTAGCCACAGGGAGGGGGGGGGGTTAGCCCCCCCCCCCCTAATAAATTGAATTTGCCCCCCCCCCCTATATTTTTAGGGGTGTTTTTCTTAGCTGGCCACATCCTCAGCCCGAGGTCATGACGCATACAATGTGTGAGCTAAGGTCAAGGCCGGTTCGTAATTCACTAGTCTCTCACTGGACATGTCTTATTATACGCTGGATTCTTGTTGGATAGCGATGATACAGTGATGACGCCTACATTTGGTTGCACGTGACTTGAATGACGTCGCGAGTTCTTTTCTATATCTTCCTGTAAACTCAACACACTGGCATGAGAATAATACAGGACGAAATTATTCACAAAAACGGGAACAGTTACAGCCGTCAGCAGAACGCCGAGTAGCGCACAAAAACACGCAAGAATCTTGCCCTGTGGTGTTACCGGAACAATATCGCCATACCCGACAGTTGTGACCGTGATTAGGGCCCAGTAAATACCATCTGGGATATGTTTGATTTGAGTTTTGTTATCCAGGAAATAAACAATACACCCAAATGATATGACAGCCAGGAGTACAAACATGGCGACGGTCATTAGTTCTCTAAATCCCACGCGCATGGCGTAGACCAACACTCGAAAACCACGAACTCTTTTTATCATTCGGAGAAAGCGGAGGATACGAAGTACTTGGAATGCAAGCACTAGGTCCAAAAGACTTGCCCGGTACCGTTCTTTTGTTAGAATCCCTTCAATGGTCACGTGAACAAAAACTGCCGCCAACGCAATCAGATCCATTAAGTTGAAAAAATCAAATATGAATTTGAGTTTATATGGACAAACAAGAAATCGTATCATTAGGTCTAAAGTGAAGAAGGCCGTCGCCACGTGGTCCATTATGACCAAATATGGAACGGTAGTGTGAGGTCGATTGAATCTGGTTTTATTTTGTGATTGTGTGACGTCAGCTACTATTGTGTCATAGTAATATAGTCCATCGTCGTAAAGTGCTTCAATGTCCTCTGGTTCATATTCGTCGCCAAGGTAATCCTGCCATTCATCCACGTTGAGCTTCCGTTGAAAGGCTGGGTGCGTCTGCGCAGTGAGAACAAATATGGACATGAGCACAAATAGTCCAGCAATCACAGCATACACCTAGAAATAAACACAATATACTTCTAGTTTTATCTGTTGGCTACATACTAGTAAAAAAAATAGTCCATAAATACTAAAATTAGTAAAAGAAATAAATTAAAATAGGGGTTAACGTACCACTGTTCTGGCTCTGTCTGAACTGGGCTAATGAAGACGGATATTATTTCAATAATTCGCTTGTGCGTAGTTTCTTTAGCAGGTGGCGGAAACCGGGGGACCCGAAGAAAACCCACGAAGTTGGACAGGCGACCCTACTCCTTGCTACGTACAACCGGGGAATCGAAACCACGTCAGTTGAACATGACTCAATGATATATCTTATGATGCAGCGCGCGCACGCTAACCATTCGTTC
The DNA here is from genome assembly GCA_917208275.1 of Patella pellucida. Lineage (NCBI taxonomy): Eukaryota > Metazoa > Mollusca > Gastropoda > Patellidae > Patella > Patella pellucida. The sequence continues at coordinate 3,091,139 of OU795042.1, read as the reverse complement.
ATCCATCCTGCCACGTTTCGATGGCCTGCACTACATCGAAATGCGACCGTTTGTAGTAGAAGGTCGCGTCAGGGGTCACACGAGCGGCTTTGGGCCCTATGAAGTCAGACATTAGGCTAATCCCTCACATCAACCAGAACGGAAGTTATATAACAACTCTTCCAGATCCTAGTGTAGTAAAGACAAGTAAAAAGAAATTTTGATTTATAAAAAAAAAACGAAACGAAATAGGATCAGGGCCCTTATTCACGAAAACCTAAACTAAGATACATTCGAAATTTTTAATCAGATTTGCAATAAATAGGTGAACATTCGTGGCTTACCTTTGATAGCTTCGAATAACCAGGCTCGTTCAGAATCACCCATAACTTATACCTGGCTGAGCACATGTTTTTACGTTTTTCATAAATGAGATTATTGTTGTTTTTGGTATATTGTTCGAATTGATTTAAAGTATTCCTTTCGTCAATCGCCATCAATATAGTATCCTGGCAACACTTCTCTACGTCACAGATACCCACCCCCCAGAACTCCAGCTCACTTAAAAAGGAATGCGGGCAGGTGTGTGGGGGTTGATGTAGCTCCCCTGTTGTCAGGAACTGATGTATAGAACCGAAAACAATCGGCGACCTCTCCAGAAAATACTCGTTACTACTGACCCTTTCGGCATTATGTAGAAATTTGGAGTCTTTTAGCTCAGTTAGCCGACCAAACGTCCGCATGCTTAATACATACTTAGTGCCGCTAATATTTATAGTTACTTTTTCCATGTTTTTTAAATTTTATATAATTCTATTTAACTGTTCATTATAAACCAAGGGGATGTTCGATTCACAGTCCAGAACGTCCAAACTTGACAGAATTGAAATCGAGTGACGCGGAACTCATTCTTGTCACAGTTCTGCCAGTCCTGACTATACGGAGGTGGTGTGATTAGAAATGTGACGTAATTTAATACAACGGATTGGTTTAGGCCAATTTGCGCATGCGTTGTAACCCAAGTACTCCTTTTCACTCGATTGTCTGTATTTTTGCGATTGAGCGAATTTAATTCCGGAACGGAGGGAAGGTTATAGTTTAGTCATGTCGTACTCCGAGTATATTTTACACTTTCCAAATATGTCGCTTTGGGTTTTTTTTTAGAAATGCCTTATTCCTATTCCCTTCAATATGCCTTCTTTTCTACTCCTTATGGTGCACCAACTTTGTTTTGGCACACCCGCTTTGGTTGGTTCGACCACGCTCTAACCCGTTTGGTACACCAACATTAGTTGACACACAGATTAATTCCTGAAAAATATGTTACCATTCTTATTAAAATACAGATCCATATTTCGTTTCGTTTTTTTTTATACTTTAGATGGCCTACACTATCGGTTGTACTGGAAGGTCGTGTCCTGGGGGTCGTGGGAGCGGCATTTGATCGTATGACGTCAGACATTTGATTATCCAATCAGCGTGCATCAAACTCGCCCTAACTTACTGTTTTATTGGCTGTTCCCTCACAGCAACTAGGGCGCCAGTAATATAACAACTCTTCCAAATCTTAGTTATAAAGACAAGTAAAACGAAACGAAATAGGATCTGTGTTTTAATCAGATTGCTATGTCACTTGCATACAGTTCTTTAGGGTATGTAAACAACCCGAAACGTGTGATAAACCGCACAAGTCAAGAGGTAAGCTCTTTTACAAAACGCGGGATAAACCGCAACCGTTAAGAGAAAAACTCCTTTACAAAACGTAGGATGGGCCGCACACGTTACGAGTTAAAAAATGAAGCTCACTTAGTCCTTGACACGTTGTTGCCAATATAAATTCAATTTGTCTTTACAAAATGAAGCACCGATGCGAATTCAGTAAGTCATTAACATGTTGTCACCAATATAAATTCAATGTGTCTTTAAAAAAAATGAAGCACCGACGCGAATTCAGTTTGTCCTTAACACGTTGTTGCCAATATATTTTCACGAGTACTCAATACCTTGTCGCTGATGTGAATCCATTAAGTCCTTCTTCTTCGTTTGGTGTTTAACGTCTGCTTCCACTTAAGATTAAGTCCTTTAATTGTTGTCACTTAAATTCCTGACAGCGATTCCACTAAACTCATAATGTAGTTTTAAAGAGCGTTCGATTGCCGCCTAATGACATCCGATGTATGAAGATGTTAGACGCCCTGTCATAATCTGTATCGCGTGCCAACGTCTGTATTACTGTGGTCTTTTGTTTATCATTCGTTGAATTCATCTCATAATGTATTGGTTATTGTTAACCGTCATAAAACAACTACCGTATTTCCTCGAATACAACCCCGGCCTCGATTACAACCCGGGCCTCGAAAAGAGAGAGAGAGAGAGAGAGAGAGAGAGAGAGAGAGAGGGTTTAACGTCCACTCAACACAGCTAGGTCATTTCGGGACTAACATATGATTTCCATTTTATTTCAATAATTGGCTTGCGCGTAGGGGTCTTTAGCAGTGGGAGGAAACCGGAAACCCACGAGGTTGAGAAGGCACCCCTTTCTCCATGCCACATACGCTCACACCAGGGCTCGAAACCACAGCCGCAAGCCAGAGGTGGCCGGTCAGCTAGAGGTCGAAGCGCGGCACTCTAGGCCACTAGGCCATCCCAACCCCCGCCTCGAATAGAACCTGGGGGTAAGGGGTTGTTGAGATAAATACAACCCGGGTCTCTAAAAGAGCCCGGGTCTCTAATATATCCCGGGTCTAACGTAAACACTGAATACTCCCTGTCAAAATATAAATTAATTGATGGTCCCTGCACAGGAAGAAGAATTGTCTCATGTCACGCACAGAGGGTTTAGCCTTCGTATTTTTCAAGACCGACCCCGTCTGCTTGTTTTACTTGTCCAAAATGTCATTCCTATAGAGGATTATGAAGCATTAATTCGGGTCTGAAAAAATACAACTCCGCCTCGATTATAACCCGGGCCTCGAATAGAACCCGGGGGTCGGGAGGTGCTGAACGAAATAGCACCCGGGGTTGTATTCGAGGAAATACGGTACCTCAACATCATTCAAGTTAACGCATGGAGATAATAATAATAAATAATGTATAGCGTTCGTCAACGCTTCACTATACATTTATTTGTATGTGTGGCTATTGAAATAATAATGTATATTTCCATAGCGGCAAAGCATCACAATACATGTATTTGTATGTGTACCTAATGCTGTGTTCACACTAGCCTTTTAATGCGCATCGAATGCGCATTAAAGCCTTAAGTCGCCAAAACGCGTCACACTCAATGCCCATTAAACAAAAACTAACGCGCTTTAGCGAAACCGCATTTCTAATGCGCATTGGCTGAAGCGATATAACTGACGCGCGTTAAGCGTTGAGATCGAACAGCGCTTGCGCAGTGCAGTTCTTCCGTTTTATCGCATGTGGAAAGCTGTTAATGCGCATTGAGTGTGACGTGTTTTAATGCGAATCGAAAGCGGTTTAATTTGTAGTGTGACGCCACCCGTGGTAACGAAAGCGCCTTCCGTAGGGCGTTTTACGGAAAGCGGTTTAAAAGCGCATTAGGTGTGAACATAGCATAATGAAATATACGAATTGCTTTTTCCTTTTACTGGTCTCTAAGGATTCACCATTCATGTTGTTGTGAATGGGTGTAGATTCGAATTAAATATAAGTCGATGAACTATGTAATATATTTTTTATGAATAGTCCCAAGACGGGCGAAAGATATTACACCAGTGTTCAAACCTGGTGTGTCGGCATATCTTTTGTCTGTTCTTTATTTACCGTGAAACAAATTAGTGCAGCTTTATAGCTGTGCTGATGATTTGAATGAATGAATGAATGAAACGGGATTTAACGTCCTACGCTTAAGCACCGTAACTGGGCTAACTGAAGACGGGCATATGCCAAACAGTGTGCTATGAGGGAAAATTTTGCCCGATCAGCGGCACTACGGCCTACTCTTATATCGAATTCCAACTGCCAAGGGATCTTTTACGTGCACTCCAATGTGTACACGGGACCTCGGTTTTTCGTCCCATCCGAACGACTAGGCAACTGTCCTTGTCAGGCCCTCCTTCTGCATCACTGACAAGGGGAAATCACACCGGAAAATCGAGATGAACTTTCTCGGCCAATGCAGGGATCGAACATGCGAACCAGCGCCTTATCCACTTAGCCACCGTGATCCCCTGCTGATGATTTACTCCCACTATGCCAGTTCCTTTGATAATGGATTAATTAAGCGGGAAAAGACTCATCATAGAAACAATAATTTATTGTATATCAGAATGTCACTCATTAATAATATAAAACCAAGTATGATCAATCCAAACCATTAGATAAAATTCGAAGTCCAACAAAAAAACGGTATAGGCAAAATAGTGTAATCAGGCAAAAAAGTGCAATCAGGCAAAATAGTGTAATCAGGCAAAATAGTGCAATCAGGCAAAATAGTGTAATCAGGCAAAATAGTGTAATCAGGTAAAATAGTGTAATCAGGTAAAATAGTGAAATCAGCATATGGACTGTTCACCGTGTACAAAATACACGACAAACAGTGGTAACAGGTGTCCGGAAGATTAAGCGTACCCTGCCTGTACAGGGGAGTTGGATGGCTAATTGGTTAGCGTGCGCGCGCTGTATCATAAAGTATGTCATGGAGTCGACTGACGTGGTTTCGAATCCTCGTTTGTACGTGGCAAGGAGTAGGGTCGCCTGTCCAGCCTCGTGGGTTTTCCCCGGGTCCTCCGGTTTCCTCCCACTGCTAAATTCCAAGTACCTCAGTTAGATTATGGCATTTGTCTTTTAACCCAAACGCGTGATATTTGAATCTGGGTCATAAAAGATATATTGGTGACCTAAAAATAAAACCATTAACTGAATTAGCAGTCCGGTATTGATTCAATGGCACGATTCCTATGGCATGTCTTTGGTCATAAGATTAATGGGTGTCTAGTAGGAAACGCATTAACGGAGTTAGATACGGTACGGAATTATCAACTTACGTAAAGTTATTTTAAATTCAGATAATATTGATTGTATTGTAATGTCTTTATAAGGGCTGAGATTTTGCCATTGAATCAATACCGGACTGCTTCCAAGGTATCCACACCCGCCGATAACCTATAATCTATAGAGACCAAGACGAACGACCAAGTTATACACAACGTGAAGCATCCTTATTATTGTTGAAGTTGGAGTATACTATTATTGTAGACGTTGAGGTGTTTCATTTTTGTGACCGGCCAGCTAGAGAACGAAGCGCGGCACTCTAGACCACTAGGCCATCCCCCCCCCCCCCTAGAAATTGAGGAATTTGTATCTCTAATAAATTTATATCTATAAATATCAAAGAACCTGTTATTCTTAAAGCGAAAATTTTATTTTTTTCTCAGAAAATCAAAACATAATTATTTGAATAACTTTTACTAAATAGAATGTCAACTCACTATTATACGGTCATAGGCATCATTCTAACATTTAAAAATCAGTCACATACAAATTTTGATTATTTTCTACTCGCCTTGAGCGGCTTGAAAATAATATCTTTTCATTTCTACGAGCTAGGCGGGTGTTGTCTCGATCGTCAAGGTCTGTGGTTAGCCGGTAAATGATAATCATTTCCTGGTTGACCGATACCCGACACCGAAATTAAATAAGTTAATTACCTCCCTTTATAGAGATCAGTGGTTTGAACACCGATTTTCTCAACGTTTTAAAAATGAAGTTGAAAAGGAAATTTTTGCCAATTTATCAATTGGCAATAGTGAATTATAGGATTAATATAATTATTCTTTAACAAGGTAGGACTGTTTATTATTGAAAACCAAATGGGACAATATTCATGATTCATGTTTCTACATTCCAGTTTGAACATTTTAGACACGAACGCAACATTCTAAACTGGAATGTAGAAACAAGAATCATGAATATTGTCCCATTTGGTCTTCCATAGTTTATAGATACCATCTTTTTTAGGACTTTATTTTAATACATTTTAAAAATATAACTTGGAAATTGCTATTGGAACTTTAAAGGCTCTGTGTTACAATCGTACCTTGTGTTAAATTATTTGTGTTTTTTTATAATCGCCACATCCAATAAATCAAAGGAAAACTTGTTAATCGATTTTGTGAATTCACAACTATAACCTTTGTCAATTATTTTATTCGCTCTCCGAATTGATAAAACGATTTTTGATTTTATTTGGCACATGTAATAAATCAACGGAAAACTTAACCTTCACCAGCTATCATTGTATTCACTTACTGATACGATATTAAAAACAAACAGAAGGTAACAAAACAAACACCAAACACCTTTAAAGTTGTTCTGAACAATGTATGATGATTTGTAGCGACAAATAGTGTAGGTATATTCAGGAATATAACGCACTGGTAGTTTTTAGTTATTATAAAACGCTAGCAAATAGAAATAACTCAATGAATACTTCTACTTAAATGAGATTTAACACTGGTATTATACAATTATAAATAAAATACAGCAGAAAACATTTCATCAACAATCCAGGGCTCGAAACCACAGCCAGAGGTGACTGGCCAGCTATAAGTCTAAGCGCGTCACTTTAGACCACTAGGTCATCCCCCCCCCCCAATTGGGAGATGAAACTAATGTTTTAATTGTTCCGCTGCATTTACACGGCATAAACAAAATTCTATTCAAAAAAGCAAAATGAAACGTACAAAGTATTCTGAATCTGTGACAACTTATGGAAGTGATAATAATTAGATCATTTACATGGACCTATATCTTCTAATAATGTGGGGGGGTAGGGATGGTCTAGTGGTCTAGAGTGCCGTGCTTCGCCCTCTAGCTGGCCGGCCACCTCTGGCCTGCGGCTGTGGTTTCGAGCCCTGGTGTGAACGTATGTGGCATGGAGATTGGGGCGCCTTTTCAACTTCGTGGGTTTCCTCCGGGCACTCTGGTTTCCCCCCACTGCTAAAGCGAATTATTGGAATAAAATTAAACCATGTGACCCCATTTCTCTCTCTCTCTCTCTTCTCTCTCTCTCTCTCTCTCTCTCTCTCTCTCTCTCTCTTCTCTCTCTCTATGTATATTAAGTAAAAACAATATTAAAGATGGGTTCCCAGCAAAGGCTGGTTATTTCCAATAAAAGTATGGCAAATTTGGTATTTATGAAAAGTATAGGCACCCAATCTTACTAGAAAATTACGAGATTACGCAAAAATCACCCATGGGGCAAGGAGTGGGCAATATTGTCAGGGAATCACTAACTGTCAACCCGACAGGATTTGCTGGCTTATTGTCTGCTAGCTTAGGTCAGGGAGCAGTTGTTATTCCTTGCTCAAATGGTTAGGCGGTTTTGGGAACATTGCAGGTTGCAGGTTGTCAACGTACAAAATACTCTGCAATCAAAAGCTGTAAAAAGAAGTTGACAGAAATAATTAAGAATTTATTTAGGCCTCAATAATATGGTAAATGTAAAGTAAGTAATTACAGATACATTTTGAAAAATGGACCCTCCCACAATGAAGTTAAGTTGGCAGACAATGCGTTTAACAACATAGGTATCCCCGGCGAAAACAGAGTTTTGAAATTGAATTGAAGCAAATTTTTGATAGATTGGTTACTTTAAATATGTGTTAAGTCCAAATATATCCTCAAATCACAAAGTTTGTACCCGGGAATGCATCTTTAAGTCTATTATGTCGGAAGTCACGCTATATGATCACAAACACTAGAATAAATTGTAAATATCTGAACAGGAAACAATCGGTCTACTATATCAGGTATCACGATATCTTTAAAAATGTTTTAACGAAAAAAAAACAATTGATTAAAAAAGACCGGATACTGTTATGCTTCGTTTGATTTTTTTCTCTTTTAAACGAAAATAGGGTTGTTGGGTGCTATAGATCATAAGGTCTGTTATTGATTCAGTTGGTTTGATTTCTCTCTCTCTCTCTCTCTCTCGAGAGAGAGAGAGAGAGAGAGAGAGAGAGAGAGAGAGAGAGAACGAGAGAGAGAGAGAGAGAGAGAGAGAGAGAAAAAAAAAAAGAGAAATGAGGATTAACGTCCACTCGACACAAACCAGGTCATTTCGGGACTAACATATGTTTTTTAGGGGTCTTTAGCAGTGGGAGGAAACCTGAGTGCCCTGAGGAACCCACGAGGTTGAGAAGGCGCCCCTATCTCCATGTCACATACGCTCACACTAGGGCTCGAACCCACAGCCGCAAGCCAGAGGTGACCGGCCAGCTAAAGGTCGAAGCACGGCACTCTAGACCACTAGGCCATCCAAACCCCACCCCCCTCGTACTTGTTAATTTTGTGAAGTTTGAAAATCAGTAATTAAAATACGTCATGAAGTTTGTTTTAACTTATAGATCATTTCATTCTGATTAAAATACAGATCTATATTTCGTTTCGTTTTCTTATACTTTATATAGTCTCAACTGCATGACGATCGGATCAGTTGTACCTGGAGGTCATGTCTGGGGTCAGTTTAATCATTTTAATCATTTAAAACCATTTGTCTTGATTTGCTGCGTGGGAATTAAAAATTAGATAAATATTTACATGGTCATTGAATTTTTTCAATCTTTTTAAAACACAGATCCAATTTCGTTTCGTTTTTTTATAGTTCAAAATTTCGTTTATACTTGTCTCTACTACACTTGGGTCTGGAAGACTTACTATTTAACTCGTGTTCTGCATGAAATGAGGGGTCAGCCAATCAAATGATCTGTCAAATCGAGCATTTGACTTTTCATTAGATTGGGTAGCAACGGTACTTGTTTATCTGGTAGTAAATATCGCAGGCTGGCGTTGACATCGAGGGTTGGTTATGTATAGGATATTAACCTAACCGAGGGTGCTATATTATATAACCTGCGGGCGCAGCCCAAGGGTGATATAAATATAGCAACTGAGGTATGATTGGTTAATATCTGACATATACAACGCCCACCCTTAAATTAAATGGACTCTTCCATTACAGGCCAACGACGATTGGGCTACCTACTCGGTACTTTCCGTCAAATAACGAATATTACCGAATTAATCACGTGGTTGTTTTTGTTTACAATTCGCCATCTTGAAGAATTGAATAGCAAAAGAACAAAAACAAAAATGGAAAGGAATACGAAGTCAGAATCAACCCCTTTAGCAAACAAATTGACGATGTAATTGATGTGGATGCAACTATCGATGAGGATCTAATCAAACAAAAGAAATTGGGATCAAAAGGCGTGTGTGGACGGAAAGATGATTCTGAAAGATATCTTAGACATGGTCGAGTATGGATAACCGATCTAAATATGCCGATAAGTACGCCGTTTATTTCTGTCTTGAATGTTACAAACTGTACCATAATACTTTTTAATTGTTACAAGAATAAAAATTTATTTCTGTGTTTTTGTATTATTTCGATCATCAGCGGTTGATAGGAGTCGAATACATCGACCTGAGATGACGTCATTAGCGGTTGATATTTCATATCAACCTGTCACGACGTCATCAGCGGTTGATCTGAACAGAATATCAACCTATGATGACGTCATGACAGGTTGTTATGAGATATAACTGCTATGCACATCAAAGGGAAAACTACCGCCAGTTGTATATGGTCTGGATACTGGATAAGTTGATTAATTTCTGGCCAAAAGAAAGACCTGCAATAGACAGATTTAGCTCTTGCATAATTTATTTTCAGCTGTAAAAAATTAAGTAGAATAATTTGTAATTTTCGGGTTTTAATAGCTTTATTTTTATGCTATACATTAGTTATATCTCGTGGGTGATTTTAATAAAATATATATATCTTTCTTTTATATTGATCTATTCCCTTACAAATTGACCATGATTGGCAATTTCCTGCAATTCAGTTGGCATAAATTGATTTTCCCTGTTTTCATTTCAGCAGTCTATTCGTTGTTAATGTAATGGATATTTGGTGTTTATGGTGCGACATGCATCGCTTCATATCACGAACACCATCATTAAATTATTATTATCTTTTCAAATTATATAATCAGTCTTCAACAAATATTTTTTCAGAGTTTGATACAAAGTTAATTCTGTTTTTTTCTGTTTTTAAAGGGCTTTATAAATATTTAAGTATACCTGACCTGTTGATAGAATTTAATAGTCCTGTGAGTTGTTGAAGCCATTGGATATGAAATGAAATGAAATGTGGTTTAACGTTCTAACTGTTCTGCTCCGACTGGACTAAATAAGACGGGCGTACGCCATACAGTCTTCTATTTGGGGGGGGGGGGTTGCCCGGACAGCGGCACTACATCCTATTCTTATATTGAATTCCAACTGTCAAGGGGTATTTTACGTGCACGCCAATGTGTACACGGGATCTCGGTTTTTTCGTCCCATACGAACAACTAGACAGATGTCCTTGCCAGGCCCTCTGTCCTGTCTCACTGACAAGGGGGAAGCATGTCGGAAGTGTCTCTGAGAAGCCATAGGAACAACACACGGTCGTTCGTTGGCACAATCTCTATGTGGGAATCTCGGGGATTCTCCTTTCAAGTTATCGGAACTTTCAAGTTATCGGAACTTTGGAGATTGCCTCAGGATTACAAAAGCAATTTTGTTTTTGATATTCTGTTATTTGACTTTACCAATGAATATCAATAATGCGCTTGCGTGTAGAGCCCCTGCTACTGGGAGGACACCAGGCAACAGGAGAGAAGCCACAAGGTAAGACAGGTGACCTTACCCCCTTTTTACTTACATAGGAACATCGAAACCACGCGCACAAATTAACACCCCTCCCCCTTCCACAACTCCTAATTTGGAAAGCATCACCACAATAATTTCATGAACAACCATTCACCTGAACCTCTTAGTACTAGCCTTATAATAGTAAGCCGAGTATAGACGTATAAAGCACTGGGGCCAGTTGCTCAAAGCTACGTTATCTTTAACGATCCGTTAACTATAACGGACATATCTTGGTAACGTGTTGTTTGTTAACTTTACCTTTAAATTTACTACAGAAAACACTATAGAATACTTTATTTTTTATATAAGCTTAAATCTGTAGTAAAAATTTGCACCACAGAATGTTCAGGGCCTTTATTTCCAGCAACAATCTTTCTCTCCGTTAAAGTTAACGGATCGTTAAAGATAACGGAGCTTTGAGCAACCGGCCCCTGGACAACCAACTAGCTGTTAAATCGATCAATTTGCATGGAACGGATGTTAAACCATATTCCTACATAATATGCGTCATAAGTCATCGGGTATTCGTTTATTTTTTTTCATAGGGGGAGGGGGATCGTCTCTTTAAATCGTTTTTTAATGGCGGATTTTGCCCTGTTGGGGATCTTTCACGTGGGATTAATTCCTGTACGGGACTTTAACTGACTTAATGACACAGGTATATCAGAAAGTAAATTTACCTTTAAGGTTGTGTACGTGACAAGGAGTAGTGTCACCTGACTAACCTCGTGGGTTTTCTCCGAGTCCTTCGGTTTCCTCCAACTGCTAAGGAACCCTACGCGCAAGCGAATTATTGAAAAAAAAATTAAAATCGTATGTAAGTCCAGAAATGACATAGTTTTTGTCGTGTGGACCTTAAACTCTCTCTCTCTCTCTCTCTCTCTCTCTCTCTCTCTCTCTCTTTACCTTTAAGGTTGAATTTGATTGATAACCTTTGTCCCAGATTGATGAGATTGTAAAATAGATAAATAATATCTTTATATCATCAGTGGGTTTATTGACCGGATGAGATGTCATTGTAAATATCAGTCACTATTACTGTAAGTATCAAACAATCGTTTAACTTATCGCCATGGGGGAGGGGGGGATGGTTTATATTTTGACAGGGGTAGTATGTTAGGTACTTATTATACAGGGAAGGGGGTGTGCATGGCCGAATTGTTAGCAGGTGCGTCTTGTATCATAAAGCCTGTCAATGAGTCAACTGGCGTGGTTTCGAATCACCGGTTGTACGTGACAAGGAGTAGGGTCACTTGTCCAAACTCGTGGGTTTTCTCCGGGTCCTCCGGTTTCCTCCCACTGCTAACGACCCATATTATGAAAATAAAATTGAGTCATAGGTCAGTCCCGAAATGACCGAGTTTGTGTTGACTGGACGTTAAACCTCATTTCTATCTCTCCATCTATCACCATCTGCACGATAGACAAAATAAATGGTATAACGTAATATATAGTGTCAGAACCTAAAGATGGAGGTTGGGTGGCCGAATGGTCAACGCGGGCACGTTGGATCATTTGGTCAATTAATGAATCAAGCGGTATGTTTTCGATTCCCCGCTTGTCCAACCCCGTAGGATTTCTCCGGGTCCTCCGGTTTCTTCCCACAGCTAAAGACCACAGCACGCGTGCAAATATTCAGTTTGGCAATATCTATTTTTAACAATTAGAGCAAGAACAACCAGCCCTTTACCGAATACATCCTTAATGCTGTGTTTATATTTCAGGATTTCTAAAATGGATGTTCTCTTTTCACTTCTGGTTTTGGTTTATTTTTTGTTTGGTGTCGATGGTCTGGGTTTTACGTTCAGGGAATACGGCAATGGAAACTTTACTATATATCTAATGGGAGACAGGCCAGTAAGTCATCCCAACTTTATTTCAAATGGGTGACAGATGAGTAAAAGACGCCAAGGGTGCGCTAAATTATATATAAAAATGATGGTTCGTCTTATGTGAAATTATGATGCACGTTTGCGATGGCCCGACGGCCACACAGGAACACGTGGGATGTTGAAAGTTACAAAGAAGCTGGACTAGGGTTCCTGCCATGGGGTCGTACGGCACTGTATTTGGGGTTTGTGTCGTCATACAAGCTAAGATATTATGAAAATTGAATGTCTATAAAGGAATACCATCTCTCTCTCCCTCTCTCTTTCTCCTTCTCTCTCTCTTTCCCCTCCTCTCTCTCTCTTTCCCCTGAGTGGACGTTAAACCCCATTTCTCTCTCCCCCTCTCTCTCTCGCTCTCTCTCTTTCTCTCTCTCTCTCTAATAGACACATTTAGATCTTACATAAAATTAATATTATTTCTGTTTACAAATGGTAATGACATTTTTCTCACCCTCTCTCTTTCATGTGTTAGATAATCCAACATTCAGCTCGTCGACCTTTTGTATATATCGGTTCTGGTGAGACGGAGTTTAGAGAGAAGTATGGTAATTACAAGATTGCTGATTATACAGGAGAAAAGATTGGTTTACCATCATATACGGTAACCAATGATAGTCGAGGTTACAACTTAACTATGTACTCCTGTTCAACCAAGGTAAATGATTGACATTTTTGTATAGTTTAATCCAATTCCCTCTATATATGTTTAACTAAAACAATATTCTAGATTTTGCCTAATTCCACTTTAACTAGGCCGTATTTAATGTTGTAATCTGTTATAATAGATATTATTAATACACAAAAACACAAACTTATAAATTATGAAAACAATAGCTAAAGGCTTATGGCAATCTGATTTAAATACAGATCTATATTTCGTTTCCTTTATATACTTTTCACGGGCCTACACTATATGAAGATCTGACAAGTTGTAGGGCCTACTCGAATGTCGTGTCAGGGGTCGTACGAGCAGCTTTTGATCCTATGACGTCAGACATGGATTAACCAATTGTCGTTGACGTTTCTAGTGGTTTACCTACAGTTTCGTGCAGAGGACGCCAACAACTCGACGTAACAGACCGTTCCATTGGCTAATTCCTTACATTATTCAGGACACGTCAATTATAACAACTCTTCCAGGTCGCATCAGAGATCATGCGAGCGTTGACTTCTTTGAGTTTACTCACCGTAACAAACCGTTCCATTGGCTGATCCCTCAATTCAACCAGAACATCCTTAAAATAACAACTCTCCCGAATCCTAGTGATGGGGCTGTCACACATTAACGTATAGCATCAGCGTATGCCGACGTATGAGAAATTTAGCCAACGCGCTGATGCACGTTGAATACGTTATGTGTACGCCTTTAACAAGTTACGAGAACGCTGAAATACGGTGGTATAAGTTGCTATAACGCCGAACGCGGCACAAAATTTTTGTTCATCCATAAAATTTTCAGCGTATGCCGACGTATTGCTTACACGTCAGGCGTAAGTTAGAAGAACGCGATAGGTAAGACATGCACGCGTTAACGCACGTTACATGTAAGTTAATCATACGTTGACATACACGTCGGCTACAAGCAGGGCAACACTTTAACTTATTCTGAAGTATGAAATAATTATCCAACACGCTGGCATACGCTGAAGCAGAACGTGTTGGAACGTACTTCGACAACCACATGTCGTCGCAACCTCTCAGGGTCGCCATGGTCGTAGACTTCTGCGCATGCTCATCTCTACACACGTTCAGTAAGTTTTAAGGACGTCAGAAGTACGTTGCCTATAGGTTAGAAATAGGTTACGCGTACGTTGCTCAATTACCCAACTGGTAGCCGACGTGTATATCAACTTATGGGTTACTTACATGTAACGTGCATAACGCGTACATAACGTATGGGTTACTTACATAACGCGTGCATAACTTACCTGTCGCGTACTTCTAACGTGTAAGCAATACGCCCGCATACGCCGAAAATTTTATGCATGCACAAAATTATGGGCCGCGTTCGACGTACAACAACTAATACCACCGTATTTCAGTATGCTCGTAACTTGTTAAAAACGTACCCATAACGTATTCAACGTACACCAGCGTATTCGCTAAATTTCCCATACGTCGGCATATACGCTGATGCTATACGTCAATGTGTGACAGCCCCATAATTACTTGTGGGTTTAGCGAGCCTCAGTTTTTACATCTGACCTCACGTGATCCTCGAAGTACGCTCCAACACGTTATGCATAAGTTAGGCATAAGTTTGACTAACGTTGTGCATGAGTTCTGCATAAGCCGAGAACGCTATACATTCGTTAAGCACACGCTGTCACATACTTGTATACGCTGGGGATAAGTTATGAATAAATTACTCGTAGGTTAAACATAAGTTATATATTCGTTCAGCGCGTTATAAGTACGTTATATATGCGTCAAAAAAGAGCGCCCTCTTGATATTTAAAGTCAACTATAGCGTATGCCAGCGTGTTGGAACTATTTTTTCATACGTCGGAATAAGTTGTCTAAAACGTTATAGTGTGACAGGCCCATGAAGTAAAGACAAGTAAAACGAAATTTTGAGCTATCAAAAACGAAACGAAATAGGATCTGTGTATTAATCAGATTCAGAATAAAGATATTATTATTGTAGATGTTGATAAGGTTGGGGTCTGAAGAGGGGCATGTTTTAACTATAGATATTATTATTGTAGGTGTTTATAAGGTTGGGGTCTGAAGGGGGCCATGTTTTAACTAGATATTATTATTGTAGATGTTTATTAGGTTGGGGTCTGAAGAAGGACATGTTTTAACTATAGATATTATTATTGTAGATGTTTATAAGGTTGGGATCTGAAGAGGGGCATGTTTTAACTATATGATATTATTATTGTAGGTGTTTATAAGGCTGGGATCTGAAGAGGGACATGTTTTAACTATAGATATTATTATTGTAGATGTTTATAAGGTTGGGGTCTGAAGAAGGACGTGTTTTAACTATATGATATTATTATTGTAGGTGTTTATAAGGCTGGGATCTGAAGAGGGGCATGTTTTAACTATATGATATTATTATTGTAGGTGTTTATAAGGTTGGGATCTGAAGAGGGCCATGTTTTAACTATAGATATTATTATTGTAGGTGTTGATAAGGTTGGGCTCTGAAGAAGGACATGTTTTAACTATAGATATTATTATTGTAGATGTTTATAAGGTTGGGATCTGAAGAGGGGCATGTTTTAACTATATGATATTATTATTGTAGATGTTTATAAGGTTGGGGTCTGAAGAGGGTCATGTTTTAACTATATGATATTATTATTGTAGGTGTTTATAAGGTTGGGGTCTGAAGACGACCATGTTTTAACTATAGATATTATTATTGTAGGTGTTTATAAGGTTGGGGTCGGAAGAAGGACATGTTTTAACTATAGATATTGGTGACATTGGTAGTTATAATAGAATATGGATACAGCTGACAGCTGATACTAACGAGGCCATATATGGTGGTGGCGAACAATATTCTTACCTCAATCTCAGAGGTCGTCAATATCCCATCTGGACGGGAGAACAGGGTATGTTAACAGTATTCTTACCTCAATCTCAGAGGTCGTCAATATCCCATCTGGATGGGAGAACAGGGGATGTTAACAGTATTCTTACCCTGATCTCAGAGGTCGTCAATATCCTCTCTGGACGGCAGAACAGGGTAAGTAACCAATAGGGGATTATTGGTTGTGGCGGCCATCTTGGACGCCATTTTGAATTTCTCAAAACGCTCAAGGGTGACCTAGGTTCAACCGGCAAATTCCTAAATAAGACATCACAGGCTACTAAAATCAATCATAAAAATATTTTGTAGACAATTTGCAGGTTCACTCGAAATATTGGGTTTGGCGACCAGGCTAAGGAATTATATTGGTTGTTTAGTATATTTATCAAGAATTCTATTGGTTGTTGAGTATAATTATCTGTAATTCTATTGGTTGTTGAGTATAATTATCTAGAATTCTATTGGTTGTTGAGTATAATTATCTGTAATTCTATTGGTTGTTGAGTATAATTATCTAGAATTATATTGGTTGTTGAATATAATTATCTAGAATTCTATTGGTTATTGAAATTACTAGCATGCTATTGGTTGTTATAGGTATCGGAAGAAACAGAAGTACATTGGTAACTTACGTCACAGATTTAAAACAATCGGGTGGAGATTATTACACGACCTATTTTCCACAGCCAACTTTTTACAGCACCAACAAATATTACTTCCATCACGGCGGCTCTAATTACGCCATCTTGGATTTTTCACATCCGAATTTCCACGAGATCTTCATAGCTGATCGGCCGGGTAGATTGTATTTTAATACCGCTGAAACTTTTCCACTCATGGTTTCAAAGCTGACCAACTTTCTTGGTAGGATGCCAAATCTTCCTGATTGGATCCATGATGGTGCTATTATTGGTATTCAGGGTGGATCGAAACAGGTGAGTCTTGGAAGATTTGTTTTAATAAGAAACAATATTCTTGTTCGGGAAAATGGAACAGGTTTAGAGAGAGAGAGAGAGAGAGAGACTGAGAGAGATAAATAGGGTTTAACGTCCAATCCACACACTAAGTAATTTTGGGACTAACATATGGTTTATTTTTATTTCAATAATTCGATTGCGCGTAAGGGTCTTTAGCAGTCAGAGAGAGAGAAATGGGCTTGACGTCAACTCGACACAAGCTATGTTATTTTGAGGCTAACATATGGTTCAATTTTATTTCAATAATAAGCGATGCTGGGAAACTGGAGGACACGGAAGAAACCCACGAGGTTGGACAGGCGATCCCACTCCTTGCCATGTACAGCCTGGCGAAGGACAGGAAATGAAAATATAATAATATGTTCTATATTTAACCTCAATATTCTATATTTAACCTCAATATTCTATATTTAACCTCAATATTCTATATTTAACCTCAATATTCTATATTTAACCTCAATATTCTATTTTTAACCTCAATATTCTATTTTTAACCTCAATAATATATATTTAACTACAATATTCTATATTTAACTACAATAATCTATAGTTAACCTCAATATTCTATATTTAACCCGCAATAATCCATTTTTAATTTTTAACCTCAGTAATCTATTTATAGATGATGGATTACATCAGCTATTCTGAAGGTCATGGTATGAATATTACCGGTGTTTGGATTCAAGACTGGGCTGGTTCGGTAGATGATTTATTTGGTCACAGATTGTTCTGGAACTGGGAATGGAACCAACAACTTTATCCAGGTACAGACATTGCTCAATAACTTGTAAATAATGAACGTGTTCTTGTCCATTAAGGGACGATGGTGGACGACTGGCCTAACTCGTGCACTTAAGAGTCAAGTCGCGTGGTTTCCATCCTATACTTGTTCGTGCTAAGGCCAACCTTGTAGGGTTATCTCCCGGACCGCCAGCTTCCTCTCCCAGTTCTAAGGTCAACCTTGTAGGGTTATCTCTCGGACCGCCAGTTTCCTCTCCCAGTGTGGTTGTCGTGCACTTAGAATATAAAGTTCTGCCATCGAGTCAAGTCGCTTGGTTACGATCCTATACTTTACGTGCCAAGGCTAAACTTGTGGGCCTTCGGGTTCCCCCTACTGTTCAAGACTCCAACACGCAATTATACCATATCTTAGTCCTGAAATAACTGTCTTCGTAGGCCTGAATAAAAGGATGTTAAAGTTAAATCCCATTTAATTTGATTCTACCGATCTTCATTAGATTGCGAGTTTTATTTCTACATCATGGGAGTCGTGTTGGCTCAGCGACTAAGACGTTGGCTGGATTCAGGTTTATCCGGAGAAAGTTCATTGGGTTTTCCGGCGTGATTCTCCTTTTGTCATTGTTGCCGGACCAAGTGCCTTTCAAGCGACGACCAGATCCCGTGTGCAGATTGGCATGTACGTAAAAAAAAACCTTGGCAGTTGGAATTCTATATAAGAACAGGTCACACTGTATGACGTATGTCCGTCTTCATTAGCCGAGTCGGAGCAGAACAGTAGGACGTTAAACCCAATTTTATTTCAATCTATTTCATTTCTACATGGTATATAACAACCTGCACTTCATTCAATTTACTGTTTTTTTACAGGATTAGACAAGCTTATTGTTGAATTAAAAGATCGTAATATACACGTGCTTGCTTACGTCAACCCGTATTTGACCGTGGATGGTAGTTTATTTAAATATGCTGACGAATTTGGTTATTTTGTGAAGAATTCTACTGATCAGACGTATGTACAAGATTTCGCTGGTATAATGGCGGGTAGTATAGATCTGACCAACCCAGCTGCTTTTCACTGGTATAAAAACAGTAAGTCACATTCAAAGATGGTTGAGTCTATAAATTGTCTAGAATAAACAGTCAAGATCAGGTGAAGGAATCTATGGTTAAAACTAATTGGAACATGGCAAAAATACTCGCTCAACCGAGTTTCATCTTAAAGCCCCAATACCACTCTTGTTGTAACTGAATAATATGTTCCAATCTTTAATCTGGTCAACAATTTGTACTTTTTTACAATGTTCCAATTAATTGATGATACAAATTTCATCTTAACACACCTAATTTTAAAAATTGGAAAAATTCTAATACATGCCGTAACATGGTTTGAAAAGCCTTACGTAAACACTTTCAAATGCAACTTGGATTTAAACATATTTTCGAACGCTCTGGACAAGTAAAACAGGTTGTAATGGATAATTTACACAACAGGTAGGACACTTAAACATCTTGTAGTTAGAATTCTACACCTGTCAAGAGTGGTAATGTCCCATTAACCCTAGTCCTAACCCTGACACAACCGAGTTACATCTTAACCAGTCTTAACTATAATTTTTGTCTTGTTTTATGTAACTTAGCGACAACGTGAACCGTGTAGTTTTGGATAAAAGAAGTACGTGTATTCCTACTATGTCTATCTGGAAGCTGAATCAAATTACAACTTACGTAAGTGTCTAGTCTCTCGGAATATACGAAAAACATGTGTTCGAAATTCGAAACAGATTAGCTGGAAACTTAACCGTTGACTCAAAAGCCCCCCCCCCCCCTGGCGCATTTAATCTACAAATATTCACAGGACGTCTTTACTTGACTTGATTTGATGTTGAGGTTAATTTTCCATTCCATTTTGGAGTGATATCGCAGACAATTCAAAGGTCGCTAAACCCCATTATATTTATTGCAGAAATCATCAAAGAAAATATGATAGAGTTCGGCTTGAGTGGTTGGATGGCTGACTTCAGTGAATATCTACCAGTAGATGCCAAGCTTTATAACAACCAATCAGCGACGTCGTATCATAATATATGGCCGGTATTGTGGGCTAAATTAAATCGGGAAGCAGTAGAGGAACTTGGAATGCTTGGAAAAGTCGTTTTCTTTTTAAGGGCCGGATTTTCTGGTAAGTGGCAATTGGACGGATCGTCTATTTAACAATTTTATAAATATTCAACTTATTAGCTACAAGAACATAGCTTAAAACGTTAAAGGACAATATTGGTGCAAGTCATTATCACACATGTGATAGAACTTGTTAAACACGTCATTGCTACGATAGTTGAGTAATACAGGTTTAATCGGAGGTGACGAACGCCAAAGGAAAACACGAGTCGTACGAGTTACCCCTCTATATAACTTACTGAAGTGACGAGTGATAATAAATTAACGGTCGAATTGCCGCTCACTAACGACATTTAACGGTGAAAACAGTGTTAGTGTTTCTTTTATTCACCCAAATTAACACTTATAATTCCTTCGCAGATCGGGGGTTGGGTGGCCTAGTTGTCTAGAGTGCCGCGCTTCGACCTCTAGCTGGCCGGCCCGGCCACCTCTGGCTTGTGGCTGTGGGTTCGAACCCTGGCGGGAGCGTATAAGGCATGAAGAAAGGGCGCCTTCTAAAACTCGTGGGTTTCCTCCGGACACTCCGGTTTCCTCCCACTGCTAAAGACCCCAACGCGCAAGAAGCGAATTATTGAAATAAAATTAAACCATATGTTAGTCCCGAAATGACCTAGGTGTGTAGAGTGGACGTTAAACCCCATTTCTCTCTCAGTCTCTCCCTTCGAAGACCAAAATTTATTATATGGGAATGTAAGAGGATATCTGACAATTCAATAAAGTAATTGAATGTCATTAAAATCCGATGAGATCACCGCTGAGGTTTGCCAGATTGAACTATATAGCACCATCTCTCTTCTCGAAACACGGAGGGTTGAGAGATGAGTGTTCTTATCTTATTCTGTCCTTAGTCCACATTTCATTTGTGTATATTTTCTATGGCCTCCATACACGATGACAAATATATGGATTATAATCAATTTATTTCAAAAGTATAACTTGGAGGATCACGTGGCTAAGTGGGTAAGACGCTGGCTCGCTAGCCTGGAGGTCGGGTGTTCGATCCCTGCATTGGCCGGGAAAGTTCATCCCGATTAAAAAATATCCGGCGTGATGCAGGACGGAGGGCCTGACAAGGACAGCTGTCTAGTTGTTCGGATTGGACGAATACCTGGGGTCCCGTGTACACATAGGTGTGCACGTAAAAGATCCCTCGGTAGTCGAAATTAGATGTAAGAGTAGGCCGTATAACGCCGCTGCCCGGGAAAATTTCCCCCATAGCACACTGTATGGTGTATGCCCGTCTTCATTAGCCCAGTTTACTAGCAGAACAGTAGGACGTTAAATCCCATTTCATTCATTTCATTTTCAATTTGAAGGAACTGGTAAATACAGTACGCTAATGTGGGCTGGTGATCAAGACGTTGACTTTACCTACGCCGATGGAATAGCCTCTACCATCCCAGCAGCTTTAAACATGGGTCTTAGTGGAGTGGGTATTACCCATTTTGATATAGGGGGATACACTACCTTTACCCCGCTACTGGTACGAAGGGAGGAACTTCTACTTAGGTCTGCTGAATATGCAGCGTTTGGTCCGGTATTCAGAACGCATCAAGGTTTGTAATTATCGCATAAAATGAAAATTAAATCAGTATATGAAAAAATTGAATGTGCTGGAACATCGTTTAGTTGGTGTTCTGATTGGACGAACAATGATGACCCTTGGAGTCATTGGCGTGCACGTACAAGAACCCTTTGCAAGTGGAATATAAGAGTAGGCCGTAGTGCCGATGTCTGAGCAAAATGTCCCTAATAGCACATTGCATGGTGTACGCCTGTCATTATTAGGCCAGTCGGAGCAGAACAGTAGGACGTTAAACCCAGTTTCATTTCACAACTTTGGAAGGGAAGACAATGCTTTTGGGACACATGGGCATTTGGGACTCATACAAAATGTGAACATCTGTGATAATGATTGTTAATTCCTACGTAAAGAACTACTCATCATAGTAAATGATCATTTGCTTGCTAAATGAAGCCCAAAGAAATACCATGTAGGCCTATATGCCGCTCTACTAATTCCAAATACTAATGATATAATAAAACAATCTAAATACCTAATAATAAAGGCCTACTTTCGTCTTCATTCTTTTGCAGGAAACCAACCAAAAGAAAATGTTCAATTTTATTCAACTCCGGAAATATCGGATAAATTCGCCAGATTAACGCACATTTTTAAAACGCTGAAAAACTATACCAAGAACGTGCTGAATGACACGGTGACGTCAGGTGTCCCCGCCTACAAACCGCTATTCTTTAATTATCCCGATGACGTCAGATGTTACAACGTGACGTATCAGTTCCTATATGGCGATGATTTATTGGTAGCTCCGGTGATATTAGATTTTAGAATACACTGGGACGTATATCTACCCGCGGACGCTACAGCAAGCTGGGTTCACATATGGACTGGAGAGAGTTACCAGGGGCCGAGAGATGTAACTGTGCAAGCCCCTGTTGGCAATCCCCCTGTGTTCTACAGATCGACGTCACAGTTTGTTGACATTTTTAAGACTATAGGAAATTTGTGAAATTAGGTAGTTCTAATTTAATGTCATGGAAGAATATTTTTTTTAAAATAATGGCCTACGACAAATACATTGCATTCATGAGCTCTTTATTTTTGTTTAAACAGAGTGGCTCATTGTTACGAATAATATAGAGTAATATATTCAAAATATATATATGTCTATATATAACTCTATGGTTGTAGGAAGGTTGTGGTTTGTGGGATATGAATGAATGAATGAAATGGGGTTTAACGTCCTACGCTTAAGCACCTAACCTGGGCTAATTGAAGACGGGCATACGCCATACAGTGTGCTATGAGGGAAATTTTTTGCCCGGGCAGCGGCGCTACGGCCTACTCTTATATCGAATTCCAACTGCCAAGGTGTCTTTTACGTGCACTCCAATGTGTACACGGGACCTCGGTTTTTCGTCCCATCCGAACGACTAGGCAGCTGTCCTTGTCAGGCCTCCCTTCTGCATCACTGACAAGGGGAAATCACGCTGGAAAATCGAGATGAACTTTCTCGGCCTATGCAGGGATCGAACACTCGACCTCCAGGCTAGCGAACCAGCGCCTTATCCACTTAGCAACCGGGATATGAAGAATGTTATTGCTGACGGCTGCTTAACATTTTCCGTAACACAAAGTTATACAATATATTGTCAACACTGATATTGCCAATAATAAAATAATCGCCATCATTACTATATAGACTCTATCACACAGACGTTTTTGTTCACGGGAATTGTGCGTATGCAAATGTGACCTGCATGGAAGGCACAGACTACAAGAATTTCCGAGACGAAAGTCAAAAAGTTGAAAATAGGAAATTACGAAATTACTCGTTTTTCCCTAATTACCTATTTTCGACTTTCGCCTTCTATAACTCATTAACTGAAATCAATAAATACAAAAAAAATGACTAAGTGGAAAGTCGCCAAGACGGTATACAAGCCAAAATGCAAGTCGAAAATAAGAAATTCGAGAAAAAAACTAGTTCTTAATTTCCTATTTCCGCGTTGATTTTGGTTTGAATACCGTCTTGGCGACTTTCTACTTTTCGACTTGGCGACTTTCTACTTTTCGACTTGGCGACTTTCTACTTTTCGACTTGGCGACTTTCTACTTTTCGACTTGCCGACTTTCTACTTTTCGACTTGCCGACTTTCGACTTTTTACTTTTCTACGTTCGACTTTCGTGTTTTGAAGGGGCGAAAAGTAGAAATCATGAATGGTAGTTTTAGGCTCCCATAGAAAAAAATGCATTTGTGCGAAGTGTCACTCGACGCAAGGGAGATAACTTCACCTTCCCTGCAAATACAAAATCATCTGACAAGAAAGGTATCAAACCGCGCATCAATGAAATGTTGTTTAACGTAACAAATCTCTACATCAATTGGACGAATGAAGACAGACAAGCGCCATGAGTGCCTATGATGCATATTTTGCTATGACAGCGACGTATCCGATTACTACCAAATTCCTACCGTTCAAGGTTCTTTTTACGTGTAGCCTATAGTCTATTATGGCGTACACTTCGCGTGAAATTCTGTTGTTTAACGTCTGCTTCCATCAAGGTGATATCGCACAAGGGGCCTCTGTTTTTATTACAATCTGAGCGATTGGAGAGATAGAGAGAGAGAGATATTTGAGAGGGCGTTAACATCCATTCGACACAAGCTAGGTCAGCGCGTTGTATAACAAGGTCTGTCATTCCCTCAGTTGACGTTGTTTCGATTCCCCAGTTGTAAGGGACAAGGAGTAGGGTCGCCTGGCCAACCTCGTGGGTTTTCTCCGGGTCCTCCGGTTTCCCATCTCTGCCAAAGACCGCCTCGCAAAAGCGAATTATTGAAATAAAATTGAACTTTATTTTAGTGCCGAAATGACCTAGTTTGTTAAACCCCATTTACCCTCCCTCTCTCTCTCTCTCTCTCTCTCTCTCTCTTTCCCCCTCTCTCCCTCTCTCTTTTCGAGAAAAGGATATCGGAGGTTTTTAATTTTAAAATGACGTTGTTTGTGTTAAGAGACGTTAAATCATCTCTCTCACCCCCCCCCCCTCTCTCTCTCTCTCTACCCCCTCTTTCTCCCCCTCTCTCTCCCTTATCTCTCCCCCTCTATCTCTCTCTCTCTCGACCCCCCCTTCTCCCCCTCTCTTTCCCTCCCTCTCTCCCCCCCCCCTCTCTCTCTACCCCCTCTTTCCCTCACCCTCTCTTTCTCCCCCTCTCTCTCTCCCCCTCTATCTCCCTCCCTCCTCTCTCTCTCTCCCCTTCCCCCTCTCTCTCCCCTCTCTCTCCCCTCTCTCTCCCCCTCTATCCCTCTCCCCTCTATCTCTCTCTCTCTCTCTCTCTCTCTCTCTCTCTCCCCTCTCTCTTAATTTGAAACGTAGCTTTATCTATATACAACCGACATTTATTCGATTCTTTACACGCTTTTAATTTGGTTGTAAATTAGGGAGGATGGATGGCCGAATGGTTTGCATTAAGCCGGCCATTGAGTCAATTGGCGTGGTTTCGAATGTGCGCTTGTATTATGACAAGGAGAAGGGTTGCCTTCTACATGTCATCCGGTTTCCTCCCACTGCTAAAAGACTCCTACACGCAAGCGAATTATTGAAATATAATTAAAACCTATTTTAGTCCCGAAATGACCCAGTTTGTGTCGAGTGGACGTTAAACCCCGTCTCTCTCTCTCTCCCTTTCTCTCTCTCTCTCTCTCTCTTTCTCTCTCTCTCTCTCTCTCTCGTTGTAAATCACATTTGACAGTTTTATTGATTTCCGTGTATATCAATTGTTACCTTAGCAGATCAATCAAATTAATCAATCTACAACGTGAATAATTAATATCGATCGGTGATTTCTGTTCAACGTCAAGAACAAATCGATCAATCTGTCCGATAACCATGCATCAGGTTCTAACAAATTACTACAATTACAGACAATACTTTTAATACAAAAACTTACCTTTTACAAACAATACTTTATAACGATATTATATATCACCACAGACAGTCACGTTAAAGATACATTAGTTAATAGTTTTATAACAGTTGGTCATTCGTGATATAACAGTTAAAAAATAGATGATTAAAAGGAAGAGAGAGGGAGATAGAGAGAAATGGGGTTTAACGTCCACTCAACACAAACTAGGTCATTTTGGGACCAACGTATGGTTTAATTTTATTTCAATAATTCGCTTGTGCGTAGGGGTCTTTAGCACTGGGAGGAAACTCACGAGGTTGAGAAGGCGCCCCTATCCCCATGTCACATACGCACACACTAGGGCTCGAAACCACAGCCGCAAGCCAGAGGTGACCGGCCAGCTAGAGGGTGAAGCGCGGCACTCTAGACCACTAGGCCATCCCAATCCACCTGATTAAAAACGACAATATTGATATTTATTGGATTAGAATTCTATCTGCCGCTCAACACTCACTGATGATTCAATCACAAAATGGATAATCGAGATTATGTTTTTTTTTTATCGTACTGACTTTAGTAATGATGATCGAGGCTATGCCTAAAATCCAATCGCTAAATTCTTAGTTCAGAATGGATCAATATGATTGAAATTTTCAGCGAATTCCCTTTACATTAATTATTTATGTAAGTTTTATAGTGGGAACTGTCAGTTCTTTATCTTAATCTCCCATGATGTATCTTTAAGAGACAATACTTAAAGATATAGAGATAACACAACAAAATGCTGTAAACATCACGAGACGAGGGTTGGGGTTCGTCAACTGATAAAAATCATGCGCAGACAGCAGGCATATAACATTATGTTAACCCCAATTTATCTGTCACTCACGTAATGCGTATCTTGCTGAGTGACAATTGTAATTTGTATGGACCCTGATTTTAATTCAGTGGTCTATTTGTGACTAGGATCAATAGATATTATAAAAGATATGCTCGTGGTGTATCGAGTTGGTTTATAACTAGATTAATCTATGTTTAATAAAGGATTAATAGATTATGATTGATATAATACATGTACTAGTAGTTTATTTCTATGGTGTGCATGTTTATGTGGTCTAATATATAGTCAAGAAGTAGTAAGAGGGTTTAATAAAGGATTAATGGATTATTTCTATGATGTGTTTATAATGTCTAGTATGGTCTTCACACAGACAATTAAAGGGATTAAAATATAAGATAAAACTTTTTACTACTTTTTGACTTTTTATTATAGGATAGAGTAAGAAGTTTTATTTTGTATTTTAACCCTTTCAAGTGTCTGTAGGGGTACACGCGTGGCTTTATACCTATTTATACATGTTGTATAACCAAAATGTAGATTATCTGAAGCTTAATAAAATAAGCGAAAGTGCTAGTAATCAACAATTAATGTACCGGTAGTTCTTTTTTCAAAAACTTTTTTTATTTGTGTGTATTTAATACCTACGAATAGTTATCTTTAACTTTTCATACATGTATACATATATATTATTATATTAAAGCTATTATACACCTGTAGGTAATAAACCTGTATTTGTTCAATAACACCTCATATCTATTACACACGAATAACTCAAGTCTATATACATGTATATATAACGGGGGATTGAGTGGTCTAGTGGTCTAATGCGTATGTGCGAAATAATAAGGTCTATCATTGACTAAAGTGGCATGCGCGCAAGCAAAAATTGTTGAAATAAATTTGAACCATAATATGTTAATTCCGAATTATTGAAATAAAATTTAACTTTATATTTGTGCCGAAATGACCTAGTTTGTGTCGAGTGGACGTTAAACTCCATCTCTCTCCTCTCTCTCTCTCTCTCTCTGTCTCTCTCTCTCTCTCTCTCTTACACGTATACATAATGTTTATTTTATTAATATATCACCAGTTATAAATATATTTTCAAAATTAATTATACTAAACGAAGATATCGATAGTTCTTAAATTAAATCATTAAATGGCCGAACCGGGCTTATCTACTTTCAATCCAGGTCATCCGATAGCATCAAGAGTAGATTATGGTCTTGTCATTTTACTAGAAATCTAATTAAAAATACATTATGCAAGAGGTCAATCTTTCTTTAGGCACAGTTATTTAATTAACTTAAGACCATGATCAACCCTTGATGCCATTGTTAGCCTCGTGAATAATGAATAATAGAAATGAAATGAGGTTTAACGTGCTACTCTTCTGCACCTAACCGGGGCTAATAATTAAAGACAAGCATACGTCATACACTCTTGTTCTATGAGGGAAAGTTTTGCCCGGGCAGTGGCGCAACCCCTACGCTTATATCGAATTCTAACTGCCGAGGAATCTTTTACGTGCACGCAAATGTGTATCCGGACCCTCGGTTTTTCGTCCCATCCGAACGACTAGACGGCTGGCCTTGCCAGGCCCTTCGTTCTGGATCACTGACAAGGTGAAACCACGCTGGAAAATCGAGATGAAATTTCTCGGCCAATGCAGGGATCGTACACCCGACCTCCAGGCTATAGCGAGCCAGCGCCTTACCCACTTAGCCACGTGATCCCCTTGTTTAAGAATTATTGTAGACGATATATACATGCATTATATAAAACAGAAATGTATAATTATATAGGCCATGTTTGTTGACATAGTATTTTACCTAAGGGAAATGTGTTACACCCATATTAATAATATAAGGGGCTTAAGGCGGACTTATATATATAATGTACAACCAACGATTGGACTCAAGGTGGACTTATAATATATAATATACAACCAACGGCTTAAAGACGCGCGTGTTGAGGGCAAGTTTTTGATTGAAAGTTCAGTCATCGATGACATTTCGAGCAATTTGCGGATAGATTATTTTATTAAATGTAAAAATGGCTATCTCCAGACTTGGATGTCTATCCAGGCTTGGGTGTCCAGAAATATGGGTTTTCTCCGGGTCCCCTAAATTCCACCACCCACTGCACATGATCAAGACCTCTACCCGAGAGCGAATTGATAGAAAACACTGTACCCTTATATTTGACCCGAATTTGGTGTTGATTGGACGCTAAACCCCATTTCTCTCTTTAAATAAAGATATATAATATGTATAAATATATAGTAACGCCAATGTCATTAAACTCGGATTATAAATATAGAATTTGATGCATTAATTCTCGAGCTATTGTTATCGTGTTCTGAATACAGGTCGAATAATTGACATTTCTCATTCGAACTCATCAAAGGCTCGTTGATATAAACATGTCGTTTGTATTTTTAAAAACACATGCGGACCTCCCGTCTTCAATTAGCCCAGGTTAGGTGCAGAAGCTTGTACAGGACGTTAAACCCCATTTTATTTCATTCATACAGATCTGTGGATACAAAGCAACAAACTATGTTTCATTGAAATCAGATGGAAAATGTAGAATCTGCGTGTTACAAGCAACAAACTGTTACATTGAAATCAGATGTGTTAACAACGAAGTGTGGACGGCGGAACCGACAAATCGACGACCGAGGTAACGGAACCGATAAATTGACGGACGCAGACGTATCGGAACCGAAAAAAC
The DNA here is from genome assembly GCA_917208275.1 of Patella pellucida. NCBI lineage: Eukaryota > Metazoa > Mollusca > Gastropoda > Patellidae > Patella > Patella pellucida. The sequence goes on along the minus strand of OU795042.1, from coordinate 3,062,093 downwards.
GACGGACAGGACTACTGGAACCAGAACCGACCAACCATTGGGCAGGGGTAACGGAACCGACCAACTATTGGACGGGGGTATAGCGGAATTCGTGTGTTAGTCCGGAATTTACCCCCCCCCCTCTCTCTCTTTCTGTCTAGCCGTTCGGATCCTTGTACACATTGGCGCTAAATTCCCCTCAATGTCATGCCATTTGAGTTTAAACCCTGACTCATTCATTCTAGTTCTATCTATATGTTTACTTACTGTGAGATATAGATCATATCTAGGATATACACCACAATAAATATTGATATTTGAACTTAATCACTTAAACATGCATTATTCAAGAGCTAAATCTGTCTAGTGCAGGTCGTTATTTGGGCATGAAATGTTTTCTAAAGTATTAATTAGACATTAATTAACTGATCCAGGCCTTAATCAACTTTGGATGGCATCAGATTGCTCCGATATTAAACAGATTTAAACGTTTCATTGATAAATCAAATATGGCGCCCCAAGACGCTTCGAGTCTTAGCTTTGATCAACCAGGACCGTGGTTGAAATTATTGCACAGGTCGGCCAAATCTTAAAATGTCAATATCTTCGCTTGCAATAGAGTAATTTGAATGAAATTTTCAAATTATTCATTTTACAGCATCTACTTTCGAACTAGTATAGCAAGAATGGCTAGTTCTTATTTATATCTTGAATAATGTAACTTTAATTAAAGGGAGACTTGGTGGCGTTAAACAGCAGCGCATGTCATGTCATTTCCATTTGATCATTGAACCTAAAGCGACACTTGGTGCATTTAATATTCCTTAGACTGGTAAAGACTAACAGGGGTAAATGACGTTTTGTTATCCGTATGTCGACGACAGACGGCTATTATTCTATTTACAAGTCTATGCCATTATGACAGTACGATCCATGGTCATTATGTTATGGCAATTAACTAACGTCACGATAATTGGCTATACGTACATAAACATTGTTAGCCTTTAACTTAAATTGTTTATCAGACATGCATCGGAAACAAAACCGAGACGGAATTACGAATGTAAATTATTTATCCCCCCTCCCCCCACACACACTATAAATGCATTCGGGCTTGGTAATAAAAAATTCCCCCCTTTTAATTGACATATAGCCTAGCAAAGACAGCGTCTAGTCATTCGTATGGTACAAGAAAACGAGGGAACGTGTATAAATTGCCGTGCACGTAACATAATCATTTGTAATTCGATATAAGATTAGGTTGAGCATAATTTCCGTCATTGCACTCTGTATGGCGTATGCCGAGTCGGTGACGTTAAACCCCATGGCTGATTTGATTTAATATCGAGAGACTGTCCCTTTAATCTATACATGCTATACGTGTATAGTATAGTTATAATTAAGTCTACACGCCTATACAAGGACCAACTAGAGATTAAATCTAATTCAATACCACGTCTTAAATTATTAACGACCCCCTTAGAGTTATAAAGTCGGTATCGAATGACACCACCCATAGCAACGTCGTATGTCGAGTATGTTTGGCTTTGTAATGTTTATAAAATGTGGTGTTAAAGTTATGACATGACATAAAACATCGTGTAAAAATAATATTGGTATATAAACTTTGCACGATGCCCTTGTATGGATGAAATGATATAATTAAATCGGATCGTATCTCATATTATATAGCCCCCCCCCCCCCACATTCGACGAAACTCTTTTACGTTCAAGCCAGTGTGTACACGGGACCTTGGTTTTACGTCCCATCCGAACGACTAGACAGCTGTCCTGGTCAGCCCCCCCCCCCGTTCTGCATCACTGACAAGGGGAAACCACGCCGTAAAATCTTGATGGACTTTTTCGCCCAATTCAGGGATTAACCTGCAAGTTCCTTGTTCGATCCTGGTGATGGTCAGTTAAGTTCATTTGGGTTTTCGGACGTGGTTCCCTCTTGTCCGTTGTGCAGGACAGAAGGCCTGGAAAAGGCAAAAAAAGGTCCCGTGTACACCTTGCGTCCACGTAAAAGATCCATTGGCAGTTGGAATTAGATTCGAAATAAGATAGGCCATAACACCCGTCTTCAGTAGTCCAGTCCCCAGTCGGGGCAGAAAAATAGAACGTTAAACCCCATTTCATTTCTTTTTTCGTTTAAATGTGACAAAAATTCCTATTATTAAATTTCAATTGAATATTCGAGATGATATCTCAAAAAATCGCTCTACTTTCTATTACGTTATTGTTTGCTGTTTTCCTTATCCAATACATATTCCCAATCGCGTAATAAAATCAGACCCACCCCGATCCTTCGCTCCTCCACTAGAATATATCGGCGGTGCCACAGCACATCCCGACTACTATTCAGATTTCGACAAATTATATAAAAATCGAAGGGTATTATTGGGATTATCTAAACAAGTCAGTGTTTATATCAGCCAAGATATCGACTTTATAATGGTGGCAGTTGTGGTGATAAACCATGGAAATCAATGTAATTGGAAAACCTTGTCAACAATTTGTTAGGGATTAATACTTATTAGATTGGATTACGTCAGTCTTATTGGATAGCTGGTCAAATAACAATGTGTTTTGGATTAAAACCTATTAGATTGTATTACGTCAGTCTTATTTGATAGCTTGTCAAATAACAATGCGTTTTGGGATTTATACTTATTAGCATATATTTCTATGCTTATTATTTGGCGCAATATGGTCCGGTTGGAGCTGACGTGCCATTAAACAACATTTCATTCTTTCATTCTATGCTTATTAGACTGTGTTACGTCACAGTTATGACGTCAGAAAGCGTGTGATAAACAGTGTAATGACCGAGATAATTATATTATGATGTAATAAATATATATATATACATGTTTGTATATATCCCGTTATATTAACCGTTCCACGACACAATAATCCCCATGATAAACAAATACATTCCTATATAAATTATTTTGCAAACTGACAAATTGCCCTTTTTCGGCCCGAAAAAGATATTTGCTCTGTCTTTATATGCATTCCTATAAAAATTATTTTGCAAACTCGCAAATTGCCCTTTTTTGACCCGAAAATGAAAAGAAAATGAAATGGGGTTTAACGCCCCACTGTTCTGCTCCTAAACTGGACTAATGAAGACGGGATTTGACCCGAAAAGGAAATTTACTCTGGGTTTATATTTTAAAAAATATCCAGAAATCATTGAATTCGATATAGTTGGTTGAACGTACAACCGGGGATTCGAAACCACCCCAGTTGATTCAATGACAGACTTTATGATACAATGCGCGCACGCACGCTAACCACTCAGCCACCCAACCTCCCGTTTCGAATTGGAAATATAATAAGTAAAACACCAACTAAATCACATTAATGTTCTATAACGACTGGCTTCTTTAATGCTGATAAATATACAAGTTTTATGTACACATATTTAATAAAAAATAATATTAATATACCTTTAAAAACACATCACATTCAAATTTACACATACACACAAAAAGCGTGAAAAACTTTAAATATAATGAATGGTATCACAATGTTCTTTTTGTCCTTCTGCCTAACGATTTCTATATTTCACAGTTCGACTTAATTGGGTCCATTTTCTCACACTTCAAATCTAATATTACGAGAACCCCCTTTGTCCGAAATCTCCAACCAGAATGAAAAATATACAGTATTTCTTTTATCACAGAATAACTCGGCAGAAAATATTATTTCGAAAATTCGAAATTGTTCCTTAAGCCGCCGGGGCTTAAAAAATAAATATTTGAACACTTTGCACATTTTGATTTCAGTTCGTTTCCTAATTAAATATGTTAGGAATTGTCACAAATTAATTAAAACTTATCTAAAAAAAAAATCATTGAATTAGATGAGAGATTAGCCCGATATGGCTGAAGGATAGCCAACGCCATTTCGGGTGTAGAACGTATCGGCGACAATACGCGTTCTGCCATGCGCGGGTTTCTTAATGTCCTCCTTTTTCACCACATCGCTGAGTCTCCAGCCGTAATCCCACGAGCTAAGTAACGGGTATTGAAATTTAACTTCCGGTATTTTGCTATATCTGTCTTGAAGATATTGATATCGGCCTTTTCCTTCTTTAGTGAACCCATCGTACAGTTTACTCTGAGTTACCGGAGTCACAGATCGCATGTTTTCCACCGTTATTAATCCACCTCTCTCCCCGAGCGTATCAATTTGAATCGACTTCTTTTTGTTGAATTTCTGCTCAGCTGTAATTGCCGGTAACCTTTCCATCAAGGCTTCGGAGGGTTTCGATCTTTCTTCAATTTTTCTCCTGAAAACCTCCATTTGTTTCGGCTTTGCGACATCAGACGCGCTTCTGTTAAAAAACCAAGCTAAACGGGAGTCGCGCTCTTTGTTAAAAGACTCCGTTAAAAAGTTTTGATACTGGGTGGAAAAATTGGGATTTCTAGCTGCCATTCTGTTGTTTTTCCCTTACTTTTCGTTTAACTTCAACCTCCTTCACCGCTCGTGTTGTATTAAGCCCACAGTTTTAATAATTACCACTCCACAGTCATAGGTAACAGCGCGTGGCCGCATATCAACGTCGCCATTAGCAACATGACGTAACAGATACGGCGAGAACTTCAAGGTTTAACGAGATTTTACGAGAATTATACATCCAAGATGGCTCCGAATTGGCCAGAAGAAGTTGATGTGTTTTCTGTACCCCATTCTAGGATGAAAGAATTGGTACAGGGTTATTTGGACCAGGTCTGTGTGCTTCCTTAATAGTTTATGGTTAAACTGAAACCATTGTCACCCGGCTCAATGACTTTTTCGTCGAGAAATCGATCCGACTGTTTTTGAAGGGTTGACATTTTTTAATCATTTGCGATTTTGGCGTCTGTCCAAGTTGGGTTTTTAGGCTCACGAACACCGCGATTGTGATGTCTGTCATGTAGGCTTTGACATTCCTTGGCTTGATAACATCTTTTTGATGACCTCGGAAAACATGACAATGTCAATAAAGCAGTGACATGGGTTATTTCTAGACTACTTTTGTTGAGTTCTAAGTTCACCTCCGAATCCTTGGTCGTTGGTTTGTTGAGTCAGACTCAGACTGTCACTGTCAGCGAGGTCTAGTATCACTCAATGTCACATCACATGCGTTAAGACTGTTCTAGTTTAAAGCAGATGATGTAATAATCTACTAGGCGGGGCCCTCACAAACCTGTGTGACCCCCCCACCCCTCCTCCACTTGCATACTGTAACTGCTTTGTCTCTGTCAGTGCCTATGCGTTCAGTTGATTTTTCTATGACTATCATGACTAAGGACATTTTAAGAAATTCCAACTTTATACTTTTTTTTAACACTCTGTCTAACTTCTACATTAAATTTTTATGTTTATTTTTCCCCTTAAAGGACCTAAGTCCGTAACTAAAAATCCTCTAAAAACTTTAACAGCGAAAACACGAATTTTTAGCCATTTTAAATCAACATTGATGATGTAAACTTACCGGGAAAAGATAAGCTCCTGATATCCGATGTTTAAGATAAAATAATTTTTTTTAACATTGGTACACGAGTCGTGTACCATAGTGTGCTTCAGCCCCAGTTTTAATAAGAGACGTAAGGAGCGAGTCTAGACATATTGCAACATACCAATACCATACGGCGTATGTTGACTGGAATAACCAGACACTATAGAAATTTGCACAAGATTGAGTCTGCATGGCTTATTTCGCCGAACGTAACTGATTTGAAATTGGGGAAAAACGGAAACCATTGAATGTAAATCAGTTTATATACATTCATATTACAGTATTATATGCGTTGCGACCCACTTTTGACAATTTCTAGGTCCCAAATGTTAGCGATTTAGCCCCTTTAAACTCTCTAAGCATATAAAACAAAGAAAAATAAAAGGGGGCTTCCAGTTAATAATAATAATAATAATAATAATCGCGTCATTTTACAAGGGTAGCAAATTAGGCCTGAGGCCTTTTTCCAATTTGGCCCTTGGCACAGATCGTGCGAATGATTTCGATCATTACTGCAGGAAGAGACCGAAAGTACTCGGGGGGGAAACCTGCCTGATTGGACGGGAGATCGAATATCCCTCTCACTTACAACGATAAAGTTCTTGCCCTGAGCTGGGATAGAACCCTCGTTGCATTGGTGAGAAGCCGCCTCTCTATTGCCACGGCTATCCGACCAGATAATAAACGATTGTAGACCGAATAAACCACTTTACTTCATAGTCTTGTCCAGTTTGTTGCATGGGGATTAATTTATTTGGGTAGGTGGTTGGATGGCAGAATGTATCATTAAGTCGATTGGCACAGTTTAAAATCCCCAGTTGTACGTGACAAGGAGAAGGGTTAGAATGTGCTCGCTGAGAGTCGCTGTATCATTAAATCAACTGGCATGGTTTCGAATCCCAAGTTGTACGGGACAAGGAGTAGGGTCACCTGTCCAACCCCGAAGGTTTTCTCCAGGTGCTCCGGTTTCCTCCCACTCGTGGATAAGGCGCTGGTTCGCTAGCCTGGAGGTCGGGTGTTCGATCCCTGCATTGGCTGAAAAAGTTCATTTCAATTTTCCGACGTGATTTCCCTAGTCTTTCGGATGAGACAAAAAACCGAGGTCCCGTGTACACATTGGAGTGCACGTAAAAGATCCCTTGGCAGTTGGAATTCGATATAAGAGTAGGCCTTAGCGCCGCTGCCCGGGCAAAATTTCCCTCATAGCACACTGTATGGCGTATGCCCGTCTTCAATTAGCTCAGGTTAAGTGCATAACAGTAGGACGTTAAATTTCATTCATTCATTCCTAAACACTCCTATGTACAAGCAAATTATTGAAATAAAATTTAACCATATGTTAGTCCCGAAATAACCTAGTTTGTTTTGAGTGGACATTGACGTTTTAATCCCCATCCCTCTCTCTCATTTATTTGGATTTTTTCCTCTCCTTCCCTGGGCTTATGTGTGGTAGTGTTACAGAGATTTTTCCACCCTTCCACCACTTCCAGGAAGTTCCAGTGATCGGTAGATTCGTCGCTACCTTTTGTTAAACCTGTAGCTTTATTTTTTTCAGATGACGTCAACAAACTTTTCTAACGTCATCCATCTTACAACACTGCTGAAGAATCTATGCGATACATTCCGAGAATTTAAAGTTCACGAACAAATCGAAAATAAATATATATTGTGTAAACTGCGGCAGAAATTACGATCTTTGTCGATACGGAATAGTGCCGTCTGTAACTGTCACTCTGACAACCGACTGACCGAGATGATGGAACTGGTGAAAGATGGTTTTGATTGGACATGGCGCCCACAAGCAGACAGAATGCATTATGGGTTTAAGTTGAGACGAGCTTTGGAGGATTTTACACTGAATTTTATTCCTCACATGGAAGAAGAAGAAGCGGTAATTATATATTTTTTTTATTATGAAAACCTTGTCTGTAGGTTCCTTGGTTTCAATCTCTTCATGGTTGTTGGGGGCGGGGGGGATGGATAGGCCAGTGGTTAGCTCATGCACGTTGTGTCAAAGAACTGTCATTGAGTCAAGTTGCATGGTTTCAATTTCCAGGTTGTAGGTGACAAGGATTAGGGTCGCCGCCGACGTAGTGGGTTTTCTCCGGTTTACTGGGGGACCACTGCTAAAGACACTCACCCACAAGCGAATTATTGAAATAAAATTGACCCCTATGTTAGTCCCAAAATGACAGTTTGTGTCGAGTGGACTTAAACCCCATTTCTCTCTCTCCCTCTCTCTTTATGGTTCGATAAGTATTCAACTATTCACCCACATAGCAGTACCACTCGGGTGGTCGTTCAGCAAATTGTGTCTAGTGATTTTGATGGGCTGAAGAAAGACATTCTCTTTACCAAACAGTTCACACTTAAAATTTGCAAATTTCATCAAGTGTGATGTTTGGACAAAATTTTGCTGGAGATAAACATTCATATAATTTGAAATCCGTATACCGGTAATAATGTGAATGAAATGGGGTTTAACGTCCTACGCTTAAGCACCGTACCTGGGCTAATTGAAGACGGGCATACGCCACAGTGTGCAATGAGGGAAATTTTGCCCGGGCAGCGGCGCTACGGCCTACTCTTATATCGAATTCCAACTGCCAAGGGATCTTTTACGTGCACTCCAATTTGTACACGGGACCTCGGTTTTTCGTCCTATCCGAACGACTAGGCAGCTGTCCTTGTCAGGCCCTCCTTCTGCATCACTGACAAGGGGAAATCACGCCGGAAAATCGAGATGAACTTTCTCGGCCAATGCAGGGATCGAACACTCAACCTCCAGGCTAGCGAACCAGCGCCTTATCCACTTAGCCACCGTGATCCCTGGTAATAATGTGAACTAAATCACAAATCAGTGTAGTAACCTGCTGATTTCACCACTAGAATGTGTCAAGTCGATCTTACAAAATCATTTGAAGTAGTATCTGTTGGTACAGAAAGTGTATCGCTGTAATGTGTTGATGTGATGTTTTTAATATCCGGACAAAATTGTCTGAGATGTAGAGTTGCACTGTATTAATGAACATATATATACGGTACACTACTGATATTTTGTCATAATTAATCCCACTGTTTTTAGAAAAGACTGGGGTTTAACGTCCTTCTTTTCTGTTCTGACTGGGCTAATCAAGACAGGCATACACAATACAGTGTACTATGAGGGACATTTTGCCAAAGATTCTTTATGCACACCAAAATGTACATGGGACCTCGGTTTTTCGTTCCATCCGAACGACTCTACGTTAAGCATTCTTGGCCAGCACAACAAACTCAGGACCTCCAGCTTAATGAGCAACATCTTACTCACTGAGTCATTACGGCTCCCCATGATTTTTAGATGTAGTGATAATGTTAAATGATACTTATTTTTTTCTTTTGATCACTAGGTTTTTCAACCGATGCTTATCGAATATTTTTCCTACGATGAACTGAAAGCCATCAAGGCGGAAGTTATTCATCAGCATTTAAGAAATGGTTCTGAGAATTATCAGGAAGAAAAATTTGTTGAAGATACAAAATCTAGTAAGTTACAAAAATACTGAATAATTTCTTACAAAATGCTGAATGATTTCTTACAAAATACTGAATAATTTCTTACAAAATGCTGAATAATTTCTTACAAAATACTAAACTATTTCTTACAAAATACAGAGTAATTTTATGCAATACACTGAATAATTTCTTAAAAAATATATACATGTATTCCAAAAAAGGGAATAAATTCTTACAAATCTAGAATAAGTTCCTGCAAAGTTCAGGACAACTTCTTACAAGTAAAGATGATTACAAATAATTTATGATAAATCAGTTTTTAATACATGTACCATTGGGATTTATTATATTTACAGTGTAGGCTAAGCCAAAATTCAAACCAGGTTGTATATAGTCGTCTTCCCTGATTGGCAATTCTTTGTCCGACTGGTGCATTAGATTTTAAGGTCTGTCATTGAGTCAAGTGGCATGGTTTTCACCCCCCCCCCCACCCCCCCGTGTTAAGCGTGACAAGGAGTACATGTAGGGGTCGTCTGTCCAACCTCGTGGGTTTTCTCAGAGTCTTAAAGTTTCCTCCCACTGCTATAAAAAAAACTTCACGCTAGCAAATTATTGAAATAAAATTGAACCATATGTTAGTCCCGAAATATCTGAATTTGTGTTTAGTGGTAGTTAAATCACCTCTCTCTTCTCTTTTTTCTCTATGAATAATTGGTTAGTCATATGTTTGTCCCGTAATATCCTAGTTTGTGTTGAGTGGACGTTAAACCCTATCTCTTTATGTTTTTAATCAGGAGAAGTAAGTGAAGAAGTGAAGAAGTCAAATGAGTAACCGAAACTGAATTTTCTGAATGCCTAAGATAGTGACAATCACCTGTCTGATTGCAACCTGGTGGGTTTTCTCAAGGTCCTCTTGTTTCCTTTAACTGCGAAAGACCTCTACGTGTAAATATATTATTGAAACAAAATTGATCCATAACTCTTTATGTTTTTAATCAGGAGAAGTAAGTGAAGTAGAAGAAGAAGAAGAAGTAGATGTTACTCGTAGTTTGGATAGATTACCAGATGAAGTATTATTATTGTTATTTAAGTATTTATCACCTGTAGATCTGTGTCGATGTAGTCAGGTATCTCGAAGATTCAATCATCTAGCTCTCGACTCATCACTCTGGACTCAACTTTATCCTGTACAATGGGTTAAAGGTACAGTCTGGGTTTTTATCTCTTTTTAATCTGGGGGTTGCAAGGGTTAACGCGTGCACCAATCGCCTGCCCATCCTCGGTATCTCTAGTGGTTTCATTCCGTTCTACTCCACTAACCTCTGAGTTAATCTATGGAGTGGGGCACATTTTCAAATTATCCGCCCACGATGATTGTGCTATCTTTATCGACCAATCCCATACATCGTTAGTTGCAAAGGAAGTTGGTTAATGGAAGTAACTCTCATCTAAATTGTTCTAATTGCGTATTTATTAACAACATATTATATTAATAGAGGTTGGATGTTTATATCTATGTAGGGTCATGAGTTTTATTGAGAATCGTTCAGGGTCAAAGGTCACATTTCATCCTGCTATGCAGACAATATTTTTTTCTCTCTAACATTCATTGAAATAATGTTGTTTTGGCTCACTCTCCTGTAACCATATTTGTGTATGCAGAAATGAGCCGAAATTATTGTCTCAAAAGCTTCGTAATTGATCAAATTTGTTACAAGGAATAGGGTCATCTCATGGTTTTTCTCCCGGTCTTCCCGTTTCCTTCAACTACTAAAGACCGCTATGCAGAAGTGAATTATGGAAATAAGATATGTTTGTCCCCAAATGACCTAGTTTGTGTCGAGTGGATGTTAAACCTCATTTCTCTTTCTCTCTATTAATGAATTGATTTGTTAGTTAATAATCTGTGTACATATTCAGACATGAGAAATATGATATCAATAAATGCAAATCACGAATCATCACTTTAAAGATTATGTTATGTAAGAATGTGATAAGGTACTGGTTGTTGGGTATATGACCATGTATATATAATATTACTGGTTGTGTATGATATAATAATATGACCATATTACATGTATGTGTTACTGTTATATGTATGACCGTATATGTTATATAATATGATCTCTATATATTATAGATATGACCATAAATAATAATAACAATAATAATCGCTGAATATCAAAAATAGTTGCTCAAAAACAGTAGTGTTTCACACAAGCTTCGCAGTAATAAACCCTAATAATAATAATAATCTATTTATAAAGCGCTGAATATCCAACAAACTAGTTGCTCAAGCGCGCTAATAGCATAAGTATATGTTATATTCTAGGTATATGACCATGTTATATGCATATATGTTATATTCCCGGGGGATCACGGTGGCTAAGTGGATAAGGCGCTGGTTCGCTAGCCTGGAGGTCGGGTGTTCGATCCCTGCATTGGCCAAGAAAGTTCATCTCAATTTTCTGGCGTGATTTCCCCAGGACAGCTGCCTAGTCGTTCGGATGGGACGAAAAAACAAGGTCCTGTGTACACATTGGCGTGCACGTAAAAGAACCCTTGGCAGTTGGAATTCAGTTGCTGCCCGGGCAAAATTTCCCTCGTAGCACACTGTATGGCGTATGCCCGTCTTCAATTAGCCCAGGTTAGGTGCTTAAGCGTAGGATGTTAAACCCCATTTCTTTCTTTTCTCTTTATGTTATATTCTAGGTATATGACTGTGTATATGTTTTATATTCTAGGTATATGACCATGTTGTATTCTAGGTATATGACCATGTATATATGTTATATTCTAGGTATATGACTGTGTATATATGTTATATTCTAGGTATATGACCGTGTTATATTCTAGGTATATGACCATGTATATATGTTATATTCTAGGTATATGACTGTGTATATATGTTATATTCTAGGTATATGACCATGTATATATGTTATATTCTAGGTATATGACCGTGTTATATTCTAGGTATATGACCATGTTATATTCTAGGTATATGACTGTGTATATATGTTATATTCTAGGTATATGACTGTGTATATATGTTATATTATAAGTATATGACTGTATGTATATGTTATATTCTAGGTATATGACTGTGTATATATGTTATATTCTAGGTATATGACTGTGTATATATGTTATATTCTAGGTATATGACTGTATGTATATGTTATATTCTAGGTATATGACTGTGTATATATGTTATATTCTAGGTATATGACTGTGTATATATGTTATATTCTAGGTATATGACTGTGTATATATGTTATATTCTAGGTATATGACTGTGTATATATGTTATATTCTAGGTATATGACTGTGTATATATGTTATATTCTAAGTATATGACTGTGTATATATGTTATATTCTAAGTATATGACTGTATATGTTATATTCTAGGTATATGGTCTGTAGAAGAAGTATATGAAGATGAATCCGACTATGATAAAGATGAACATGATACATATATTGTTATTGATGAGGATGCTGATATCGATGAATCACCGGGTAGTGAATTATCCAGTGGTGGTGACGACAACGTCAGACAGGTAATTTATTCACTCTACAGGTAAAACTAGAAATCACATCTCAGACAGGTAAATTATTCACTCTACAGGTAAAACTAGAAATCACATCTCAGACAGGTAAATTATTCACTCTGCAGGTAAAACTAGAAATCACATCTCAGACAGGTAAATTATTCACTCTGCAGGTAAAACTAGAAATCACATCTCAGACAGGTAAATTATTCACTCTGCAGGTAAAACTAGTAATAAAACACCTGTCCCACGTCAGACAGGTAATATTTATTCACTGTACAGGTAAAACGAGGAATAAAACACCTAAAACAGACAACACCATGACAGAAATTAAGTAATTCAGTCTATATATGAAACAACTCCCGTGGTGTACCTGTTGTCCAACACAGATTTGTGGAGATTTTTTTTTATGATATGTATAAAGAAAGTTAGGTGTTATATGTTAAAATTATCAGGTAGTGATGGTTCATCATTGTCTGCTATTATGTCTGCTATTTGAAATGAGTCAATGACTAATTCTGGATCTGTGTAAAAGGTTATATAATCAGCGGACAAATAGACTGGCAGCTTCTCACTTCACAGATCTAGGTGTTCCACAGGTACTTCCTCTTGGTCCTCTGATGCAACTTGTGTCCTTTTAGGAGCAAATTCTTAACCAGGACCTTTTTCATTAGGGGAAGAGGGAAGGGGTGGATAAGGTCTGTGATTGAGTCAACTGGCATGGTTTTGACTACCCGGTTGTAAGCGAGAAAGAGTAGGTGTGCCTGTCCAACCCCTTTAGTTTTCTCTGGGTCCTCCAGTTTTCTCCCACTGCTAAAGACCCCAACGAGGCAGCGAATTATTTAATATAATATTGAACCATATGTCAGTCTCGAAATAACCTAATTTGTGTCAAGTGGACATGGATGTTAATCTCTCTTTCTGTCTTTTCTCTCTTTCCTCCCCCCTCTCTCTCCCCTCTCTCTCCCTCTCTCTCTCTCTCTCTCTCTCTCTCTTCTCTCTTCTCTCCCCCTCTCTCTTCTCTCCCCTCTCTCTCTCCCCTCTCTCTCCCCTCTCTCTCCCTCTCTCTCCCCTCTCTCTCCCTCTCTCTTCCCTCCCCCCTCTCTCTTCTCTCTTTCCTCCCCCCTCTCTCTCCCCTCTCTCTCCCCTCTCTCTCCCTCTCTCTCCCCTCTCTCTCCCTCTCTCTTCCCTCCCCCCTCTCTCTTCTCTCTTTCCTCCCCCCTCTCTCTCCCCTCTCTCTCCCTCTCTCTTCCCTCCCCCCTCTCTCTTCTCTCTTTCCTCCCCCCTCTCTCTCCCCTCTCTCTCCCTCTCTCTTCCCTCCCCCCTCTCTCTTCTCTCTTCCCTCCCCCCTCTCTCTTCTCTCTTCCCTCCCCTCTCTCTTCTCTCCCCTCTCTCTTCCCTCCCCCCTCTCTCTCCCCTCTCTCTCTCCCCTCTCTCTCTCCCCCCTCTCCCCCTCTCCCCCTCTCTCTTCTCTCTCTCTCTCCCCTCTCTCTTCCCTCCCCCTCTCTCTTCTCTCCCCTCTCTCTCTCCCCTCTCTCTTCCCTCCCCCCTCTCTCTCCCCTCTCTCTTCTCTACCCTCTCTCTCCCCCTCCCCCTCTCCCCCTCCCCCCCTCTCTCTCTCTCCCTCTCTCTCTCCCTCTCTCTCTCTCTCCCCCTCTCACTGTCAACTGGAGATGGATGTTAATATCTCTCTTCTCTCCCCTCTCTCTCTCCCCTCTCTCCCCTCTCTCTCCCCCTCCCCCTCTCCCCCTCCCCCTCTCTCTCTCTGTCCCTCTCTCTCTCCCTCTCTCTCTCTCTCTCCCCCTCTCTCTCTTTCCTCCCCCCCTCTCTCTTCTCTCCCCTCTCTTTTCTCTCCCCTCTCTCTCCCCCTCCCCCTCTCCCCCTCTCCCCCCTCTCTCCCCCTTTTCTCCCCCTCCCCCTCCCCCTCTCTCTCTCTCTGTCTCTCTCTCTCTCTCTTCCCCTCTCACTGTCAACTGGAGATGGATGTTAATATCTCTCTTCTCTCTCTCTCCCTCTTTCTCCCTCTCTCTCTCTCTCTCTTTCCCCCTCTCACTGTCAACTGGAGATGGATGTTAATATCTCTCTTCTCTCTCCCTCTTTCTCCCTCCCTCTCTCTCTCTCCCCCCCCCTCTCTCTCTGTTGTTTATTACAGATGACTATTGTTTATTGCAGGTAAAGAGAGAAGTAAAGGTATTATTATCTATTGTAAAATATTTACTACCTAGAGTTGGTTCAGCTGTCAAGATATTCAGTCTAGCCTACAGCCAAGGGATCAGTAATGGCATGGTAAATATAAATATATGATAAATTTAAAAACTATCCTCACAAAACAGATGACAACCGTTGTTACTAGGCAACTTTATCACCATGACAACTTCTCACAGATCATATTTTAAAGTAGTAGAAGACGACAAACTCTCTACAGTAGGTCTGATGTAGCTGGAGGCTAGTAAAAGGAGGACATCATAGAACATTGCAGTTTGTACAAAAAATTCACATATTTATCTGGCAAATTGTTTTAGAAGAGTTTAATAAAGAGTTAGTCATTCTTGCTATAATAATTAAAAAATATATGATAAAAAAAGAAAATATTGAAAATTTCAGTCAAATTTACTTATTTTGAACAGAGTTGTCACTGTTGGAAGTTTGGACTAGAAATAGGCATCAACTGTGTCTACACCGTCTACGAGAATTGTCGATAGTTTGATTGACAAGACAGTAACTCCACCCAAATATTGTTGATTATCAAGTATAACATTCCCATTAGCAATAGTACTCTCGCTTGGCAGGCATTTCATCACCAGTTCCCGGTAGTGACGTTACTCGACGGTAAACATTAGCTTGATCAGCCATTTACTGATTTAATTTTAAATGGGCAACTGTTTAAATTCGAGCTGTATCCAAGCCATCCGAGAGTTGATTCTGAGTTTGTCATGTAAATAAAGGCCTAATTAATAATTTCTATAACATCTAAAGCCTAAAGAAGGACCTGCAAAAGGCTAATTTAGCTTTTACATAATGCATGTTTAAGTGCGTCTCCAAATTAAGTTCAATCCTGTTGTTGGCCGAGAATATTCATCATGTTCTCACTTTTTTTCCTGTTGATCATTTTCATTTCAGGTTAAAAGAATATTGAAACTTTGTCCGAATCTTGAGCATTTGAACTTACGACAAACTAGAGTAACAGATGGCGCTTTCAAGATGTAAGTACGAAATAGATAGATTCACAAACAACGTTAATTGCATTAAGCCCAATATTTTGACCGCTTGAGCACCAACAAAAAATCATAAATTTAATTAAGTTTCATGAAAGATGGAGGTTACCGTGTGGGCTCAGAAATTTTCTCAGGGTTTTGAAGTATGGGTTCTCCTTGTCTGTCTGGCAAGGAACATCGTCTAGTTCTTTGGATGGGACAAAAAGCCGAGTTGTGCATGTAAGGGAACTCTTGGTGGTTGTAATTCAACTTAGGGTTGGCTGAAAGGCCGATATCCAGGCAAAATTTAGTGTTTGAACTGTTGAGGAGATTTACCTTTTTTAAAAAGTTAACCGATAGCAAAATATGTTAGGTGTTTTTTACCTAGAAATAAGACATCTTGACACAGAGAATAACAAACACAAATTCTGAATTTATCAGACCTGATCTCTCTTGTGGCTGGATTCTAAATATTTTTCAAGAATAAGTTTCCTGATTTATAAATACTTAGGGTTTTTTATGTATGAATTTCTTATTTCAGATTGGGGCAGACGATTTAGCTGCTGTGGGCGTATGTTTCGTTGCCTGGCAACATATCTTTATGTTTGAATTTCTTATTTCAGATTGGGTCAGTCGAAATGTGGACAGAAGTTACGTCATATTGATCTTGGTGGGTGTGATGGCATAACAGACGGTACTCTTCGTAAAATATCGCAAATCTTTACAGATACCCCCAACAACGTCAAACAAAACAAAATACCGGCAAAGACATTACAAAACTGTGTTGAAACGAGAGACAATATTAGTGCTATTCCTGATTTTGTAAATCCAGTCACATGTTCACAATGCGGCCGTCAGAACATCGGCGATTCGATAAACGATAAATTAGCGTCGAGCGAGAATCTGCTGTCTGTTGATTCGACAGTGTCTATCTTACAGGATTGTTTATTTGAGAATTATTCGACAACGTGTGATCAATCAACGGGATTGGCTGAACTACAGATGGAGTTCGAGCAGCTGGTTTCATTGGTAAAGGGGGATAACTCCGACCCTTATCAAACCCATACAAAGGGAGATAATTCTGATCCATATCAAACCCAAACAAAGATTGACTTCACAATGACAACAACAGAACAAGATTTGGTGTCGTCATTGACAACCGTTAATGGTTCAAACCTACCTAGTGATAATGATGATGCCACAGAGATTCCTGCAGTTTCCCAGTTGGAATATTTAAATCTCTCGGGTTGCCATAGACTTACAGATACCGGTATTGGGTAAGTTTGTCTGGTTGCCATAGAAACTTATATTCCATATGTGATTGACAAAAAAGAAGCTTTCCAGCCATTAATTATTTCTTGAGTTGTTTCCCTCGATAAGCTTTGTAGTTTGTTGTAAATTCCCCAAAAATGACAACATATCCCTTGGGTGGAAGCAGACATTAATTATATCCCACTTCTACCTCGGTGTATCAGAAATGAAAAGTACGCGTTCCAGAAAGAATACTGTTCATTTCCGTCAGACGAACACTTTTATACAAGCATTGAAAATAAGTTGGATGACAACAAGCGCCTAGAGAGTCATACATTTTATTACAAATAAATTTCAAAGGATGAACCATCCGCTGATGCACACTTCGCCTTAACATTACGTTTGATATAATTGCAGTCCTCTACACAATGTTCACATCATCTATCTGTGGTGTCGAAACACGTCCTCTATCTTGTTTTACGCTTAAGAGTAACAAAGCAAGTCGCACGTGCAACTGCAGATCATTATACCGTGTAATGTAACGTGGGGCACAGAAAGAGATAAATGAAAGAGCAGAAAGTATTTGTCACATGTTGCTTGACACAACTCATAATAAATTACTATTTTTCACATATCGCTTCCCAATACTCGATAGAAATCTGATGTAAGTGACTTATTAGCTAAATTTATGTATCGCTATTCACCTTCTCAAGATTCTCGTACCGTATTGGAACCTGAGATGCCGAATCGATGTATCGTGATCCTTTTTTATGCACGGGGGTTTGGGATGGCCTAGTGGTCTAGAGTGCTGCGCTTCGACCTCTAGCTGGCCGGTCACCTCTGGCTTGCGGCTGTGGTTTTGAGCCCTAGTGTGAGCTTTTGTGGCATGGAGATAGGGGCGCCTTCTCAACCTCGTGGGTTTCGTCCGGGCACTCTGGTTTCCTCCCACTGCTAAAGGCCCCTACGCGCGCAAGCAAATTATTGAAATAAAATTAAACCATATGTCAAAAAAAAAACTAGTTGTGTTGAGTGGATGTTAAACTCCCTTTCTCTCTCTCTCTCTCTCTCTCTCTCTCTCTCTCTCTCTCTCTCTCTCTCTTTTTACGCCCACATTGAATTGTTTCTGCTTTTGTTACAGATATTTAATCAAGCTGAAAAGTTTGCCTCGTTTACGATATCTGGATTTATCGGGATGTTTTAATATGACTGGTTCCATGATCCAACAACTGGTCAACATCTGTCCTGTGTTGGATCACTCGCAACTCTACTACTGCGATAACTTGACGGAAGATCCGTTCCCCCAGACAGCCAGCGGTTGTCTAAACGTCGACTGTCAATCTCGATACTGCTGCAGAAATTGAAAGTATATGTAAGTGGATTCATTATTAGAGACAAGGAAAGCTGTCTAGTCGTTCGGATGGGATGAAAAACTGAGGTCCCGAGTACACATTGGCTTGTGCTTAAAAGATCCCTTGACTATTGAAATTCGATATAAGAGTAGGCCGTAGGGCCGCTGTCCAGGCAAAATTTCCCTTATAGCACGCTGTATGATGTATGCCCGTCTTCATTTGGCCAGTTTAGGAGGAAAACAGTAGCACATTGAATAATTTCATTATAAGAGTCAACTGCCGTGGTGTTGATTCCAAGGTGGTGCGTTAAGAGGAGTAGGGTCTAGGGTCGCCTGTCCAACCTCATCAGTTTTCTCCAGGTCCTGCTGTTTCCTCCCACTGCTAAATACACCTACGTGCAAATGAATTATTAAAATAAAATTGAACCATGTGTTAGTCCTGAATGACCTAGTTTGTGTCAAGTGGATGTTAAACCCCATTTCTCTCTCTCTCTCTCTCATAAGTCATGTCAGCTTACCAGTGCTAGTTAAAGATTAGTGGAACAGCAGCCTACTCACTTTCATGTGGACGTATATTGTAGTCGTCTCAGACCAGTCCGTCCGTCCAGTACATCCAAACACAATTTGTTAGTGGACACTCTACAGGTCACAATTTTTATCCGTTTTCAGTTCCTTTCGATATTTGCATGTATCAGACCGTAACTTCATGGATTATGGCCCCTGATTGTACCAAAAGTCATGTTTTTAGCTTGTGTACACTTTATAGATCACAATTTTTGTCCGATTTTTGATGAAACTTAAAATGAATGTTTATCAACCAAAGATCATGGCCCCTGTTGTACTTTCCTGGATTATGGCCCCCAGATTGTTCGAAAAATTGCATTTTTTTAGTTTGTTCTGTGTCTTTTTTATTTATTTATTTATTTATTTATTTATTTTTCCAAGAGGCATACCAAACATGACAATAGAGGTGATAATATAAAGTTACATAATAATAAATAATAATAATATTAATAACAATAAGATGTGGCCATATTTTGCTTGGCAAGGGCTTGTTTCGAATTCAAGTACACAGGGTCCTTGAGAAGGGGAAACTGCACTGAAAAATTCTGAGAAACTCTGTCCGCCAACGCCCAAAAAATTTTGTATTGTGTATGGTTTTCCGTAAGCTGATGGGACTCACTAATCAAATGATTGAATTATTGTACTTTTCTTTTTCAGATTTGCTGGCAACCTGTGCTTTTATTATTTATTGTCCAAGTTGGATAAAGGACAAGCTGTATTTTTAATATTCAGTCGACTTCATGTATCTATACACATGTATTGTATAGTGTAATAATGATTTCAACTTTTAAATAGTCTTTTAATTTTTAAAATTAAAATGATAAAACAAAGGTTTATGAAAACCTCTAAAAGCTAAAATGAAGACTTATGAAAATGTTAAAATGAAAGCTCATGTTACTTTTAAATGTAAAAGTTAAGGCTTATAAAACATCTTAATGTAAAGATAAAACATTTAGATGTAAAAATGAAGACTCATGTTACATCTAAATGTAAAAATGAAAACTCATTCTTCATCCAAATGTAAAAAAAGGAGACTTTTGTTACATCTAAATGTAAAATTGAAGATTTTTATTACACCTAAATGTTAAATGAAGACTTGTGTTGCATCTAAATTTAAAAATGAAGACTTATAAAATATCTCAATGTAAATATAATGACTTTTGTTACATATAATTGTTAAAATGAAGATTTATGAATCATATATTTAAAAAATGAAGACTTATAATCGAAATGTAAAAATGAAGACTTTTTAAATAATTAATCTAAAACTGAAAACTTTTTAAATAATTAATGTAAAAATGAAGATTTTTGTTACATCTAAATGTAAAAATGAAGATTTTTGTTACATCTAAATGTAAAAATGAAGATTTTTGTTACATCTAAATGTAAAAATGAAGATTTTTGTTACATCTAAATGTAAAAATGAAAGATGTATGAAACATTTAAAATGTTTAAAAAAGTAATTGTAATATGATTTTGAAAAAATGTTGTTTCGGGTTTTTTTTTGTCTTCCTTTGTGCCCAACCCCGTCAATTAAAATTTGTCTCTCTGTTTATTAAAATTGTTTTTTTTTGTTATTGGGATCAATCACTCGGCTTCGAATTGAGCTAGAACCTTCAAACTTAAAGGAGCTAAATCGCTAATATTTGGGACCTAGAAATTGTAACAAATTGGTCGCAAGGCATGTTATAATGTAATATGAATGTACATGTATATAAACTGATTTACATTCGATCGTTTTGGTTTTTACTGTTAATTTTTAATCGGTTATGTTCCGCAAAATAGTCCAGAAGCTTCAATTGAATGGCAATTCCAGCATCTGGTTATTCCAGTCTACACTGAAAGTATCTGTTGCGCATGCTCTCCAGATAACAATATGAGGTCACCGTTTGACATGTCTAGTATTGTCTAGCCTCGTTCTTCGATTCTCTTTAAACACAAATACTCCTCGCAGTGCTTCTCGTGTGATTATATTTTATCACCCAATAATACATTTGACAGTAGATATCGCTTGTGTGTTAAATGTGATATATACACAGTGTGGGGATATCACTTTACATAAATTTGATTGGTCAATCAAAAAGGAACTACATGATTTAAACAATATTTTATTCAATATAATTACACCTAGTTTTACAATTGTACAGTTTAAAGGATACGAAAACAAGCAGCATGCTTATGAATATCGCTTCCTGAACTACATGTACTTTCTTTTATTTTGAAGAAACCAATTAGTTTAAGTAACGAGTGACTTTTAAAAAAAAAAGAAACTGCTTTTATTAAATTGACTTTGAAGGAAAAAACTGGCTCATTATACAGGGCTATACAATAGCTAAACTGCTGTCAAAAAATGATGTATCACTACGCTGTAATGTAATTCGGTTCAGTAAAAGTGAAATCTATACCAAAGAATTTATTTATTTATTTGTGTATGTAAGAAAGGATTGGGTGGTAAATAAAATCTCCAACTCGTGTTTTTCGATACCCAAAAATATCAACACTCGTTGATAAAGTAAAAAAACATCGGCAGAGCCTCGTCTTTTTTTACTTTTTCAACTTGTGTTGATATTTTTTGATATCAAAAAACACTTGTAGTAGATTCTAGCCTCCTCCTTCGAGTCTCTTTAAACATAACATAAATACTCCTCGCAGTGTTTCGTGTAATTATATTATGTTCTAAATTATGATTGGTCAATAGTCTGATTAACAACCAATGGCTAACTGCGTAACAGCTCTACATTGCACCAAATATGTTTACATAACGTTACGTTTTTTATGCCCAATTGACCAATGCATAGTAGAATATTGCAGAAAAATTGATTGTGTGATAAACGATGCTATCAGCACAGATATAATGTAAACAATACTGTTTTGAGACGAACAACACTTTCATCGTTTTTAATAGGCTACCTTAAATCATTGTCCAAAGCTTATACGAGACAAGAAAAGCTGTCTTGTCATTCGGATGGGATGAAAAACCAAGGTCCTGTGTACACATTTGGCGTGTACTTAAAAGATCCCTTGACAATTGAAATTCAATAAAGAGTAGGCTGTAGTGCTGCTGTCCAGGCAAAATTTCCCTTATAGCACACTGTATGATTTATGCCAGCCTTCATTAGCCCAGTGAGCAAATTAGTAAGATGTTAAACCCCCATTTTATTTCATTATAAGAGAGCAGGAAGGGGGATGGCTTTATCATAAGGTCTGTCATTGAATCAACTGGTGTGGTGTCAATTCCAAGTTGGTACTTGACAAGGAGTAGGGTCGCCTGTCCAACCTCGTGGGTTTTCTCCAGGTCCTCCTGTTTCCTCCCACTGCTCAAGACCCCTACGCGCAAGCAAATTATTTAAATAAAATTGAACCATGTGTTAGTCCTGAAAAGACCTAGTTTGTGTCAAGTGGATGATAAACCCCATTGTTCTCTCTCATAAGTCATATCAGCTTACAAGTGCTACATGTAGTTAAAGATTATCGGCACATCAGCCAACTTTTTTTCATGTGGACGTTTATTGTAGTTGTTTGTAAACACTCTACAGGTCACAATTTTTATCCGTTTTCAGTTCCTTTAGATATTGGCATGTATCAGACCGTAACTTCATGGATTATGGCCCCTGATTGTACCAAAAGTCATGTTTTTAGCTTGTGTACACTTTATAGGTCACAATTTTTGTCCGATTTTTATGAAACTTAAAATGAATGTTTATCAACCAAAGATCATGGCCCCTGTTGTACTTTCCTGGATTATGGCCCCCAGATTGTTCGAAAAATTGCATTTTTTTAGTTTGTTCTGTGTCTTTTTTATTTATTTATTTATTTATTTTTCCAAGAGGCATATCAAACATGACAATAGAGGTGATAATATAAAGTTACATGATAATAAATAATATTAATAATAATAAGATGTGGCCATATTTTGCTTGGCAAGGGCTTATTTCGAATTCAAGTACACAGGGTCCTTGAGAAGGGGAAACTGCACTGAAAAATCCTGAGAAACTCTGTCCGCCATGGCCAAGAAATTTTGTATTGTGTATGGTTTTCCGTAAGCTGATGGGGACTCACGTAATCAAATGATTGAATTATTCTACTCTTCTGTTTCAGATTTGCTGGCAACCTGTGCTTTTATTATTTATTGTCTGAGTTGGTTAAAGGACATGCTGTATTTTTACCACCATTTTTAATATTCAGTCGATTTCATATATCTACACATATAGTGTACAGTGTAATAATGATTTCAACTTTTAAATAGAGATCAGAAATCCTACTTTTTTTAAAAATTAAAAAATGATAAAACGAAGGCTTGTGAAACCTCTAAATGTTAAAATGAAGACTTATGAAAATGTTAAAATGAAAGCTCATGTTACTTTTAAATGTAAAAGTTAAGGCTTATGAAACATCTTATTGTAAAGATAAAACATTTAGATGTTAAAATGAAGACTCATGTTACATCTAAATGTAAAAATGAAAACTCATTCTTCATCCAAATGTAAAAAAAGAAACTTTTGTTACATCTAAATGTAAAATTGAAGATTTTTATTACACCTAAATGTTAAATGAAGACTTGTGTTGCATCTAAATGTAAAATTGAAGACTTATAAAACATCTAAATGTAAAAACAATGATTTTTGTTACATATAATTGTTAAAATGAAGATTTATGAATCATATATTTAAAAAATGAAGACTTATAATCGAAATGTAAAAATGAAGACTTTTTAAATAATTAATCTAAAACTGAAAACTTTTTAAATAATTAATGTAAAAATGAAGATTTTTGTTACATCTAAATGTAAAAATGAAGATTTTTGTTACATCTAAATGTAAAAATGAAGATTTTTGTTACATCTAAATGTAAAAATGAAAGATGTATGAAACATTTAAAATGTTTAAAAAAGTAATTGTAATATGATTTTGAACAAATGTTGTTTCGGGGTTTTTTTTGTCTTCCTTTGTGCCCAACCCCGTCAATTAAAATTTGTCTCTCTGTTTATTAAAATTGTTTTTTTTTGTTATTGGGATCAATCACTCGGCTTCGAATTGAGCTAGAAACTTCAAACTTCAAGGAGCTAAATCGCTAATATTTGGGACCTAGAAATTGTAACAAATTGGTCGCAAGGCATATAATAATGTAATATGAATGTACATGTATATAAACTGATTTACATTCAATCGTTTTGGTTTTGACTGTAAATTTCAAATCAGTTATGTTCCGCGAAATAGGCCAGAAGTTTTAATTGAATGGCAATCTCTAGCCTCTGGTTATTCCAGTCTACACCGATATTATCTGTTGCGCATGCTCTCCAGATAACAATATGAGGCCACCCTTTGACATGTCTAGTATTGTCTAGCCTCGTTCTTCGATTCTCTTTAAACACAAATACTCCTCACAGTGCTTCTCGTGTGATTATATTTTATCACCCAATAATACATTTGACAGTAGATATCGCTTGTGTGTTAAATGTGATATATACACAGTGTGGGGATATCACTTTACATAAATTTGATTGGTCAATCAAAAAGGAACTACATGATTTAAACAATATTTTATTCAATATAATTACACCTAGTTTTACAATTGTACAGTTTAAAGGATACGAAAACAAGCAGCATGCTTATGAATATCGCTTCCTGAACTACATGTACTTTTTTTTATTTTGAAGAAACCACTTAGTTTAAGTAACGAGTGTCTTTTTAAAAAAAAAAGAAACTGCTTTTATTTAATTGACCTTGAAGGAAAAAACTGGGTCAGTATACAGGGCTATACAATAGCTAAACTGCTGTCAAAAAATGATGTATCACTACGCTGTAATGTAATTCGGTTCAGTAAAAGTGAAATCTATACCAAAGAATTATATTTATTTATTTGTGCATGTAAGAAAGGATTGGGTGATAAATAAAATCTCCAACTCGTGTTTTTTGATACCCAAAAATATCAACACTCGTTGATAAAGTAAAAAAAATTCGGCAGAGCCTCGTTTTTTTTTACTTTATCAACTTGTGTTGTTATTTTTTGATATCAAAAAACACTTGTAGGAGATTCTCTAAATATTTTAAATTATGACTGGTCAATAGTCTGATTAACAACTGCGTAACAGCTCCACATTTGACCAAATACGTTTACATAACGTTACGTCATGACTCACGATTTTTTTTATGCCCAGTTAACCTGACCAGTGTATAGCAGAATATTACAGAAGAATTAATTATGTGACAAACGAGGCTATCAGCACAGATATAATGTAAACAATAATGTTTTGAGATGAAGAACACTTTCATAGTTTTCAATACCTTAAATCCCTGTCCAAAGTTTTAGGGAAGACCCAGATTAAACGAAGGGCTGTCATATTGCTGAACTTGGGATACAAATTTTATTGGGGGGGGGGACTATTACATTACTTTTTCTGGTAGTATTCCGGTTCTAAGAAATTTTATTGGGGGGGGGGGGAACTATTACATTACTATTTCGGGTCATGTTCCGGTTCGATGAATCTCCAAAAATGTTTTTTTGAGAACTATTTTGTTGTTTGAGATTTGTTTTTCTTGTCCTTTACATTTAAAAACTCACATGTTTAAACTATCATATCCAGACTAAATTCATTGATGTGTTTTACTCCTTTTTAAAAGCGCTTTGAGCATGTTTATGGATGGATTTGGTTCTCTAGAAATCGACATTATTATTATTATGTCTGTGGTGAATGTAAATATAGATATTGTTCGATTTACTAAAGTAAATTTTATCTTTATATTAAAATTAAACAAACATACATTTTACAAATCTGATATGACAACTGTTTCATTTGTCAAACAAGATGTTTATTTTATGATTACAATGTTTATTTTATGATAACAATGTTAATTTTAGTGCACATATGTCGAAATTCGATAACAAATGAAGAAATAACTAGGACTAAGATTAGGAATGAAAAGGGGTTTAACGTCCTATTATTTTGCAACTAACCTGGGCTAATGGAAGACAGACATATGTCATACAGTGTGCTATGAGGGAAATTTTGCCTGGGCAGCGGCGCTACGGCCTTCTCTTATATCGAATTCTAACTGCCAAGGGATCTTTTATGTGCTCTCCAATGTGTACACGGGAACTTGGTTTTTGGTACCATCCAAACGACTAGGCAGCTGTCCTTGTCAGGCCCCCATTCTGCATCACTGACAAGGGAAAATCACGCCGGATAATCAAGATGAATTTTCTCGGCCAATGCAGGGATCGAACACCCGACCTCCAGGCTAGCGAACCAGCGCCTTATCCACTTAGCCACCGTGATCCCCACTAAGATTAAGAACACCGAATAAAGATATCTTTGGTCTTCCATACCAATATTAAAGGGGCCATCCCATAACATTTTGGGGGTTAAAACTGCTTAATTTTGTATGAAAAGCCCTTAATAGCCTCTAACTTAGATCCGAGCAACTTCTTCGAGCTATGTGATACGTTTTCAAACAACTTCCAATCGCCGGTACGGCTCGGTGGCCGAAGACTTGTGTTCTGTTTGCATTACACAGAAGTGTCTGGATAAAACGAGTCTATATTATGTGCAGCTTTCAATCTAACCCTATTGACTCACTTTTAAAGCTCTCTTTTGATTAAGTTAAAATTGGTATCATAACAATTTAAAAGAAAAACTTAAAAGAGCTAGTGTCCAGTTAGGCTTTTTTTGCATTCACGTCCAAACTACTCAATATTTTGAACTGAAATTTTCAGACAAGGTAAATACACTATTCCTCTATATTTTGGCGTTTAAATTGTATACGTTCATGAACGTGTAATTTTCAGATTCTTTGAAATTCGGGCTGGTCCCTTTATAGCGTTGTGTAGCAAGAACGTGAACAACTCACATTTCACGGAAACAAGAAATCAAGCAGAGAGAGAGAGAGAAATTGGGTTTAACGTCCACTCGACACAGACGAGGTAATTTCGGGACTAACATATGGTTTAATTTTATTTCAATAATTCGTTTGTGCGTAGGGGTCTTTAGCAGGGTGGACAGGCGACCTTACTCCTTGCCACGTATAACCGGTGATTCGAAACCACGCCAGTTGACTCAATGACAGGCTTTATGATACAGCAAGCACCTGCTAACCTTCGACCATACACCCCATGTAATGAGTGTTGTTCACATTCCAAAGCCAATCCGTATTTTATTATCTCCCCTTTGATTACCTACTCTAGTTTCTGTAGTCAATCCGTAGCAATACGACAAGATGGAAGAATAGCGCGCAAGATATATAAAAGCCATGCTCTCAAGAATTTAATCCAACAAGTTAGATGTTACTCTTTTGATATGCTGACAACGTAACATCTAACATCCGAACGATCAAAAGCTCGCCGCAGAATTTGATAACTAGTTTACTTCTTTCAGCGTACGGCAAAACTACCAATTTTCAGTTATCTGCAACACTAACACATTAAACTTACATATCATATCCATCTACTTTCCACAAAATCTGTTTTCTTGTCTATTTTAAGAGATTTCACAAAAATACTCCGAGATACCAAATACCAAACGATAAAACCGGAAATCACCTATATTGGCGAGAGGTGAAGGCCGGCAACATGCATATTAGCAACAGGGTTCAACACGAAACGAAATCAAGAGTTTATTTGAAGGCAATCCTTTTAATGTACAAGTCATTGATTAAAAAGACATCAATATGATCAATAAACAAAAATCATGACATGTTGTTGATGTCATTGTTTTTATTTCGATTCTAATAAGATTTAGTGATGTTTTTTTTAAAAAACTAATTTTGAGGCTCATGGGGGATCTTCCACGTGGCTAAGTGGGTAAGGTGCTGGCTCGCTAGCCTGGAGGTCGGGAGTTCGATCCCTTCAAACACTATTTTACTTTATGTGCAACTCCTATCTACAAAAAAAATTCATACCTAATCCATAGAAATATTTTACAATAATGCATTTCGTTTCGCTAAAACAAGTGTTCTTATTTTTTAATGGAGAGGATATGACGTCAAAAAAAGGTCAAATTATCCCAACTTGGCAACTTTATGAAATGTTATCGGTATGATATTGGATAAACCGGTTTCACTGAACAACGTTTGTTTGTCAGTAAGTGTCATTGTTGCTCAAGGAAGATCATACAATAAGGTAGGACATGCATTCAGATTTTATCGACTGGCGCCTTTCAGCTCGATGCTTTATCGACTGAAACCTTTCATTTCGATGCGCAAAAAATTCAGTCGGACGGTGCTCAATGATGGCACTAGTACTGGAGCCTAGAGGTTACGTATCGACGAAACCTCTAGACACCCTGGAGTATCAAGAATTATGGAGTCTACCACAAAGTTTTACGTACTCACCGTACTTATTAATGCCACCCAATAAATACCAACTTCCCTATTTAATATTATATGATTTAGCTCTGTCGAGTTTAATAGATTATTAACATTAAGTGGTTGTTGTCTGATTTGTTGTTCAACACTTGGTGATGAGACATCATGAGTTCAGTAATAGAAAAGCCGCTATAGATAACACGGCCGACCCGGGGAGCAAGAAAAAGAACGGAAGAACTTATCCAGTGTGTCAGAGCCCCACTGTCCCGCGCTATATCCCGAGTTAGTACCAAGGTCCCCAGCCGTTATACCCCACCCCCTTCTTGTCTTGGTATATGATAAAGTCTCAATGTGAATAAGCAATCTATGGATTCTACATCGCAATTTCGATCTAAAGTGCATCCACCCAGGGGCCGCGGAGCCGGGGTGGCTAGGGGGGCTTTAGTCCCGGCAATAATTTTTAATAGTGAAAATAAAATGTCGCCAAAGGCTCAAAAAAGCGAAAAAAAGGTTATGGGGGGGGGGGGGTATGGTCAGTAGCCCCCCCGAAATCGGGCCCGCTCCGTGGCCCCTGCATCCACCCCCTCTACATATGTGACGTAGCCTATATGTATAAATATGTATCATCTGGAAAATTTGCACTATTAATACTAATAGAATGGGTTCGGGTTGCGAAAGTTTTGATGACAAGTATGGTCTCGTGAAAGATATTGCGCAATATGCAGATATTGTACTCGTGCTATTGCACTCGGGCAGTATCAATGTCTCGCGCTCGGCCATCAAACTATACATAAATACGTAATACTGGAAAAGTTTTACTATTATTACTAATCGGCTGGAGTCGGGTTGCGAAAGTTGGGAGATAAAGAGGACAATCACGTGATAAGAAATGATAAAGGTGCGTAATAATCTTAAGATAAAATACCAAAGGGTACTGAATCCACCCACATAACGCAGCCAAACAGAGAATTAAACGGTACTGAATCCATCCACATAACGCAGCCAAACAGACAATAACTTCAGGTATTCGTAATGTTCTTTGATTTTTCTCGTTGTTTACGCTTCCATTTGCTTTCTTGCTTTAATGTTTAAAGGGTTATATATCGTTAGCACGTGCGCGCTGTATCACAAGGTCTGTCATTGAGTCCATACTATTGACGGAATTATTGAACGTGTATGGGCCGCTTTCGTCCAGACTTAATCAGTGTCGATGGGACACCATTTGTTTCTCTCTTTCTCTGCTCCTAGTTGCAGTGTCTGACTGGAACCACATGTCCACCTGTCCCAAGCCCACATGTATAAAGAAAAAAGAGAAAGAAAAAAGAAAGAAAGAGGCAGGAGAGTGGGGGGAGGGGGAAGAAAAGCGATGGAGAGAAATGGGGTTTAACGTCCACTCCACACAAACTAGGTCATTTTGGGACTAACATATGGTCCAATTTTATTTCAATAATTCGCTTGCGCGTGGGTTCTTTAGCAGTGGGGGGGGGGGAAACGGCCCAGAGGACCCGGAGAAAACTCACGAGGTTGGACAGACAACCATACTGCTTGTCACGTACAACCAGGTATTCGAAACCACGCTAGTTGATGGAAATAAAAGAAAAAAGGAAGGAAAGGACAGGACAATGGACAGGAAAAAAATATGACTGACAAACAACACAAAAAAGAAGTGTACTACAAGGAAAGAACTTTATGAGTTTGACCTCATTAAGGCCCTGTCCCACTGCATTTACGGATGCAAAGAGGATGTAAAACGGGAAAAAAACGTGCCCTCCGTTTGAAAACGCCCTGCATCCGTTGTGTTCTCATCGCATACGTGTTTCATACGCCCTATCCATCGAACATCCGTTCACTTAGATTTCATCCGCGCAAAAAGTTTTGAGCTGCACAAAACTTTTATAACGGATGAGCTTTCTGCCGTGTACGATGTAAATGCGCGACATATACGAGAACCAAACGTTCCATGTCCGTTATCATCCGTTAAACGCCCAATGTATCCTCTCTGCATCCTCTGGACATCCTCGCAACTCACATCTGCTCCAGCTGAAAACGGAAAGAGGGAGGAAAGATAAGGTACACGGCAGAAAGTTCATCCGTTATAAAAGTTTTGTGCAGCTCAAAAATTTTTGCGCTGATGAAATCAAAGTGAACGGATGCTCGATGGATAGGGCGTATGAAACGCGTTTGCAATGAGTACACAACGGATGCATTGCGTTTTCAAACAGAGGTCACGTTTTGTTCCCCGTTTTGCATCCTCTTTGCATCCGTAAGTGCAGTGGGACCGATCCTACAGTATGAGTCGAGCAGCGGTGTGTACAGACCTCCTGTTCTAGGTCTTCAACATACTTCCCACAAAATTTTGGAGAATAAAACTGCTTAATTTTGTGTTAAAACCCCTTAAAATCATGTACCAAAGGGCCGATAAATAATTCAATATTTCTGATATGTTTCCAAACAACGTATATCGTGCGGTGTCTGGATAAAACAATGTGTGGGTGAAATTAACCTTTCATTATCAAGTGCAGCACATGGGTCATTTACTGTCTAGACCTCTAAGAAACGGCAATAGATTATAAGGTCAGTCAACGAAACAATTGACCCGAAATCTTAAAAGGGTTACGTGTCCGGATAAGCATTTTTGACGTTCACGTCCAGACAACTCAATATTTTTAGTTGAAATTTTGAGGCAAGATAAATACACCACTCCTCTTTATTTCAGCGCTTAAATTTCATACGAACTCAGACTGAAATCGGGACAGTCCCTTTAACCTGTTCTCCGCGGTGTAAACCTTTTCTCGGTGTAAATCGCGGTCGAAACCTTTTCGCCGCGGTATAAAGTTCTTTACCGCGGTGTAAACTATTCCTCGCGGTCGAAACCTTTTTTCCGCAAAGAAAATGTTTTTCATGTTTTTTCTGATTTATCATAGATTTCACTGCGATTTCTGGTTTGCGGCTGTGGTTTCAGGCCCTGGTGTGAGCGTATGTGACATGGAGATAGGGGCGCTTTCTCAACCTCGTGGGTTTCCTCCGGGCACTCCGGTTTCCTCTCAATGCTAAAGACCCCTACGCGCAAGTGAATTATTGAAATAAAAAAATAAACTATAATCCCGAAATGACCTAGTTGTGTTGAGTGGACGCTAAACCCCATTTCGCTCTCTCCCTCTCTCTCTCTCTCTCTCTTATGAATTAAGTGGGTTCACTAATTATCAATTAAATGCATGAGCTATTTTTGCCTATTGCAGGTTTATCTTTAGGCCTAAACTTTTAAATAAACTATGGTACACCACACCAAATACAAAATAAATAGTGCCGGTACCATTTCAAAAAGCATTATCAAACTTAAAGGAGCTAAATCGCTAATATTTGGGACCTATTATAATGTAATCGGGTTGTATATAAACTGATTTACATTCAATTGTTTCCGTTATGACTCTAATTTCAAATCAGTTGTGTCCAGCAAAATAAGGCAGGAGTCTCAACCGAATAGAATTTTCTAGCGTCTGGTTATTCCATTCTATTTTGCATGCTCTCCAGATAAGTTATGACGTCGCCGTTTGATTAGAGTTGTGGACTATGTCTAGTCTCGCTCTTTCTGGTCACTTGTTACAAATGGTGCTGAAATGCACAATGGTACACGATTCGTGCACCAATAGTAAAATGTTTATTTTGTCTTAAATATTGGATATCAGAACTTTTCACATAGTTTATTATTGATGTATTTGATATATTAAAACAACAAAGGTTTTATAAAGGGTTGTATTATTTTACTTAAAAAAAGGCAAACAATTTTGAGTACACTTTAGACTAAGAATGCTTTTTGACATCGGCGCCAGGTTATTTTCATATTTCATATTGGTAGGTTCAACCACAGACCTTTCGTGTAGTGAGGGGAGTTGCGATGGCCTAGTGGTCTAGAGTGCCGCGCTTCGACCTCTAGCTGACCGGCCACCCACGCCCGAAGCCAGAAACCAAAATTTAGCCGACATAGGGGGTTAAGGAAGATAAATTTCTGACAACAAAAAATCAATAAACGAAGGTCATCGCCGACTGCCGTAAACAGGAGGAGGGGAGAGCACGAATATTAGAAGCTGTGAGAGTGAATTTAGGCCTCTATATAGCCTGTGTTGGAAAATTAAGAGTTTCTGTCCGACATCAACTATCTGTCGGCCGAATTTGAGAGGATATGTCGTACAAAAACTCTCTCCCGGCGAAAATGCGAGCATAGCTAACACGCCCCCTCCCGGTCGCCCCACTGGCCTCGGGCCTGCGGCCACCCCTGGCTTGCGGCTGTGGTTCCGAGCCCAAGCGTGAGCGTATGTGACATGGAGATAGGGACGCCTTCTCAACCTCGTGGATTACCTCCGGGAACTCCGGTTTCCTCCCACTGCTAAAGACCACTACGCGCAAGTGAATTATTGAAATAAAAAAGGAAAACCATACGTTAGTCCCAAAATGACCTAGTTTGTGTCTTGTGGACGTTAAACCCCTTTTCTCTCTCTCCCTTCGTGTAGTACCCCCCCCCCCCCCAAACAAACATGTATTCCATATTATGTGTGAATACATTTTTATGTAATTCTTTCTTTCTTTATTTCTTTATTTATTGATTTATTTCATAGCAATCATGTCGGTACAAGGTGCAGTATACAGCCGACCACCACTGGGACCAAGAGCTTTGATAGTTGCACCACTGATATGGATAGGAAAGATATTATTCCTGGTTGGATTTGTGACGAATTACTGGTACAAGTACACGAGTGATGATCATCTCAAGTATCCTTCACATCGTGGTCTATGGAAGATATGCAGTGACATCAGTTACATTACGACTTGTGCAGCTTTTACACCACTAGAAGGTAATTTTATTGTGTTTTCTCTCTAACTGATCATAGTCGTTCGGAAGGGACGAAAATCCGAGGTCCCGTGTACTCATTGGCAGTTTGAATTCGATATATACGAGTAGACCCTATCGCCGCTGTCTTGGCAAAATTTACCTCACAGCACAATTTCCCTCAATCGGAGAAAAAACAGTGGATCACACCTCAATTCATATAGGGACAGTAGATTGAGCGTCTCGAAACTGAATTTTCTGAATGCCCCTGCGCGCAAGCGAATTATTGAAATAAAATTAAAACCACATGTTAGTCCCGAAATGACCTAGTTTGTGTCGAGTGACCCATTCTCTTTCTGGCGTTGTTTCGAATCCCCGGTTGGGTTTTCTCCGAGACCTATGGTTTCCCCTACTGCCAAAGATCCCTGCACGAAAGCGAATTATTGAAATAAAATCTTAAAAAACACCCATGTTAGTCCCGAAATGACCAAGTTTGTGTCGAGTGACCCATTCTCTCTCTGGCGTGGTTTCGAATCCCCGGTTGTACGTGACAGGGAGTAGGGTCGCCTGTCCAATCTGGTGGGTTTTCTCCGGGTCCTCTGGTAGTTCCCACTGCTAAAGACCTATACGTACAAGCGAATTATTGAAATTAAATTAAAACTATATGTTAATCCCGAAATGACCTAGTTTGTGTCGAGTGACCCATTTCTCTCTCTCTCTCTCTCAATTCATGTGGGGATAGTCGACTGAGCGTTTAGAAACTGAATTTTCTGAATGCCCAAAATAGTGACAATAAACTGCTCAACCTGGTGGGTTTTCTCTGGGTCCTCTGCTTTCTTCCCACTGCTAGAGACCCCTACGCGCAAGCAAATTATTGAAATAAATATGAACCATGTTTGTCCCGAAATGATCTAGTTTGTGTCGAGTTGACGTTAAACCCCATTTCTTCTCTCTCTCTCTCTCTCTCTCTCTCTCTCTCTCTCTCTCTCTCTCTCTCTCTCTCTCTCTCTCTCTATGTTCCTCTCTGTTCAACCTTTTGGGTTTTCTCTGGGTCCTCTGGTTACCTCTCATTGCTAAAGACCCCTACGCAAATAAAATTGTCGAGTTGTCGTTAAACTCTCCCCCTCTCTGTTTGTACCTGCAGGATGGTATACAGGCGTCCGAGTACTGGAATGTGTAGCTCTGGTTGGTATCTCCGTGGCAAGTTTTCAGAGTTTATTTTATCTGAGGAGAAGAGTTAAAACGAGGCTGATTATTGGTGCTGTAACCACGGTGTTTGGAGGTTAGTGCGTGCGCGTTGTATCATGAGGTGTGTCATTGAGTCAACTGGCGGGGATTCGATTCCCCCGGCTGTATGTGACAATTAATATGGTCGACTGTCCAACCTCGTGGTTTTTCTCTGGGTCCTATCCTGTGCTAAAGACCCATACGCGCAAGCGAATGATTGAAATAACATTAGATCATATGTTAGTCCCGAAATGACCTAGTTTGTGTAGGCTATTTAGGGTAGTGATCCATTCCCAAAGCTGATAGCCCGCTGTGTGTCGAATGCGTTAAACCCCACTTCATTTCATTTCTCTGCGTGTCGATTGACTTGTCGAGAGTGGGCCAGATCTATTTGTAAAGGCCAGTTCAATTTTTGCCAGGGTCGCATTCTACACACAGAGATCCATCTACTTCATACTCTGAGAGTAGATCTCTGTCATGAATGGCCGCCATATCCAAATAAGTCCACTGTTTTCTACTGCGCTTCTACTCCGTTTCCCATCTGGCATACACACAAAGACTAAATAAACCAGTTCAATTCCACTAAATGGAAACAGAATAATTATTTCAAAAAATTCTCGAAGTTTACTTTGTGCTTTCGAATAAAATTGTCGATTTAGTACTTAAAATGGCGGTTCAACATTAGTGTCTGTTCTCAGGCGGAGCTAACTGTAGACAGGCAGCCAAAGTTTGGTATAGCACTAACCTTGAGTGTATAAGTGTTGTTGGTGTTTTTAGGTGACATTGGGGTTAGGTCCAGAGTTGGGGGGGGGGGGGCTAATGGTCTAGAGTGCCGCGCTTCGACCTCTAGCTGGCCAGCCATCTCTGGCTTGCGACTGTTGTTTCGAGCCCTGGTGTGAGCGTATGTGGCATGGAGATAGGGGCGCCTTCTCAACCGCGTGGGTTTCCTTCGGGCACTCCTGTAAACCCCCATTGCTAAAGACTCCTACGCGCAAGCGACATAGTTGTGTTGAGTGGACGTTAAACCCCATCTCTCTCTCTCTCTCTCTCTCTCTGGGATCACGGTGGCTAAGTGGATAAGGCGCTGGTTCGCTAGCCTGGAGGACGAGTGTTCGATCCCTGCATAGGCCGAGAAAGTTCATCTCGATTTTCCGGCGTGATTTCTCCTTGTCAGTGAGGCAGATGGAGGGCCTGACAAGGACAGCTGCCTAGTCGTTCGGATGGGACGAAAAACCGAGGTCCCGTGTACACATTGGAGTGCACGTAAAAGATCCCTTGGCAGTTGGAATTCGATATAAGAGTAGGCCGTAGCGCCGCTGCCCGGGCAAAAATTTCCCTCATAGCACACTGTATGGCGTATGCCCGTCTTCAATTAGCCCAGGTAAGGTGCTTAAGCGTAGGACGTTAAACCCCATTTCATTCATTCATTCATTCTCTCTCTCTATCTCTCTCAGGTCCAGAGTTAGGGTTAGTGGTTGCTATTTGAAAGCGGGTTAGAACTGTAATTGTGTGTTGTATGTGTATTTCAGGTGGTATGGGTATTATTGGCTGTATAGTAATGGCGGTTAAGATCAGTAACCTGGGATTTACTCTCGGTTGGTCTCTATATTTAACTGGTGTAGGATGCGCCATGTGTGTGGCCGGTGGACCTCTTCTATTCCTAGAGTACAGATCCCGTGACAAATAGATCGAGACTACTCAGTGATGGAGCTGCATATTAAAGGACAATATTGGTGTCAGTCCCTTCCGATTTAGGAAACCTGTAAAACTCAGCTATCATAGCAACGATCTATGTGTATATTTGGAATGTGTTTAACTAGCTCTATCACATATGTGATATTGACTCACACCAATATTGTCCTTTATTTAATCTGAGACTGTGCAGACGTGCTTAATGTGATTGCACAGTTAAATCACCTAATATCCACAATTATGACTGACCCCCACCTTTCACCTTTTTATTCAATTTCGTCAATTCCCAACGTTCATTTTAAGCCCCGAATCCGTTTTTCATGTAAATATTTGCATTAAACCGTCTTTTTTGCCGGCGAAGCGCAAAGGCCGATCCACGTGATACTTGGAATGCATAAAGAAAATTTGCATTATTTTTCCATTATTTGATAATTTACACAACATGAATCAGTCGGAACTCCTGAGTGAACTTCATTTTAGTTCGACGAAGAGGGAAGATGACACACCCTCGCCACTCACGACAGCGAATTTTAACATCCTTTCTTTTAAAAGTGATATTTTTTTTATATAGGAGAATATTTTTTTTTATGTTTTTAGCCATTTTGTTTTGACTACTCTTTCATGTGTATATAACCTAATTAAATAAACCTGTCTATGTATATATTATATTATATAAATTATAAACAGCGGCTTTTGTTACGACGAGATTGAGCAAAGTTTAGAGCGAATTCCAAAA
Organism: Patella pellucida; assembly: GCA_917208275.1. Lineage (NCBI taxonomy): Eukaryota > Metazoa > Mollusca > Gastropoda > Patellidae > Patella > Patella pellucida. The sequence goes on along the minus strand of OU795042.1, from coordinate 3,025,416 downwards.
TGGCCGCCAAACTCCCCAAAACCAGCTTTGAAAAAGAAGCCGTATTTTCAACGTTTTCAGAACTGAAGGCAGCTATTAGGCGGTGGAAAGGGTTAGGGGTAGGGTTTGGACTAATTTTACCACTTTTCAGTTTTTAACTTATCCGATGGAGGGCTTTGAAAACATCGTCGTAACAATAGCCACTGCCTAAATTATAACACGTTAAATTTGTAATGAACAATCAACAATATGACGTCACGTGTGTATCTCGATAATTGCAAGATGGCTGCGATAACGTCATACACAGTCACCGGTATTCTCCACCTGGCAAACCTCGGCAGATTCCGCCGGTACCCTACATCCAGCTTCGACCGTGTGACGGTAGGTGATATGTACCTAAGCTTATACAACTGCGACGAGGTACCCGTTTACTTTTTGGGAAAACTTGCCGGTTTTACAAAAAAAGTTCTCACAATTGCTTCCTTTCAAGAGTGTGTAGAATTTTCAGTGCAATAATAAAACATTCTTTAATTGCGTCGTCATTGGCAACGCTGTTGATAATACGGAACTTATAAGTAGTTCCAATGGCGGACTTCGTCATACACCCGAGGCTTGATGTAGGGTACTAGAATCTGCTGAGGTTTGCCGAATGAGGCATTCTCAAGTCTCGCTGTCGACTGCAAGGGAAGACAACTCTGTTGGGGTAATTGAGTCACAGGTCCACAGCACGATCTACTATTCTGAACACATCCAAGTCGGGGATGATCTAATAAATCTAGTGGTCAAGAGTGTCGCGTTGCACATCTAGCTTACAATAGTGGTGTCAGTCAATATCACGTGATATGACTTGTTAAACACGTTTCGTTCCAAATATGATTTTATAAAAGGAAGTGACTGTCGCTCAATAAAACAAAACGACAATAATTTTTATTAAAGTTACATTATTCAAGATATAGAAAAGAACTAGCCATTCTTGCTATGATAGTTCGAAAGTAGGTGATGTAAAATGAATAATTTGAAAATTTCATTCAAATTACTCTATTGCAAGCGAAGATATTGGCATTTGAAGTTTTGGCCGATGTGTGCAATAATTTCAACCACGGTCCTGGTTGATCAAAGCTAAGACTTGAAGCGTCTGGAACCGCCATATTTGATTTACCACTGAAACGTTTTAATCTGTTTAATATCGGAGCAATCCGATGCCATCCAAAGTTGATTAAGGCCTGGATCAGTTAATTAATGTCTAATTAATACTTTAGAAAACATTTCATGCCCAAATAAAGACCTGCACTAGGTAGATTTAGCTCTTGAATAATGCATGTTTAAGTAGGCCTATAGAATGAATAAAAACAAAGGAATGAATGAAATGAAATGTGGTTTGACGTCCTACGCTTTTGCACCTAACCTGGGCTAATTGAAGAAGGCCATACGCCATACAGTGTGCTATGAGGGAAATTTTGCCCGGGCAGCAGCTGAATTCTAACAGCCAAGGGTTCTTTTACGTGCACGTCATTGTGTACACGGGACCTCGGTTTTTCGTGCCATCCGAACGACTAGGCAGCTGTCCTTGTCAGGCCCTCCGTCTGCACTGACAAGGGGAAAGCACGCCGGAAAATCGTGATGAACCTTCTCGGACAATGCAGAGATCGAACAACCGACCGCCTAAAAACAAAGGAATGTACAGGCTATTTCATGTTTTGTCGCTTTCTAGTGACATTCAATTACCTTTTTTGAATTGTCAGGTATCCTCTCACAGTCTCAAAAATAACTTTAAATCTTCGAATGAATTATCAGTTAGCAGAAATTCACCTGTGTATTCGTTAGGGGACCGACTGATACCTTTTCGACAAGGATTCAATAGAAGTGGGTCCAGAACGTACAGGGCGAGTTTCAATGAGATCTATGGTCAGAGCTGAACTAAAATGTATCCATCGCCGGTTTTATCGTGTGCTCTTTCAAGCTTTGGGGGGATCACGGTGGCTAAGTGGATAAGGCACTGGTTCGCTAGCCTGGAGGTCAAGTGTTCGATCCCTGCATTGGCCGAGAAAGTTTATCTCGATTTCCCCTTGTCAGTGATGCAGAAGGAGGGCCTGACTAGGACAGCTGCCTAGTCGTTCGGATGGGACGAAAAACCGAGGTCCCGTGTACACATTGGAGTGCACGTAAAAGATCCCTTGGCAGTTGGAATTCGATATAAGAGTAGGCCGTAGCGCCGCTGCCCGGGCAAAATTTCCCTCATAACACACTGATGGCGTATAACACACTGATGGCGTATGCCCGTCTTCAATTGGCCCAGGTTAGGTGCTTAAGCGTAGGACGTTAAACCCCATTTCATTCATTCATTCATTCCAAGCTTTGGGAAAGGAATAAAGATTATCCCTCCTGTCAGTCTCTCCTGGTAGCTAGGTTCCGAATTACACGTACCCCAAGCACATATCTTGACCACTATGACAGGTGGGCCATTAACGTCCGCTGGAAATACCTTCATTTACATAGTATGCGCCCCATTAAAAGAAGGGGGTTGGGATGGCCTAGTGGTCTAGAGTGTCTCGCTTCGACCCTCTGCTAAAGACCCCTACGCGCAAGCGAATTATTGAAATAAAATTAAAACCATATTATGTTAGTCCCGAAAAGACCTAGTTTGTGTCGAGTGGACGTTAACTCCATTTCTCTCTCTCCCATCAAAATAACCTAACGCACTCATTCCCCTATCGCTAATGTTGATACAGGCCCTGTCGGGCAAAATACATGTATAGTCGGCTCGCGCAGAAGGAAAGGCGTTTATTTATTGGAAGATTTTTTTTGATTGACAACTGCGATGGGTCAATTGCATTTAATGGATCTGGGGGTGATAACATTTGGTTCAAAAGACGCAAGGTAACTTAACAGATATATTCGAAATACTCGATGATCTACAATAATTCTACAGAAAGGTTTTAACAACAAATAACTAGTTTGCAACCTGCTGTATATTAATTCTGTTTATTAGGCTATCCAATTATTCTACTATAACGAGTGTAATAACAGAAATGTAATTTGTGGTCATGTTGTCCACCATCATCGTATGAATGAATGAATGAAATGGGGTTTAACGTCCTACGCTTAAGCACCGTACCTGGGCTAATTGAAGACGGGCATACGCCACAGTGTGCAATGAGGGAAATTTTGCCCGGGCAGCGGCGCTACGGCCTACTCTTATATCGAATTCCAACTGCCAAGGGATCTTTAACGTGCACTCCAATTTGTACACGGGACCTCGGTTTTTCGTCCCATCCGAACGACTAGGCAGCTGTCCTTGTCAGGCCCTCCTTCTGCATCACTGACAAGGGGAAATCACGCCGGAAAATCGAGATGGACTTTCTCGGCCAATGCAGGGATCGAACACTCAACCTCCAGGCTAGCGAACCAGTGCCTTATCCACTTAGCCACCGTGATCCCCCCATCATCGTATGGATGAGCGCCAAAATCCTTGTCTTTGTTTTTAGAATCGATCCTCATCATCCCATTTTAGATATTCTTCTCTTACTGTCATACCATGTACAAGTTGACAATTTCTTGTATATTTAAATAGAATGAATGGTTTCTCTGTCGGTAGCAGAATTTCATGAGTTGGGGGACTGTCTTTTCTGAGAAGAAGATATAAAAGTATTTGATCAGTTATTATCCATACAAAAGAAATAACAATAAACGTCCTTACATAATATCAATAAAAAAATAAAACGCCCTTAAATAATATCCATTAAATAATAAAACGCCCTTACATAAAAAAAACGCGATTAACCTTACATAATATAAATAAAATAATAAAAAGCCCTTAAATAATATCCATAGAATAATAAAACGCCCTTACATAATATCCCTAAAATAATAAAACGCCCTTACATAACATCCATAAAATATAAAAACGCCCTTACATAATGTCCATAAAATAATAAAACGCCCTTGCATAATATCCATAAAATAATAAAACGTCCTTATATAATATCCATAAAATAATAAAACGTCCTTACATAATATCCATAAAATAATAAAACGCCCTTACATAATGTCCATAAAATAATAAAACGCCCTTACACAATGTCCATAAAATAATAAAACGCCCTTACATAAAATAAAAAACGCCCTCACATAAAATAATAAAACGCCCTTACATAATATCCATAAAATAATAAAACGCCCTTACATAATATCCATAAAATAATAAAACGTCCTTACATAATATCCATAAAATAATAAAACGTCCTTACATAATGTCCATAAAATAATAAAACGCCCTTACATAAAATAAAAAAAACGCCCTCACATAAATTAATAAAACGTCCTTACATAATATCCATAAAATAATAAAACGTCCTTACATAAAACAATAAAACGCCCTAACATAATATTCATGAAATAATAAAACAATGATGAATAAAAATAGAAGGGAAACTACTTAAAGGAGCTAAGTCTCTAACTCAATATCACCCAAAATCTTACACATTGAAAATACAAATTATTTGTCAATTTAAATCAACATTGATGTTGTGATCTTGCTGGGAAAAAGAAGTGCTTCTGATATCCAATATTTAAGACAACATAAACATTGTACCATAATGCGTTTCAGTCACAGTTGTAACAAGAGACTCGAGGAGCGAGGCTAGCAATATTATACCAAAACTAACGGCATCGCCATATTCCTCTGTAACATAACGGATTCGAAATAAAAGTAAAAACGGAAACCATTGAACGTAAATCAGATTCGTTACGCGAGATTTCATTTTATTCTGATTTTTTAAGAAGATCGAGGCATTTGTCATCTAAGCTCCAACTACAGGGACACTTGCAAACTAAACTTATTAAAACCTTTAAAAAGTTTGATGTCCGTCATATTGATTGGTAAATATAACATGTCTCTCTCGACTATTATTCTAGATATATTTAATTGACGCGTATACTATATCGTTAACACAGTTCATCGCGTGTATTTTGCATACGGATAGTTCATTAGAAAATCATGCTATTTTACCGACATTTCGCCTTATAGTTTTGGTGCAGCTATGGCGAGGGTGTGGCGACAGGTAGAGTAAGCGTACTCTTCCGGACACCTGTTACCACTGTCTGTCGTGTATTTTGTACACGGTGAGCAGTCCATATGCTGATTACACTATTTTGCCTGATTAAACTGTTTTGCCAATACCGTTTTTCTAGGACTTCGAATTTTGTCTAATAGTTTGGATTGTTCGTACTTGGTTTTATTTTATTTATAAACATTCATATTACAATATTATATGCGTTGTGTCAATTTCTAGGTCCTTAATGTAAGCGATTTAGCTCCTTTAATATTTATACAGTATGAATAGAGCTGTGTATACGTAGGTTCACGTTTATCATGGTAGTTTTAAGACGTTACGATTAAATTAAGCGATATTATAAAGGTCAATTAGGTTATTTTCGGATGATATTCAATATGGTGAAAATATGAGGACATAGTTATATCTGTCCCATCTTGTTACCAACTATTCTCGACTGTCATTGAGTCAACTGGCATGGTTTCCATTCCATGGTTTCTCCGGGTCCTCGGAGCAAATTATTGAAAAAAAAGGAACCATGTGTAAGGTTGAGATCTGCTACAGCAGGATGCCAAATTCAAAACGTACCTGTCGAACAATTATCAAAATATCGCAATATACAATAATCTCCAGCCGGCCAATTTAAATCAAATTTGATATGGTTTCTTCGCCTTTTATACAGAAGCTGATCGTGATATCGTTGTTATTGGTGAATTTACCGGAATATATCAAACATTAAAAGTTTTTTTTAGAGATAGTTATAAGCAGAAAGCCAATCTTTATATCTTCTGTAGTCATTCATTGTTGCTGGACGAACGGAATTTTATATTTTTGTGTTATTTTGTGCCATACCCCAATGACGGATGCGTAGTTGTATAATTAATAGTCGTGGTTCTTCTTATCACACAATAGGGTGGGTTGGGGAGGGGTAGCACGTGCGCGCTAAATCATAAGATCTTTCATTGAGTCAACCGGCGTGGTTTCGAATCACCGGCTGTACGTGACAAGTAGTTATTCGCCTGTCCAACCTCGTTGGTTTTCTCCGAGTCCTCCGATTTTCTTCCACTGCTAAATACCCTACGCACTAGCGAATTATTGAAGTCAAATTGAAACATATGTTAGTTCCGAAATGACCAAGTTTGCGTCGAATGGGCGTTACCCCCCCCCCTCTCTCTCTCTCTCTCTCTCTCTCTCTCTCCTAATCCCACAATGGCAGCCACGTTGGCTGGGACAAAAAACATTGACATGCACGCAAAAAAAACCCTTGCCAGTTGGAATTAAAAAAAGAGTAGGCCGCAGTGCCACCGTCGGGTCAAAATTTCGTAAATAGCACACTGCATGGCACATACATTATCCCAGTCGGCGCAGAATAGTAGTATGTTATACCCTATTTCATTTAATTTCAATCTAATTAAAATACAGATCTATATTTCGTTTCGTATTTTTTACACTTTCGATGGCCTGAAGATCTGACAAGTCATAGTGGCTTTTGACCCTATGACGACATACAGTGATTAATCGATCAGCGTTAGCGTTTCTATGGTCGTTTACCCACAGTTCCGTGCACCAAAAGGCCAAAAATTAGACGTAACAGACCGTTTCATTGGCTAATCCCTCACAACATCCAGAAAAAATCAACGATAAAAACTTATCCAGATCCTAGTGTAGTAAATAAAGGTAAAACGAGATTTTGAACTAAAAAAACGAAACGAAATAGGATCCCACAACCTGTTACCGCATCCAGAACACATCAATGATAACAACTGTTCCAGATCCTAGTGTATTAAAGAAAAGTAAAACGAAATTTTGAACTAAAAAAACGAAACGAAATAGGATCCCACAGCCTGTTACCGCATCCAGAACACATCAATGATAACAACTGTTCCAGATCCTAGTGTATTAAAGAAAAGTAAAACGAAATTTTGAACTAAAAAAACGAAACGAAATACCGTCTATATGTATATCGGTTGACCACGAATTCTTGTTGTGTTTATCTTCCGTATCTTGATATAATGACCCCTCATACCATTTAAATCTACCACCAGGACAGCCTGCTTTTGTTCTAACTAGACCGTATCTTCCAGCTGGCCATGTGATGGGAATTTTGAGATCAGGAGATCTGTGAAAAAGAGATGAAACGTGAAAGATTGAGATTGGTTATAACTGTAGGCCGGTTGGGGAGGTTCGGGTGTTTCCGGAATCAAAACGACCGCGTTATGTAAGGACAGAAAAATTGTGGTAATCGTCTTGGCACCACAATACAGAATGCGGCGGGTGCGGGGAGGAGGGGGGGGTCAGTTTTATGACAAACCAACATGTATAAGAGTTGTGCCTTCGGATCAAATAAGCCCACTGATTACTTGTTAGCACCGCAGCTGTGGTTTTTGAAACATAATTATCTAACCTGTGACCTTTGGTGCCATTTTATAAGTTGCGTAACGTTCTAAAGCTTTCAGAAGGTTAGCTGTCTTTGATACCAACTGTGTGTTATTACTTGGACACACTGACATCACGTCCGGTGACCTCCAATACAATGAATTCAAGGCTGTTTCTATGGTTTTGACCTTCAAACCAATTGGTTCAGGGAATTCCCCGTTGGTAGTTAACCGGTCTGCAAATTGTCCAATTTGAAGGGCGTACTTGTCACTTTGTTTGAATTTTTCGAAATCGACACCAAGCGATGCACCTGCTCCCATGTACGATCCTCCAACTGAAACACTAGTTCCTCCCTAAAAGCAAAAAATCAATCCGATTAAAAAACAGATCCCATTTCGTTTCTTTTTTTATAGTTCAAAATTTCGTTTTACTTGTCTTTACTACACTAGGATCTGGAAGAGTTGTTACAACACCAGCGTTTTGGTTGAAGTGAGGGATTAGCCAGTGAACAGTCCATATGCTAATTACACTATTTTGCCAGATTACACTGTTTTGCCTATACCGTTTTTTTAGGATTGTTCGTACTTGGTTTTATTTTATTAGCCAATGCAACGGTATGCTACGGCGACTGCTTGGCGTTCCATGCGCGGAGCTGTGGGTAAGAATAAGAATAAGAATAAGTTTATTGCAGTAATTAGGTCAAAGACCAAACGTTACAAGTTTGAAGCCACTAGAAAATAATATGTACAATTATATTTTTAAAAGGTGCGATTCATTACAAAATTATTAATCGTTGACAATTGGAGGTTTATATATAATTCTGATATATTTTTAACATATAATACTATAAGAAACGTGCGTTTATGTTATTGAATTTTAAAATATCTTAATAAATAAGTATAACTCTGCAGTTGCAAATGGGTAGGCTATAAACCACTGGAAATGCCAACGCTGATTGATAAATTAATGTCTGACATCATAGGGTAAAAAGCCGCTTGTTCGACCCCTGAAGCGACCTTCCGATACAACTTGTCAGATCTTCATGTAGTGTAGGCTTTAAGCTGCATTTCCTTTAGTACGGATCTGGCCTGGCTCCGGTTCGGTTGCGGATACGAAAAAAAAAACTTTCATAGAATTTTAGTAAGAGTGTTTCCTTATGTCCGGGTGCGGATACGGTTTTCTATGCGGCGTCCGGTACGGTTTCTTAAAAACGGACCATGTAGCGTTCGATACGGAAAGCGTGTCCGTAACGCACATACGGAAACACAGCTTGGGTAGCCCGTACGGCAAAAAGCAAAAAATAGGTAGGGAAAATCCAAAGTATCGCCCTTTCTTGGACACGTGTTCATGGAATCAGAAAAAGAAAAGATCGAAATCCGTTTGAAAAACCGCATATAAGGATACACAACCTGCCGTGTGTTATGTCTGCTCCCGGATCGGAGCCGGACCGGAGCCGGACCTGAACCGTACTAAAGAAAATGCAGCTTTACTAAAATTCTATGAAAGTGTTTTCTTCCGTGTCCGCAACCGGACCGGATCCGTACTAAAGGAATTGCAGCTTAACACCTCCATCTCCCGATTAATGATATAAATATTGTCACTTACAGTTCGTCGTACGTGTTTTATAAATTCTACTAACGACGCCTTGTTTCTTGTAATATTCTTTGTACCAACATCAACTTGCATTGTCACGTGCTGGAAAATTGTGACAAAACATAAACAATAAATAAATATATATTACTATCCAGGGGCCTGTTTCACGAAATTTTAACTAAGATAAAATCCGATTTTAGTAATTCGATTGGATAGTATTAGATTGATTTAGCGCTTAGCCAATCAGATTTGAGTATGTACTAAAATTTGGATTTTATCTTAAGTTAAAATTTCGTGAAACAGGGCCCAGGGATGGATTATTTTAAGGATACATTATGGGATAACGAGTTGGCAGTTATGTAAAGGCAATTTGCCGAACATTTCAGTCAGATCGATCCACTACAAATAAAAGGCATTATCTGGGATAATCCATTAAAGATTAAAGATCACAGGCTAGCAATGTCATCGAGAGTTGATTATGGTACGGATAAGTAAATTAATGTCTAATTGATAATTTGGATAACGTTTCAGGCCCAAAGAAAGATCTGCAATAGGCAGAATCAGCTCTTGCATAATGTAAGTTAAATCTGTCTATAATAATACTAATTAATAAAGGTTTTGTCCGGGTTCTACGTTTTCCTCACTAAAAAACTAAAACCTTTGGTTCAATAAAAAAAAACAACAAAACAAATGAAGTCAAGGTGGATTGTCGATATATATATATATTTATTAAAGTAGATATAGTACAAGTACTTCTTTGTTTACGGTAGATAAATATAGGCAATATGGTCCGGTCAAGTATGATGTTATGGAAAGTCAATCTGTTTGGTTCGGCATATAATACCCACCGTGCCCCAGTCATCAAGGAATTGCATATATGTCTCTTCGTCATAGTTGACCGGAAGTTGACAAACGGAAGCTGCAAAATTTCTAGTAACTGAATATTCATCAGTATCCGCTTATTCCTCTTCAAATCGGGCACTTCCCATATTGCAGATGAACTCATCATCTTGAAGAACTATATTCTTTGATTTTAATTGACTGGTTTCTTGTTGAAATTCTTGAAATATAAAAATGTTGCACTTTAAGGCGGTTAGACAAGTTATAAATGGAAACGAGGTTCCACGTCATTGCTCCATTATTTATCCCATGCTGGATAACCAAAACTGCGTGTCCGAAAATAAATTCTCAGTAGATCCTACATAAACGCACTCAAATCAGATATTAGTAATTCCATATAGGTTTTTCGGTTAAAGGACTCCTTCATGTAAGGTGAAAGCTAGTGTTTTTTGTTTTTAATAGAACATCAGACGATCACCATTAACGGGCCATACTATATACCGGAAAACACCGGAAAACACCCGGAAAACACCATTTTATACTGAATGACGGAAAAAACCGGATCAGGGTATATATTTATAGTATTGGGAGGAATATGGCCGATAACTCGACATCACGACACCACGACATATTTTTAGGGTGTTTTCTGGTATTTAGTGTGTTTTCCGGTATTTAATGGTTTTCCGGTGTTTTCCGGTATTCAGTATAAAATAATATTTTCCGCTGTTTTCCGGTTGTTTTAATGTGTTTCCGGTATATAGTATTGCCGCCATTATGCTGTATTCGTTACCGCTGGAAAACATGGTGTTTCCCACAAGGAAATAGTAAATACCACATTTGTCGTGTTCGAGTGCACAAGTGGGAAAATCAACATGACTGTCATTTCCCTTTCAACGATTATTAAACCCCTAATCACTATTTGTGAAATTTAAATCGCTAAAAGGAATATCACCACAAAGACAATTCAGTTCGGTTCTGTATTTGCAAAGATATGATGAATTTTAATTCCAGTTGAATTCAAGCTAGAAAATATCTGCATATACCGTTGATGGTCTATATTGGTTTAGTCTTCTTAATTAAATTTTTAAAAATTCAATCTACGAACAATTAATCGTATTTAAAACCGTGACGAATTAGATAAAGAATATTGCCGATGAGGGGCACGGTCAATTAGCTTAGCATGTGCATAATTAATTGTTACGGTATGTAGATATTTTAAATTCAAAGAAACATAGAATGTTAGTCCTAAAAAGAGCTAGTTTGTGTTCAACCACAGTTACTGGAACATTGTGTTAAAATAGACCGTTTCGTCCTAAAGCCTAAACTGCCGTACGGTACAATAACAGAGGCGGATGCAAGGGGGTGCGCAAGGGGCGCCCACCCCCCCTAATTTTCGACAGTGCTCTTTTTAACTCCTGAAAGTGCCTTTTTTACTTCTGAAAGTCCTTTTTCTTAGACCCAAATAATTATGTCCCAAAGTATCAGCCAAATACTTCTTGAAAATGCTACAGATGCAATAAGGAACAGGGATGTAGCCACGCCAGGCGGCACAATTTTTGCCGCCAAGCACAAAGACAAAATTGAAAAAAGCCGCCCAGTCGTATTTAAACCCTCTCGACTTCGTCCTTCTCTGTACACAAACTCAGCGCTCAAAATTTACCAAGGCAAATGGCAAAGCCTAATAAAAGACCACACAAAGCATGTCTGCCACGGCATTATTTATTTTTGTGTGCCGTAGTAGACCCAATCATCAAAATTTACGACACTCCAATGTTAAAGGTTTAGATGTCATTAGCCTAATGGTGTCGTACCTTCGGTTTTACGATCAATTTTTAAGGTACTTAATCTACGGTTAATCCTAGCCTATCCACAATGTCAATGTTTCTTTTTTTTATTTCTTGTCCGTGTTGATCGTGGATTTGGAACGGTCCGGGAGTAGGGCTAGGAGGACGATGAGAGCACTTCTGTCTGACCTGATTCTCATTCTACCGTAATAATAATATAATTCGTGAGACACAGGTCAAATAAAACAACGTGTTTTAATTATCAAAATCTATCTGTTGTCATAATTCGTTGTACTCAAATAAACACAAACATCGTTATATGAATGAGCCTTTATAAATTTGAATAAAAAAAAAATAGACATTGATTTGCACTGAAGCAAATAAGACAGCAAATGCTCTAAAAATACACCAATAAGGGATGAATTTTCATAAAAGACCACGCCCCCTCCCCAAATAACAAGTTAGTACAATATGAAAAGCCGGGTATTTTTCTCGTTTTCTGTTTAATGTGTTTCTTGTCATTGTTCAGGAAATGTATTCCGATATGTAAAATTCTATAAATCACGTATTCAGACCGGTATGTACATCCACAACAAACATGTAACTACAAAAACAGTATAATATTATCGTTCAAAACTTTTATTTTTGTAACTTTGGCTGCCATCTTGTTACGTCATCTGTCGTGAACTCGATAAAGATTTAGCTACCCCAGTTCTCAAGTAGAAATTACGACTTCCGAGCCAGTTTTTGTAGTTACGAACGTTATTTACCAACTCGTTAGTCGTATTTTCCATAAAACCGAGGAGTAACGAATACAGCATAAAACAACATTAATGAGAGATTAGCAATCTGATTTTTATTGTTTAAAATTTCGTTTTACTTGTCTTCACTACACTAAGATCTCGAAGAGTTGTTATCATTGACGTGGTCTCAATGGTGGGAGAGATTGGCCAATGAAACGGTCTGTTACGGCGAGCTTTAGGTGTATTTTGCAAGAAACTAGGGGTAATCCACTAGTAAGATCAATGCTGATTGATTTATAAATGTCTGACGTCATAAGGTCAAAAGCCGCTTGTATTACCCATGACGTGACCTATCGCTGCAACCGGTCGTATCTTCATGTAGTGTTGTCCATTGAAAGTATAAAAAAAAGAAACGAAATATAGATCTGTATTTTAATCAGATTGGGAGATTAGATAAAAAGCTGGCAGTTCGCACTATACATGTAGTTCAAAAACAGATAACGTAAAAGAAATTTGCTGATCCACTCTGAACCGCGTATTTAGCGATTGAATCGTAGGCCTAGCCTCAATCACCATTACTGAAGTCGGTACGATAAAAAACATAGTCTCCATTATCCATTTCATGATTAAATAAGGAAAGATCAGCAGCAAATCGAACTCTGGTCCTATCATTGGCTAAAATACCACTATACAAATATCACGGCAATAATTTAATACTTTATTTTGACCGAGGTGTTTAGGAAATATGAAATACTTACGATAATTTAAAGTGAATGAAAATAAAGACAGCAGTGTATTTGCACTTCCTGTAACCAAAAGAAGTAAATAAAAGAGCCATGCAGTGAAGTGGATGACACAAAGACGTGTACATAATGAACTATCCAATACTCGTAAGCTGCCGCTAAATGGAATGAATGAATGAAATGGGGTTTAACGTCCTACGCTTAAGCACCGTACCTGGGCTAATTGAAGACGGGCATACGCCACAGTGTGCAATGAGGGAAATTTTGCCCGGGCAGCGGCGCTACGGCCTACTCTTATATCGAATTCCAACTGCCAAGGGATCTTTTACGTGCACTCCAATTTGTACACGGGACCTCGGTTTTTCGTCCCATCCGAACGACTAGGCAGCTGTCCTTGTCAGGCCCTCCTTCTGCATCACTGACAAGGGGAAATCACGCCGGAAAATCGAGATGAACTTTCTCGGCCAATGCAGGGATCGAACACTCAACCTCCAGGCTAGCGAACCAGCGCCTTATCCACTTAACCACCGTGATCCCGCCGCTAAATGGTGTAATTAGTTTCTAAAGCAATTCGGTAACAAACAAAGCAAAACATTCAGTGCTATTCTACTAAATATAGTTATAATTATCACCCCCCCCCCTCTTTTCTTTCTGACATAGGCGTATGAGTCAGTAGGGTAGCTGCCCCAACCCCCTACCGCTAATTTCAGGGCAATCTTACTTTTCGGACAGATGGCTAAAGTGGGGAAAATATTATGGTATAATCTAGTTGCAAAATAATGTTCCCCTAGTCTCATAAGTCACTAATATTACTTTTCTGGTTATTGAATACATCGATTTTGTGAATTGACTCATGATAACCACATTTTGTCTCAAGCCAAACTGCTTTGTGCGATATTTTGCAGACATTTATTGTTATTGGGGAATGCAGCTCCGACAGTCTGATTGGATGAATGGAATTAAGATAGGCATCGAGTGTGGTTTCGATTGCAAAACCATTGGACAATTTTGAAGTTGCTCGACTCACGGTCTAAAATAGCAGAAAGACGTATTTGCGGCGGTTAAATCTTCAAATTTTTCTCGGGGATAGCGAACTTCCTGTACTTCGAGACGTGGCTAGGTGGGTGGACTAAATGCTTGGTTGGTTGTTTGTAGTTTGGGTCAGTCAACCAGGTTATGCTATATTGGACCACATTGAAGTTGCTGTATTCACGTTTTCGACAGTCAAGTTTTTCCAACTTATTTGGGGAGGCCCCCTAAACGGTAAGCTCTGAGAATTCGGCGCTCTCTGGCGACAGACTGTAAACGGGAATATTTTCGATCATTTTAGGTCTGTCCCTAACATCCGTCTGGCCCGAAGGCCTATTTTTCCTACACTAGATGCCTACCTGACCAATCTACCCCTGTACGTAGTTTATCTTGATAAGACTTGGCTCCATAGAATACCGCACTTGTTTGCAAGCAGTTATATCGTTGGTGGTAATCCACCTCTTTCGGAACGGTGTGTGACTTGACATATGTCAGCTGGAATATACGCCTTAGAGTGTTTAAACCAGGATCAACGCCGCCTTTATAAATCCCATCTGGATTGCCCTTCAACAAATTATAGCCGATTCCAACGAAATCAATTCCTTGGTGTGTACTACCACTTGTCAGGCTGCCGACAAACAGCAGCAGTAATATCTTCAGTGTCTGAAACACACGGTTTAAAAGTCGACTTTTGAGGCATAAGTTTTTACAAGCTATGGGTACTGATTGTGCTAGACAGAAGAACAATTGTATTGTAATAATACTAAAATAAAGAAGTAACCCGCATTGTTTTATTTTTTATATTAGTTCGAACCATTGCGTTGGGGACAAAACAACCCCTCACTTATTGTCGAATATGATTTGAAGATGTCTATAGACACCCGAGGCTAGGGCACCCCTCCCCAATCCCACGAAAACAAACCAAACATGTGAAATTAAAAGGAATTTAACGTCCTGCTTTTCTTTATAAAGGTGGGTACGCTATGATAGATAGATGCAATGTACTACAAGGAATTTTGTTGTCAATCGTTCGTTACACTTTACGTCTTATCCGAACGATTAGGTGATACTTCCTTGCCATACCCTGCATCATGTACTACTAGTACTGAGGAGAAAAAACCAGGTTGAAATGTCCCGAGCACCTTTCTCAACCAACTAAGGATATCGTCATCGAAACCCGGAAGTTCTGCGGTTAGAGTGCCAGTGCCATACACCGTAGCTGACCCCATAGACTGATCGAGCTGCTTAATCTGATTCGTCTCCTGTAATCAGTAGCGGATTAAGCTCCACCAAGGCCTGAGGCGGCAGTTGCTGGAGGGCCTATTGGGCCTATTTAAAATGGCGTGGGCTTAATAAATTTCGGGTCAGGGCCTATGTTGATTCCCGTTGGGCCTAAACCCCGCCCCCTAACATTCATTGCCTGTGCGTTTTTAATGGTATCAGACAAGTCCAAATTTTTTATTTTTTACAAAATCTTTGGGCCTGAGGCTACAGCCTAATCAGCCTCAATGATAATCCGCTACTGCCTGTAATGGCTTGTTTCAAAATTATTAAGTCGACGGTTAAGAGCAGAATATTAACCCCAACTTACCAAGTGGCCAGTCATTGCAGCAACTAACCAGATTAAGATTATATTAAACTACTGCTTATCTTGATGCATATTATCATATCGTTTAACGACAATTTGTTCCGGGTTCACTGTGCCAACTTATGTTCATTTTTACGGTGCAGGGGCCGCGGAGCCGGGGGACTAGGGGGGCTTTAGCCCCTGCAAAAAATTTTTATAGTGAAAATAAAATGTCACCAAAAAGCTCAAAAAGCTCAAAAAGGTTAAATGGGGGGGGGGTATGGTCATAATCCCCCCCCCCCGAAATCACGGTGCAGGCTAACACGTATCCAGTGAATTCAAAATTACCATATGTTATAGTGTCGAAATGGCCGAGACATTGTAGACGTAACAACTTAAATGCTCATCTTTACCGCCAATCAGAAGATAGAGGATAACGCAAACGACCGACCGACTGTGACACTTTACCCATAAAAAGTGTTTTATTACATTTTTTTATATCTCCTTTTTAGCTTGTGAAGGCACAATTTGTATTCCATTTTATAAAATGTTTGAATATATCACTCAAGGTTGAGTTCGAATTTCGTAAAAACGTGAAAAAGTGACCAAAACTGCCAGTTAAACCCATTTAATTTCAGAATTATCGTAGGGTATTATGTAACTTCCGACCCATGCATCAATTATTTTGAAAGCCGCTATTGTGACAAAGCGATTTATATCTCTCACTAAATAGAACAAAATCATTTAGGTACATATAACTCTGCTAATTTCGACAATATTATGATGCGGCGTTTCAACTCTCTATAAACGATCTTATTAAACATAATTTATTCAATATGCTCTTTAGAATAAGAATAGAATAAGAATAAGTTTATTGCAGTAATTTAGGTCAAAGACCAAACGTTACAAGTTTGAATCAACTAGAAAATGATATGTACAATTATATTTTAAAAGATGCGATTCATTACAAAATTATTAATCATTGACAATTGGAGGTTTATATACAATTCTGATATATTTAACATATAATACTATAAGAAACGTGTGTTTTATGTTATTTAATTTTTAAATATCTGAATAAATAAGTATAATTCTGCAGTTGCGATTGGGTAGGCTATATTTACAAATGATCTAAAGGCTCGGACATAATTATTTACAGCAATTTATGTGGTACTTCGTGACCCTTTCTATATAATTAGACATCGATAGTAATGTACAAGGATCGCTAGAATTTGACAGATTAAGGAAGTTACAACGACTGATATTTACCAATTGTACAAATTCAAAACAAACGTCTCTGATGTTCTTTGTTTCTATACATTCAAACATAAAATGAAATAAATCTTCATCACATTGATGGCATAATGGACATAATGGAAACGTAGTTTGATTTCGTCTATGCAAATTCACACATGTTGGTAAAAGATTTAATCTAAATTTTGTAATATTTCTTCTGTGTTTTAATTGAATGTTCGACAATAAATAAGATTCCTGAACTAAATTTATTTTGAATTTGCCATAATCTATTAAACTTTCGCTTTCTGATAATTTAGCTGACCATTCTTGTAAGTTTATATCTGATAATCGTAACTTAATTTGCCTTATAAACATGTTAAAGCTGCCGATCATTTCAGTTTCAAAAACATAACCAAATCCTAAGGAATATAACATAATTCTGACTTTTGTAACCCAACTAACCCTGCCAGCTTTGTCTAATTGTTTTAACATAATAAATACTTGTTTAGGATAACGATTTGTGGGCATACGCAATAGTTTACACCAATATTTTATAACACACAGAGTATAATGTATGCTTAAACTATGTCTTCCACATTCCCCTAGCGTTCCAGCATTTGAGGAACTCTTATGAATTCCTAAAATGAACTTGCAAAAGTTGTTGTGTACTTTTTCAATTTCGTGCCGATATTGAAAACCCCACAACTCAGCTCCATAGATGAGGACAGGTTTTATAACATGATCAAATATCTTAAAAGACAGGTTGATATCAAAATAATTATTCCGTCTTTCTAATTAAACTTCTTATAGGTATCAAGGCCTTCTCAGCCTTAAATGATAAGTTAGTAATGTTCTTATTCCAGTTCAATCTGGAGGAAAATATCAGGCCTAGATAATTATAATAAGTTACAGTTTCTATTTGTTGGTTATTCAAGAACCATTTCTCATTTTTCTTTATTACACCACCATTTCTAAAAACAATTATTTGGGTTTTATCTGGATTTACTTTAAGATTAAACTTTGAACAAAATTTCTCTAACAAATTAATTTTATATTGTTAATCTCCGACTGAATCAGAGAGCAATGACACGTCATCAGCATAAAATAACGAAGCAATTTCTGGTGCTTCTGGAATGGTAAATATACCCCTGCAGTTTGAAGAATTTAGCATCTCAACAAGATTGTTAATATATAAACAAAATAACAATGGGCTTAAGATACATCCCTGCCTAACACCGGAATCACAGTTAAACGATCGTGTTACATAAGAATTAAGTTTTACACAGGAGGTAGCAGATTTATACATAGAAGTTAATGTAGAATACATTTTCCCATGGAGACCCTTATTTATTAATACAGATAGCAATTTAATTCTGCTTAAACAATCATATGCCTTACTATGCTCTTTACAAGCTACACATGATCCGTCAACAAGATCCACATGACTTCAAAGGAATAGGCATTGGTCAGCAGGCATGCCGTGACGAGATAAAAGAGACAATTGCATGTACAAGGGTATATATTCATTGACAGTTAGAGAGAGAGGAGCCGGGGGGGGGGGGGCTTGGACGAGTGTATGGACTCTCCCGAGTTCAACCGAAGAATGGTAGTTTTAATATTGTTATTTGTGTTCCTGTAGAAGTCTAGTTCCCGATGTAGATTAGTTGTAGGTATTATTTAACCGAAGCTGTTTTAGATTCCTGTTGTAAATAAACTATGTATGTACGAAGCCGATCTTCTGTTAAAAACTAATAATGTTACACTATATCAGCTCTATAATGGCGGAAACTGTTATTTCGATCTCAAATTTAATATTTCCCTGTTATATTATTTCATCCAAGTTGTTTTGTTTTTCTCGATGATCACACAAGGTTTTTTTTTAAATTGAGTATTTCCTTTAAGGGTATTTTACTCAGAAGAAATTACTAGACAGAGTACCAGACTGTTTTCTATTGTTAGGAGTTATCGTTCTTGTATTATAGGACTGTGCTTATTATCAGACTCTAGGAAATATCAGGTAAACATTAATTAGTTCAGTGTTAGAGAGAGAGAAATGGGGTTTAACGTCCACTCAACACAACTAGGTCATTTCGAGACGAACATATGGTTTTTAATTTTTTATTTCAATAATTCGCTTGCGCGTAGGGGTCTTTAGCAGTGGGATGAAACCGGAGTGCCCGGAGGAAACCCACGAGGTTGAGAAGCCGCTCCTATCCTATCTACATGCCACATACGCTCACACCAGGGCTGGAAACCACAGCCACAAGCCTGAGGTGGTCGGCCAGCTAGAGGTCGAAGCGCGGCACTATTGTATATTCTAAGCCATCTCTGGTGCAGCTACAAGCACACGTACTTCATGAGCTGTCAATCTTGCATCCTCATCTGATGAGCCACATGGCAAACTGCGGAGTAAGTTTACCGGTTGTAATATTTTCAATTTGGTGTCCTTCTCCCAGCAATACAGTTCCAGGTCAAGTTCCGCGATTCCGATTTTCCAGTGCAAAGGGGAGTAACTCTCATCAGGTAATGTCGGCAAACGCAAAGGCTCCCCCTAAAGAGCCAAGGTTAGGTATTAGCCAGAAGGTAACCTTTTAGGACTTATGGGTTAGGGTAGGGGTTCAAAGTTACCTATCCTAGTTCCTAACCCCGGGGCCGTAACCACCTCATGTCCGACCAAGAACGCCCCTAAGAATCATTATTGTTGGTTAAATATTAGGTTGGGGGCTAATTCGCCCCCCCCCCATCGCGCCCCTCCTCTGTAGTTACGGGCCTGCCTAACCTCTCCAATCTGGCTTAGTCTCGTGTTCCATGTACGTGTTTTCGTGGTGTTTAC
The DNA here is from genome assembly GCA_917208275.1 of Patella pellucida. Taxonomy (NCBI): domain Eukaryota; kingdom Metazoa; phylum Mollusca; class Gastropoda; family Patellidae; genus Patella; species Patella pellucida. Next base: position 3,005,642 of record OU795042.1, on the reverse strand, counting down.
GTGCGCGTTTTCGCCGGCGAAAAGTTGGTCAACTGCAATTGTAATTGGAGCGCTTCCATAGTTTCCGTGTAACCAGCGAAAACGGACTTAAGAATTTGTCCCGGGATACCGAGGATGTATTTATTGTGTTCCGGTATATTAAAAAAATGTGGCCTGTCAGTACTGATCATGAAGTATATTTATATTAAAGAATTGAAGAATCATTTAAAGTCTGTTATATCCGAAGAGACAATGTACACCTCTTAAGTAATACGGTCCTTTAAATGAAATACTCACACAAATTTGCATGTAGAAAACCGCCGGAGTGTTCTAAAGTCCTAAAAGGAGTGTAAACAATTTTGGTTTAATAAGTAGGTGTATTTATTTCAAGAATATTATACAATATAAAAAGCATAAATAATGGATACAAAAACAAGCCAGGTAGGCCTATATTAATTTGCTTCCTTTTGGTTTTGGTGTATAATATATGTACAATGTCGAAATAAATAAATAAAATAAATAAAATAAAATAAAATAAAATAAAATAATAAAATAAAATAAAAAAAAATAAAATAAAATAAAATAAAATAAAATAAAATAAAATAAAATAAAATAAAATAAAATAAATAAAATAAAATAAAATAAAATAAAATAAAATAAAATAAAATAAAATAAAATAATAAAATAAAATAAAATAAAATAAAATAAAATAAAATAAAATAAAATAAAATAAAATAAAATAAAATAAAATAAAATAAAATAAAATAAAATAAAATAAATAAAATAAATAAATAAATAAATAAATAAATAAATAAATAAATAAAAATAAATAATAATTTTAAAAAAAATAATCCTCACCCCTAAGGTTGTATTTTACGGAGTAAAACGTTTCGTATCTTTAATATATTTCTAAACACTTTTAATGGCTATACAAATAAAAATACGACCATTCCATATCTTCAGTGATGCTAAATGGGACTAATCCATCAGTTTCTGTTGTAGCAATAGAATGACAATTGTCATGCTGGGTGTTTCTTTTATAATTAAATGCGTAACATCCATCGTTTGCCAGACAGGCCAGTACACAGGACAGTACATCGTCAACAGACAACAAGCTTGGTGTCGGATCGCGAGCGATATAGAGGCGAAATCCAGGATTTCTGGTGAATTCTGAAAGGTGAATTGAAAATAATTTTAAGCGGTGTTCAAAACAAATAAATTAAACATGAATTATGTAAGAGCTAAAGCTGTCTATTGCAGGTCTTTCTGTAGGCCTGAAATGTTTTCTTAAGTATTAATTAGTCATACAGCAGGGCTAAGACCTACGCCAAAGCGCTAAATTGAAATAAAAGTGAACCGTATGTTAGTCCCCATTTCTCCCTTTCGCTCTCTGTATGTGGGACTGGACAGGGCGGTGCGGGCGCTGGAAGTGATCAGAGTGATCTCTTTTTATCTACCCATGTCCTACAAAGCTATACTTTCTCTATAAATTTATTATTATAATGGTATGAAGGGTTTTCATGGAAACTTTAATTATTAGAAGTATACTTACTAGCTCTATCTTGGAACTTCAGGGAGACTTCATAGGGTTGATACGCACTAAATGCAACGTACATCACAACACCATTCCTAGTCATAGGCAGTTCACCTAACATGTTCGTGTCTGGTGTCGAGCCAAGACCAAATGTTACTTTGTCTGTTCCATATTTAAACCAGTACATCTTGTACTCGACGGAAGTGGTCAGTGGCACCTGGAATGGAGTTCCAGGATATCCAATGACGTCATATTTCGATGCCGAGAGGTACATGCCAAGTAATCTAATGTAACTATTATAGAAAGCCACGTTCAAGTTTCCCGAGAATTTGGCATTTATTGTAAAATGGTCTGCGAGGGAAACGTTAAGGAATCTCTTGAAACCATAAGTGTTGGAAAAAAAACGGTCACCTGAAAGTAGAGATAAGGGTACACAGATCATGACATTTAGATTTAAACTATTTTAACCTGTTCTTGTATTAAAGATCTACCTTCAATGTACTATGGTTGTCATTCTTTGCTTGATAAAGACGAGAGAACCCTCGTCGAAACGTCTTGAAATAAACTCCTCAAGTAACTTGTATTCCATATAATTGTGTTACTCATATAAAGCCTGTCATTGAATCAACTAGCATGATTTCGAGTCCCTGGTGTTACGTGGCAAGGAATAGGGTCGCCTGTCCAACCTCGTGGGGTTTTCCTGGTCCCCCGGTTGTCTTCCACTGCTAAAGACCCCTACGCGCAAGCGAATTATTGAAATAAAATTAAACCATAAGTTAGTCCAGAAATGACATAGTTTGTGTCGAGTGGACGTTAACCCCCCCCCCCTATCTCTCCCCTCTCTCTTTCTCTCGCTCCCCCCTCTCCCCTCGTTAAGCTGAACTCAGATTACAAAACTACAGAAATAATTAAATGAAAAAAAAAATAACCGCCATACTTGTTTTCAATGTATAGAACACGCATGGCGATTGTACGGCGTATGAAAATAGGGACATGCCACGCCCACATCCATATATATCTTGTCAAACACAATGTCCACATCCGGCTAGCAATATTTCAATCTCCTGACTAATTGAGAGTTTTTCGTTATCAGTTTCCTGAAAATACTATTGCTACACAATTATAATGTCTGTTCAGGTACAGATTGTTTTAGTAATTAGACGTAGTAAGTAAACCACGGCAAGTTGTACCTAATTATTTCGTCTAATTAGTAAAATAATATGAGCCTGACCAGACATAATAATTGTGTAGCAATAGTATTTTCTATCGAAACCTATAATTACCATTCATAATTTCTACTTTTCGCCTCTTCAGAACGCGAAAGTCGAAAAGTGAGGCGACAACACGCTATACAAGCCAAAATCAACTCGAAAATAGGAAATTAAGAAAAAACACACAGCGATAATAGCGGCCATCGTTTTTTTTTCTAATTTCTTATTTTCGACTTGCATTGTGGCTTGTATACCGTCTTGTGGACTTTCGACTGAGTCATATTTTTATATTAATTGATGTCGGTGTGAAGGCGCCAACACGTATACCAAGCCAAAATGCAACTCGAAAAGAAGAAATTAGGAAATAAACACAAGCGCTATTGGCGACCTGTGATTTTGGCTTGCTGTCTTACTAGTGACTTTTCGTCTTTCACCTCGGAAGTGATTGTGTAAAACGTGTACACATTGGTGTGTACGTAAAAGATCCCTTGACAGCTGGAATTCGTTATAAGAGTAGGCCGTAATGTCGCTATCTGGGAAAACTTTCCCTCATAGCACACGGTATGGCGTATGTCCGTCTTCATTAGCCCAGTTCGGAACAGAACAGTAGGACGTTAAACCCATGTCATTCCCTTTTCGTAAAAGCAAATTACATACTAAACATGGAGGAGGGTAAAAAATATACTTTTACAAAGTTTGTGAGGATATTTTATTATTCAAAATAAAATTATTAAAATAACTTTTTTGGTGACGTATTTATAGATTTGTGAAATTTTAAAAGAAAAGTTAGTGAGGATATTTAATATTCAAAATCATCAAAATAACTTTATAGATTTGTGAAATTTTAAAAGTAAAGTTAGTTAGGATATTTTATTATTCAAATTCATCAAAATAACTTTATAGATTTGTGAATTTTTAAAAGAAAAGTTACCTGAATTAAGAGATATTGTTGTAATTAATATTGACACCTGTAACACGACAGCCATCTTGTTGTCGTCACGTCGCTATCCTCAGGCGGTTATGATTCTACTTTCTTACACCACATCACTGAGCACTATTGTACTTATTGCTACGCACTATTGTCAACCTTATCATGCATGAATCACTACGCACAATGACGTCAAAAGATGGCGCTGTTTACAATATTATTAACGCGTCCGAAAACTCAGAACGGAAAGATGCAACTGGGGATGCCGAGCATGGTATTGTGTTCGACAAATTAATTTTTAAAATTTGTATTTATCGTGGATGTCTATGTTTATTCAAACGTAAGCTACCTGACATTTTTATAAATGAGAGAGAGAGAGAGAGAAATTGGGACTTAACGTCCACTCAACACAACAAGGTCATTTCGGGAATAACATATGGTTTTAATTTGATTTCAATATTCGCCTGCATGTAGGGGTCTTTAGCAGTGGGGGGAAACCAGAGTGTCCCGAGGAAACCCACGAGGTTGAGAAGGCGCCGCATACGCTCACACCAGGGCTCGAAACCACAGCCACAAGTCAGAGGAGGTCCGGTCAGCTAGAGGTCGAAGCGCGGCACCCTAGACCACTAGGCCTTATAGCAACATAACATCAATATGACAACATGTATTGGACGAATGGTTTCGGTTCCCAAGATACATGTAGTTGTAGTGCTAACATAAATATGATTGTATTGATATAATTTAATATGTATGACATTGTTTCACAATAGATGCATAATATGGTTGCCATTAACAACATTTGAATTCATATAGATTTTTGGTCACATATCAATATAATCAATCTCGATAACCTAAAGATAATTTTATCCTTCGTTTATCTGTGGTCAAACTTCGTACATGTACGTAACTAACGTGACGAAAATTAAATGGTAGCTGACCTTTTTTCATGCGTATACAGTGAATGTCCATTTTGCTCAGTAATCCCTGTCAGGATTTGGCTATTTTTTTTTTTAAATCGCGTTAAAGTTTTAAATTTTTGTTTAGAACTGAAATAAATTAACTATTAGGCAATCACCAGACTAAAAACTTTAGCAGAATGCATTGTGTAGATGTGAAATAGACCCGACCGAAGCACAAAATAGTGCCAATAGTGCGGCCCCCACTTGTGTCAAATGTCCGTTTAAACTTGCTATTTCTGTTAAAATCCCGCTTTCTTCCGGGGATTATTATTCAATCTTAAGTTGTGTACGTGTTATTACACAGACAACCCTGATACGATGCAGGTTTTCTGTTCGTTGAAGTCATTTTACTTTCGTTTGTTTGTTTACAAACTGACTTCTGTGCGTTGACCTCGCGACCTGTGACGGTAAGATAACGTCATGTGGATATCACGGCTGTTCACTGTGTCAGAGTCACTTCTCTGCGGGATGCATAACCCCAAGACCCTCGGCAACACTCACATGCCCTAACCCTGTTTGCATCTTGTGACCTTCAGAAAATCTGTAGTTGGCCTTCGTAAATAGATCTGACCATTCATTGTTCATCGCGACGCTTCGTTACAAATGGCACGCGAAAGCATTGTTGCACGCGATTCGTGTGTCAATATTAAAAATTTTCGTTTGTCATAAATATAGACAGTGAAAAAAACTAATCAATGATGAATTATGAAAGATTAAGAGAAAGAGCTGGCCCCAAGTTCACAAAGCATTCTCAGACTTACGTTGAGAATTTACTCAAAATTGTTCGCCTTATTTTAACAAAAATATATCCCTTTATTAACTGTTTGTTGTTTTAATATGTTAAATACACCAATAAGAAACATTGTGCAAAATTTTGTGTTTCTGGATCCAAGATATTTCTCATAAACAGTGATTGAAAGTTGAGTAAATTCTCAACTTAGGTCTGAGAATGCTTTGTGAACTTGGGTCCTGGTATTTATTACTACATGTATAATAGTTCAAAAATAGATAATACTTCATTCTAAGCGGGGAATATTGGAGTGTTCTACGTCCCATCGGAACGATTTTATTAACAATAATACATTTTTCCTCTAAGGGATGTTTTTTCAACTAGTCATGAGAATATAATCAGTTGTGAAAACTGAACAATACTTATAAATAAATTATAAATCTATAACGGTAAATCTCTTTGATCTTTGGGGTATAAAAATAAAATAAAAACCAACGCCCAGATTGACTTTTGTTGAAAATTTTGGCTGTTTCCATACCGGGCCCATACACCGGGTCTCGAACGTAAGCACCAGGTTTGTAGCAGCCACCTACCAGTCACTTAGCGTTCCCTCATCGCTCGGAGCGTCCTGTGGGCGGTGACACGGCATCAACACGTTCATGACACGTTCACAACCCGCTTACAACCGGTTGCAAGTGGATTTTTTTTGTCCGTTCATCACCGTTATGTAACGGTTTATGAGCGTGTTGTGAATGTGTTCATAACGTATTCATACCGTCTTCATTCCGTTCAACACCGCCCTCTTGCCGCTTACTTGTTTTGAGCATTCTCGGAAGTTTCGATGGGTCCCACCGGGTGTAAATAAGCACCAACGCCCTATCAACGAGATGCTCGCTTTGATGATGAACCACCGTGTGCCCTCGCTGTTGTCCACCGTCCGCAGACATTTTCGCGCACGGTGGCACACAGTAGGCCTACACGACAGAGTATGAGAGCCACATTAGCCTTGTTATTAACCGCTTCTATACCGCCTGACTACATGGTCACGTGACGTCAATTTCCACTTATTCATGTCGTTATTTTATCATCACAGATACCGGTACATGTACTTAATAACACATAGACTGTATTATTGATTCGACATTTAAGGTCGACGCTAGTTCAGCGATCGAATACAAAATTGAAACAAAGATGTCAACCTCAAGTCAAGTGGGTTAAGGCCTATTATGTTCAATGTAAGAGAGAGAAAGGGAGAGAGAGAGAGACATGGGGTTAAACGTTCACTCAACACAACTAGGTCATTTCGGGACTTACATAGAATTTTATTTTTTATTCAAGAATTCGCTTGCGCGTAGGGTCTTTAGCAGTGGGAGGAAACCGGAATGCCCGGAGGAAACCCACGAGGTTAAGAAGGCGCCCCTATCTCCACATGCTATATATATCCAAGATTTTGGAAGTAGGGCCATCCGTGGACGTTAAGCCCCGTTTGCTTTATATATAGTAGTAGTAAGTAGTTGTACAATATTAAATATTATAGTATAAAAAATAAAAATAACACCGATTTGCTTCTACATGTTTTAATATAATATCATCAGAAAGCCATTGATTATTAAATATATTTGAGATCACGAGTTGCTGTACACAAATCACAGATAAAAAATCCAGAATATCGCATGAGTGAGCATCAGGACATATGTGCACACAACTTTCAAACCAAATTTCAAATATTCCCGTTCTACCAGCTCTCAAATGATTGCGCAAAACAGAGAACAGTTAAAGAGGAATATTTCATAAACAAATTTAGACCTCTGCTAAACAATTAAAAATACCCTAATTGATCTCTTTTTTGACAAGTAGCTAACTGAATAGTGTATGTATATATTATATTTGTTTATTAAATCACCACTATTCATTCATTCATTCATTCATGCAATGTAATGTACCTCTATTGTGACGTCACAAGGGTAACCTTGCAACGTTATAAGTTTCCGCCTGTGCGAAAGGTCGTTATAGCAGGAGAACAAATCGTAATGTAAAATTCACGATATGCATTCACCCATAGTATCGTATCCCATAAGCCTTGTTATCACCCGCTTCTATACCGCCTGACCACACGGTCACGTGACGTAAACTCAGCTTAGTCATGTCGATATTTGTATCATAACCAGAATATTTACTTGATAATAATAATAACAAATAGACGGCGTTATTGATAATATATTTAAAGGGACAATCCCGATAAGAACAGAGTCCAAGTATTTGTGAAATTTATGGACCAAAATATAAAAGCATGGTGTATTTACATTGTCTGAAAATTTCAGCTGAAAATATTGAGTCATTTGGACGTAATCGTCAACACTGCTTAACCGGCCACGTAACCCTTTTAAGATTTAGGGTCATTTTTTCATTGGATGAACTGACAATCGATTTACATTTCTTGAGAGGTCTATACAGTGAATGACCCATGTACTGTACTTGACAACTAAAGGTAAATTTCACCTACGTATTATTTTTATAGAAAAAATTCTGGTTTTATCCAGATACTGTATAACACAAAGGTCTCCATTTCCAGATGCAGACTGTCAGGTTTAAGTTATTTACAAGCGTATAATCGGGTTAGTTGGTCGGCCTTAGATAATGGGTTTTAAACGATTTTAACACAAAAATAAGCAGTTTTATTCCCCAAAGAGTTATCGGGATTGGCCCTTTAAGGTCGACTCTAGTACAGAAAAAGCATACAAAATTGAAACCAAGATGTCAACCTCTAGTTCATTTTCCTTTTTAGAAAATGGAGAGCTCTGTACTGGATCAACAATGGGGGTTGGTGGGACACGGGTGACAGGAATCATCCAAGTAGCGTACAATTAACAATGAAGTAAATGTAGGCTTGACTTGATTGGCCTGAACGAGTACTGGATCAACAATGGGGGTTGGTGGGACACGGGTGACAGGAATCGTCCAAGTAGCGTAATATTAACAATGAAGTAAATGTAGGCTTGACCTGATTGGCCTGAACGAGTGCTAGTGCAAGTAACCAAGTCCGATAAGCCCTGATCGGGTAGCATCCAAAATACAGAACGTGATGGGTCCGAATGGGGCTGAGGCACTCACCAGATTAATTCGACCCTGGAAGAGTACCCCACCACCCCTCCCGACCTACCCTGAAACACACACTTACAACTCATTTTTTGTGAAATATGTTTATATGGTAATTACAGATAATAATAATATGTCCATTTATATAGCGCCAAATTCACAAAGCGTGCTCATAGCACGATAGAATTACTATCCCGGTCTCTAGGATACAGGTAAGCCTGATTACCTCCCTTTACAGCTCTTTTTTGAAAGAGCTCCCAACATATGTAGCTACCACTTGAAGTTTCAAGGAGCGCAACAGTTTTTGTGTAATACATACACCACCCTACCGGTACCCATTTACAGCTGGGTAGACTGGAATACAGGGATGAAGTGTCTTATTCAAGGACACAAGAACTCGGCGATCAATTCGGGTCTCGAACCTGCAACCGTTAGGTCACAAATCCTACTCTCTATCCGTTGCACCAAATATGAAGAATCACGGTGAGGTTGTCCCATTATAACTAGAAACGATACACAGGATCGTCACGCCTCAACAATTTATATTGATCTTAATCAATAAGGTTATCTTATAAGTACTTGGCCTAGGTCATATCATAATACTGATAATTGTATGAGACTGAATAACCTCCACTCAATCTCTGATATCATAGTACTCCTGTTGTATATTGCTTGTATAGTGTGACGTATCCCCGGGTTTGTTGTTTAGTGTGACGTATTGTGTGGCGTGTCCGCGGGTTTGTTGTTTAGTGCTTGTATTTTGTGACGTGTCCGCGGGTTAGTTGTTTATTGTTTGTATTTTGTGACGTATCCGCGGGTATTTGTTTATTGTTTGTAAAGTGTGACGTATCCGCGGGTTTGTTGTTTAGTGCTTGTATTTTGTGACGTATCCGCGGGTTTGTTGTTTATTGTTTGTATTTTGTGACGTTTCCGCTGGTTTGTCAGTTACATGGAAGAATAGTTAATATATTGTGAAGGAAAGTAGTGCGTAATTTTTTCTCTGAAAGACAAATATTACAGCGTTGTTAAGGATGAGATGCGATGACGTGTTTATCCGCGGATTATTGACAGTAATTGGCGGAGTTTTGTTGCACTTTTCTATAGGAATATCTTTAGTATTTGGTAAGTTACTCTAGGACACCCACAGAAAGACAAGGTAGGGCAGTGACTAAGAAATCAGTTTCCTAGAGTATTACGAAAGTCTTCTAATAGATCTGTAAAAGATGCCTGCTTTCAACATGTGACGTCACATCTCGTGGCGTTAATTGGCTTAATGGCGCGTGCATAGTTTACATTGATTCCACGTCATCAGCAACACAACAATATTAGCCTGCCACTAAAGCCGGGTGAATATTTAGTGAAACAGAGGAGTGTATTCGTAGCTTTCGGATGGGACGAAAAAGCGAGGTCCCGTGTACACATTGACGTGCACGTAAAAGATTCCTTGGCAGTTGGAATTCAGTTGCTGCCCGGGCAAAATGTCCCTCATAGCACACTGTATGGCGTATGCCCGTCTTCAATTAGCCCAGGTTAGGTGCTTAAGCGTAGGACGTTAAACCCCATTTCATTCATTCATTTAGTATTCGTAGCTAACCTTCTCTTGTGAAAAGACTTACCCCCACCCATACCCCGCGATCTTATGCAAAAACACAAAAATGTTACCAATATAATTTAATGTTGAAAGATACATTATGGGAGATTTTTATTGTGGAAATAACAGCTCAAGGGTAGATGATGAAAGAAGAATATATTGAAAATTTCAGTCAAATTTCTTTATTCTGAACATAGTTGTCATCGTTGTAATATTTGACTAGTAATGGGAGTGAAATGTCTCTTCACCTTCACCGATCGTTTGATTGACAGGCGTTAACTCCACCTACATAATCTCGATTATCAAGTAAAGTTTATAATGGCATGCGGAATCACTCAAAAGCGACCATGCTAAGTACTCTCTATCATTTAGCCTTGATCTAACTGATGACGTAAACGTAACAGTTAATAAACTCATCACGGTGCGCCATATTTGATTTAATCAATCAGTGAAATCCTATTTAAATCCGTGGGTCTACAAAGTTAGTTTTGGGCTTGCTGTTTAAATAAAGATCTAATTTATAATTTCTATAACATCTGAAGCCTAAATAAAGACTTGAAATAATCCGATTTAGCTCTTGCATAATGTATTTTTGAGTGTATTTTACGGATTTATGTATAAAGGGAGGTAATTCGAAAATTAACTCAATGATATGTACGGTTACAGACCACGATGGTTTATTACGGAGAGTTAACTCCAATAACGGACAGAGCTGGTTCGATATACCATGAGTTTTTCTCCTCTAGGAATGATATCATCAGTCAAAATATTAATTCCGTTTCTAAATCACATTTCAGGTAATTTCACACCCTACTTTACATCATATCTACGTAACAGAACGTCATCTGATGACGTCACATACGCTGATAGCACGTGGGTAGCTATGTCAAGTTCCATGTGTGAGATAAGTGTGCCATTACTAGGACTACTAGCTGAAGGGAGAGTTAATTATAAGATTATTATAACGGTGGCATGTTTACTTACCAGGTAAGAGAGAGAGAGAGAGAGAGAGAGAGAGAGAGAGAGAGAATGTGGTATAACGTCCACTCGACACAAAGTAGGTCATATCGGGTTTCATTTTATTTCAATGATTCGCTTGCGCATAGGGGTCTTTAGCATTGGGAGGAAACCGGAGGACCCGGAGAAAACCCATGACGCTGGACAGGCGACCCTACTACTTGTTACGTACAACCGAGGATTTGAAACCACGTCAGTTGACTCAATGACAGGTTTCATGATACAGCGCGCGCACACTAACCATTCAGCCATCCACTTACCAGGTAAGAGTAATGAGTCAAAGATTTTAACATTTATACGATTTTAATAACTGTCTTCTTCACTGACGGTTTAGTTTTCCTCGCTACGTCGCCACGATGTTAAATAGCGTCACTTCCTGTCTTTATTTTTGGCAAGTTAAGCATATCACAACTTGTCATGACGTCACTTCCTGGTTTTATTTTGACAGCGGTAGTGTATTAGGTACATATTATACTACACAACAATCCCTACTCGCAAAGACGTCACATCCTGTTTTTATTTTGACAGTGGTAGTGTATTAGGTACATATTATACAGTACAGCAATCACTACTCGTCATGACGTCACTTCCTGTTTTTTTATTTTGACAGTGGTAGTGTATTAGGTACATATTATACTGTACAACAATCCCTACTCGCCATGACGTCACTTCCTGTTTTTATTTTGACAGTGGTAGTATACTAGTTACATATTATACTGTACAGCAATCACTACTCGCTATGACGTCACTTCCTGTTTATTTTTTTTAATTTGACAGTGGTAGTATACTAGGTACATATTATACAGTACAGCAGTCATTACTCGCCGTGATTTTAACTTATGGTGTGGGTACTGGTATTGGAAGAAGTATCGTGTACGTGGTAGTTTTAAAGTGCACCATGTCGGTATGTATCGTTGCTCTCCCTTCTTCTGTTCTAAAACAAGTTTCATTTTAACCATGGTGATAAATGTTTCAAAATAATTACGCAGAACCAGAACATACCCCGGGCATGTGAAACATATCGATTATCAAAAGTGTCGCTATTGATAAAATAAAACGTATCTAAGTCTCTAACCGAATATCATCCAAAACATTGAAAGCAACAATCATTCCATTTAAATCAAGAAAAAGATGGGCTTCTGATATCCAATATTTAAGACAAAATAAACATGTCTTCCTTTGGTAAACGAATTGTTTACCATAATGCGTTTCACTGCCATCTGTAACAAGAGACTCCAAGAACGAGGCTAGACAGTGACGTCTTATTCTTATCTGGAGAGCATGCGCAATAAATACTACCGGTGTAGACTGGAATAACCAATCGCTAGAAATTCCCATTCAATTGAGACTTCTGGCGTATTTTGCCAAACATAACTGATTAGAAATTACAGTAAAACGGAAACCGTGGAATGCAAAACTGTTTATATAAATTTATATTACAGTATTATATGCGTTGCGACCCATTTTTATCAATTTCTAGGACCAAAATATTAACGATTTAGCCCCTTTAATCTTGCTAGCATTTTCTCAGTGGTTTCTTAGTGTTAGTAGGAAACAATATTAGTGTTATGTCCACGTTGATTTGTTTTTCAGTGGTTTTCCAATAAAACCAGCGTAATATCAGGAATAATTCTAGGGGCATATGGTTTTAGTTCGTTTATATATAACTGGATCGTAACCTATTATATTAATCCAGAAAATCTTAAAACAGATTTACACGTGGGGGAAGATTGGTGAGCAAAATACAAGTACATTTATAGAAAGAATGAATGAATAAATGAAATGGGGTTTAACGTCCTACTGTTATGCACCTAACCTGGGCTAATTGAAGACGGGCATACGCCATACAGTGTGCTATGAGGGAAATTTTGCCCGGGCAGCAACTGAATTCCAACTGCAAAGGGTTATTTTACGTGCACGCCAATGTGTACACGGGACCTCGGTTTTTTTTATCCCATCCGAACAACTAGGCAGCTGTCCTTGTCAGGCTCTCATTCGAGATGAACTTTCTCGGCCAATGCAGGGATCGAACACCCGACCTCCAGTCTAGCGAACCAGCGCCTTATCCACTTAGCCACCGTGATCCCCAGTAGGTTAACAATCACTAGCAACTTTAAAGTCTGGCCCAGAGTTCAGAAAGTTAAGAATTGTTCGCCTTATTTTAAGTAAAATAAATCTTTATAAAACTTTTTTTTTTTGATGTTTCTCTCCACTATTAAAGAACCCTCCACGCAAGCGATTTATTGAAATAAACTTAAAATCATAAGTTAGTCCCGAAATGACCTAGTTTATGCCGAGTGGGCGTTAACCCCTCTCTTTTAAGATTGTCCTGTTTCAGATGGTTGAGGAATTTCTTATCAATTTTACTATATTATTTTATCCAAGTTGCTTTGTTTTTCTCGAAGGTCTCAAAGGATTATTTGAAATTAATTATTTCCTTTATTAAAGGTATTTTACCCAGAAGAAATTACTAGACAGAGTACCAGACTGTTTTCTATTGTTAGGAGTTATCGTTCTTGGATTACAAATTATAGGAATCTGCTTATTATCAGACTCAAGGAAATATAAGGTAAACATTAATTTGTGTCAATAAAATAAAACCAAGTACGAACAATCCAAACCATAAGACAGAATTCGAAGTCCTAAATACGTTATAGGCAAAATAGTGTAATCGCATATGGACTGTTCACCGTGTACAAAATACACGACGAACAGTGGTAACAGGTGTCCGGAAGAGTAAGCTTACGTAAACATTAATTTGTGGAATCAAAGCCAGCCAGGGAACGCCTGTCTTGGATCACTACAACTTTCTTTAACTAGTTCATTGTTAAAGATTTAGTCAATGGAATTATATTAAATTGTATTATTCTTAATTTTATAACATTTGTGATGCATTCTATAGACGGGTGGCCGCGTCTTAACCATGGCGTTCACGTAAAAGAACATCTGGTAGATGAAAATCGAAATAAAAGTAGACAGTAGCGCTGCTGTCCGGGTAAAATCCCCCTCATAGCACACTGTATGGTATATGCCTGTTTTTTTCTAGCCGAGTCGGAGCAGGGGCCTGTTTCACGATATTTCATAACGTTATATTGGTGATGTATTCTGTAAATTGGTTGTGTACAAATACAAGAACCTAAGTCCCGTCCTAACATTAGCATTCACGTAAAACCACCCTTGGCAGTTAGAATTCGATATCAGAAACTCCAAACTCGCCTTTAGGTAGACGCTCCTTTGCTTTTGCGGCAGCAGAGCAGAGCTGTGGAATCCTAATGATTTCACTATAGAACTCAAGCACTGGGCATCAATTGACAGTTTTAAACAGAATCTTTAAACCCATCTTTTTAGAAATCTTTTTTTTAATTGTTGACCGTGTGATCCTTTTAACGAGTGGTTTCTTTTCTTCTTTTAATTGACCATAATGTTACCATAGAGCAGCTTCGGTTGGATTTTAGGACATTATTATTATTATTATTAGTATTATTATACTGTGAACAGATAAGATGACCATAGGTCATGCGGTGTGCTTTGGGGGCAATCGTGTCTTGACTGACCGAGGCGACTGTCAATGGTTAGCTTGTGGAACACGGATTGTGGAAATATATGAAACTTTTGTTACAGGTTGAGGTTAACAAAAAAATATCTATTAATAATGCGGCTGGTATAACCAAGACGGAATCAGCACAATATGGTTCTATTAATAATGCTACTGGTATAACCAAGATAGATACATCAGAATATAGTTATATTAATAATACAGCAGGTATTGGTGATAAACATGAACACATAAACCAAGGGTAAGTCTCGATTTTATTTCAGAACAAAACAAATGATACGATTGGGTAACTAGCATGTCAATAATCATTTAAGTGCTAATAAAATAAAAACAAGTACGAACAATCCAAACCATTAGACAAAATTAGAAGTCCTAAAAAAGCGGTATAGGCAAAATAGTGTAATCTGGCAAAATAGTGTAATCAGCATATTATGGACTGTTCACCGTGTACAAAATACACGACCAACAGTGGTAACAGGTAAATCAGAATTATTAAGAGTTATTTCGGAATTTAATCCCTATGTAAATTACTATGTTGATGGAGTAGGTCTATTTTGGACAGCTGATATATCCAGTCTCCTTCCATAAGTTACGATTGGATGGGCGATATTACCAAGCGCGGTCGTCTGAAACTTGAGCCAAAACTAGGCTTTAAGAAAATGCGCATGGCTCTTATCGCTCGGTTTTGGCAATAGTTTAAATCATTAATCCACAAGTTCGTTAATTTTTTTCTTCTGATTTGAATACTGTGTAATATCTTGTCTGTTATCATAATAAATAACGTGAACTTAAAACACATCCGTATAGCATGCAGTAAAAATGACGCGTATACTATTGGTAAATATAACGTGTCTCTCTCGGCTATTATTCTAGATATTTTTAATTGACACGTATACCGTTACTATCACCCTGATAATGTCTACTACATCGTAAAGACAGTTCCTCACGTGCATTTTGCATACTATAGTTCATTGGCCAATCACGCTATTTGACCGACATTTCGCCTAATAGATTGGATGCAGCTATGGATGCAGCTATGGCGGGTGTGGCGCCAGGCTGGGTAAGCTTACTCTTCCGGACACCTGTTACCACTGCTTGTCGTGTATTTTGTACACGAGGAGCAGTCCATTTGCTGATTACACTGTTTTGCTTGAATACACTATTTTGCCTATAACGTTTTTAGGACTTCGAATTCTGTCTTATGTTTTGGATTGTTCGTACTTGGTTTTTATATTTTTTCCCATATAATGCCTGTCTACTACATCGTTAACACTGTTCATCGCGTTCATTTTGCATACCGATAGTCCATTGGCCAATCACGTTATTTTACCGAGATTTCGTCTAGTTTGGATGCAGCTATCGCGGGTGTTGCGCGCCAGGCAGGGTAAGCTTACTCTTCCGGACACCTGTTACAACTGTCTTTTCGTGTATTTTGTACACAGCGAATAGTCCATAATATGCTGATTACACTATTTTGCCAGATTACACTATTTCGTCTATACCATTTTTTAGGACTTCGAATATTGTCTAATGGTCTGGATTGTTCGTACTTGGTCTTATTTGATGCAGCAAAAATAATACATCGACAATATATTTTTTTATTTTTTATCACTAACCATAAATTTATTATTTGGTTGGGGGTTTTGTCTTCCAGAGAAAGCCAAAGGTACAAACTAATAGATGTTTTGAAATCTAAATTATTCTACTTTCTGTGGTTGTTGATATTTTGCTGTGATATCGCCACCGGGTTGTCCGTCACTTCATTTAAGGTACGTATATTATTATTTTTTTAAAAAGACAACCAGGGGTCGGTTGCTCAAAACAAAGTAATTTTAACGATCCGTTAAACTCTAACGGACACATCTTGGTAACGTGTTGTTTGTTAACTTTCCGTTAAATTACTTCAGAAAAAACACTATAGAATACTTTGTTTTTGATATTAGCATAAATCTGTAGGACAAATTTTCACCACAGAATGTTCGGGGCCTTTATTTCCCAGCATCAATCTTTCTCTCCGTTAAAGTTAACGGAACGTTAAAAGATAACGGAGCTTCGAGCAACCGGCCCCTGGACTTTGTAAACATAATATTTAATAATAATAATGATAACATTTATATTGCGCAACAGTTCAACCCACTGGGGGATGCTCTAGGCCCATGAAAGTGTTCACATGAGTTAATTATACTTTATAGTGCCTAAACAGCCAGGTTTTCACACTCGAAATAAAGATAGACAATTAGAGAATGTTTCGCATTTTCGAATTACTGCCAACTATAAACTGAATGAACCTGATAAACTTCCTCGTGTGGGCGACAGTGTGAAATTGAATCGTATTTCGTCATTCATTTTTATAGCTGCCTATTGATTCCTTATTTAAACTGTTTATTCGGGATTCAAATCTGAAGCTAGAATGATCCACGCCAAGCAGGGCCCACGCCGTGTTCATGAAGCAAGGACCGCTAGTTTTACGGTTCATTCTCACCCAGCTCAAAACTTAAATAATCATGTTAGCGTGATTAAGGTGTTAATTGGAATTTCTAAAGAAGGATTAGCTGTAGTCTGCTTCACATTGGGCACTGTCTATTTTATTAGATTCAACCTAATAGTAAAACAAAACCATTCTTGGTATTTAAAGTTGCTGGACAACCTTGTGTGTGATGCTTACATCGCCAGTAGATGGTATCTTTGTAGCCATTCTTTTTGGTGTATTCGAAACCAGCATGCATTAATATACGACCACCATTAGATGTTGGTAAGAAACGCACCTGAACATTTACATTTGCCATTTGGCATATCAACTGAAGAGGTTTTAATTGAACCAAATTGATTCATTACTTTGTAAAAAAATCACTCATTTAACATAGTTCTCATGAAAATTATTAAATGGTTAATCCATATCTAATTAGGTGAACACATTTCAGCTACAGACCATAATCCCCCAGCCCTAAACCCTTAATCAATATTTTGAGCTGGATGAGAAGAAGAAGAAGAAGAAGTAGTGTTTATTAAAGTGTCACACGATGTACATTTACATATCATAATCCAATTAAAAACTTAATTAAAAAGAACATCGCCCGGCCATGACGGCCTATGGGACACTGGACATATGTGACCCCCCACAACAAAACCAGTCACATGTCACAATTTTTGAAAACTGTGATTTAATGCTGATCTTAAAGGGAACTGGAACAGCTTTCTGTTGATATATAATATATGCAAATCACAAAAAAATTGGCTGAGTTATGGCCATCTAAAGTTTCAAAAGCTGCAGTGCATCCAAATACAAAATAGTGAGAAATTTGCATTTTAAAACTGCCAAAAATAAATCCCATAGTAACACATATATAACTATTGCATAAATCAAAATGAAAGTTTGTGAATATAATAATGTGTGGTGTATCAACATTTGTACAAAGTTTTATCAACATATTCCTTTAGTAACATATTTTTTTTCTTCTTTTTTTTCTGAAATTTACCTTAAATCCATATTTTTTTAATTGGCTGTGTTATGGCCATGGCTACAACAAGGCCTGGTTTCACATTTTAAATATGGTTTTTGCCACAAAAGATAATTTTGCACATCTTAATTTGTTTTGTTTTTTATGTGATGATATTTTTTGGGTCAGACAGATTAGCTTAGATTTGTGTTTGATATCTAAGAACTATAAAATACTGATTTTGGTTGGTTACCATGGCAACATTTTTCTAAAAAAGTAATTTTAATCATTTTGCACATCTTAATTTGTTTTGTTTTTTATGTGATAATATTTCTTGGGTCAGACAGATTAGTCTAGATTTGTGTTTGATATCTAAGAACTATAAAATACTGATTTTGGCTGGTTACCATGGCAACATTTTTCTAAAAACATAGTTTTAGTCATTTTTCACATATTAATTATTTTTGTTTTTATGTGAAAATATTTCTTGGGTCAGACAGATTAGCTTAGATTTGTGTTTGATATCTAAGAACTATAAAATATTGATTTTGGCTGGTTACCATGGCAACATTTTTCTGAAAAAAAAGTAATTTTAATCATATTGAAAAGATGAAAAATGAACGAAACCTTGACTGACATAACTCGTCAAGCAAAGAAAATACGAGCGCACAAAGTAAACTCATATTAGGTAACTAGCAATATAATTAAGCCATTTTTACGTGGTTTTTTTTCACAGCCTCCACAAAATACCCTTTTTATGCAATTTTTTATTATATTTTCACAAAAACGATTGATTTATTGGAAAATAGATGCTTTTCTGAAGCGTATTGTGCAAAAAAATTTTTTTGGGTAGTTTTGACCCATATAGTGTATTTTGCCGTGTATATAGAAATAGAGCCGTACAACATGCGACTGGTTTTGTTATGGGGAGTCACATATATATATATATATATAATTATCTAAAATACAGATTTATATTAAAATAAAAATGATATCACATATCTTTTAAAAAACGGGCTCTCCTTTGAAACATGTCAAATATAAAATTGCATATCATACTGGGGTTGATATCACTAGAAAAAATACTTATTACTTTCTCTTTTATGGACATTTTATAGAAACTTGTGTCTATCTTATGCATTTCTTTAAAGGGTCCGTAACGAAGGTCGGAGTACATTTTGCATTCGATTAAAAAATGGGATTCTGTCTCAATCTCTGAGCAGAAGGGACATAATCGACAAATTAATGGGGTTGGGGGGTGACTGTATCTCAGTTTTTCGATCATTAGATCAGAGCTACCGCTGCGTAATAATGACGTGGCTTTACGTATATGGCGTGGGAGATTGTTAACTAAAACATAAGGTTCGGGTTTCAAATCCTTTTTAAACAGACGAAAGGTTCTCAATTTGTTGCCATTGGGGTTTGTGCTGTCATTCCATAACTCTTGGAACCATTTACTCTCGTCATTTTGGAATAAATGACGCTTTAAAGCTTTTAAATGAGACTTGTTTATAGATTTGACATCACATATATGACTTATTTTAAGATTTTTTACCAGGGCGTGTACTTTCTTTTCCCAAGATTTAGCTCGTCTGAGTGACCAATTACTAATTATAACAGGTAATCTGCTACTGGGTAGACTTTTTAAACGACAAAATAATCTGAGTACTTCTGTTGTCTGTTTCGTGAGACACGAAGTCCATCCCATATCCCCTCTAGCTGCTAAGTTTGGACTGTTCCGTTTTAAACCTAGGAATACTTTACATGCTCGATTTTGGACACTGTTCAATTTATGGTGCCCAGTAATGCCCCAAATTCCCGCCCCATAGAGGATGATGGGTTGAACCAAAGACTCGAAGAGCCTAGTGAATATGTTATATGGGAATCCTCCTGCCTGGAAGTGTTTTGAACAAAGGGCCGCCAGAGCTCTGCTTGCTGACTTGGATAGCTCATTAACACACAGCTTAAAATTCAGATGCTCATCTAGCCATAGACCTAAGTACTTATAACTTTCACAATAATCAATATTCAAATTTCCAATGGTAAATATTCTCTCCGATACTTGCCATGTAGATGGTCTAAAATGTACAATTTTAGTCTTTGACTGATTTACAGATAAACGCCATTTATAGCACCAAGAACTAATTTCATTTAACATAATTTGCAGTTTGTCTTCTGACGGTGCAATTAAAGCAATATCGTCTGCATACAGTAAAGTACCTACATTACAATTATCAATATCAACGCCACAATTTAATTCATTTATAGCTGTGGCTAGATCGTTAACGTAGATAGAAAACAGCAGTGGTGACAATGGGCAGCCCTGTTTAACGCCCACTTTTGCATCAAACCAAGGAGTAAGTCGACCATTTACACGAACGGAACACCTTACATCATTGTATAGGGCCTTTACAGCATGAACAATTTTTCCACTTATGCCTGTTTTTTGGAATTTATACCACAAACAATCTCTATCTACGTTATCGAAGGCTGATTTCATGTCCACAAAACAACAAAATGTGGATTGCTTAGCTTTGATTCGGTTCCTAACTACGCTAGTGAGAGAAAATAAATGATCAATGCAATTTCTATCTTTGCGAAAGCCATTTTGCCCTTCTACAAAACTATCATTATTTTCACACCATTTGCTAATTCTGGCATTTAGGACGTCTGCATATATTTTGCATGGAATAGACAAAAGGGATATACCCCTATAGGACAATGGCACATGCTTGTCTGTACATGTATTTGCTTTCAGAATGGGATTTATAATACTCATGTTCCATGTTTCAGGGACTACACTATTTTCAAAGCAAAAACTACAAATTCTATGCAAAATGTCAACACATATAGGGTTTTTTAGACTCTCGGCCGGGATTGTATCTATACCCGTAGCTTTTCTGAGCTTGGCATCATCTATTACATTTTTAATTTCAGACACAGAGATGGGTTCATTAAGTTCACCACAGTTCTCGTCACTTCCTGGTTCAATTGATGAAAACACGTGATTTTGTATACCATGTAGGTGTTCTTCGTCGAATTCACTCAAATCTAGATTTTTATTGTATAGTTGAGAAAAGTCATCTTTCCAGTGTCTCAAAACGGTTTCCGTGTCTGTCACAAGTCGACCGTCAGAATCGAGTACTTCCAGTGGAATTGCACTTCTACGCTCATTCGCGATGCCTATTTTATCAAAGGATTTCCAAAAGTCCCGTGTGTTATTACTTTGAAATTGATTTAATAACTCATTTTGTTTCTGATTTAAATAATCACGTTTATGATTTTTCAGAGATTTATCGAAACGTTTTCTCTCCTGAATAAAAACACTGTGTAGACTTTTTTTGCGCGACTTGGTTTTACATTTGATCCACGCTCTTTCTTTACAACGTACCAAACTCCAGTGATTTTCTAACGTTTTGTTCCAATATGGTTTACTTCTCTTCTTCAGTTTCTTACAAGGTCTGTTATCGTTCTGTTTATCCGGCTTTAATTCACTAACTAGAAAGTCAACAAATGATTTATAAGCAAGATTAATATCACGTTCTGTGTTTAATTTAGATTCAATTTCACCAATTTTATCTATAATATGCGGTGTATATTCGTCAAAGAAATTTTTGGGTACATGCAATTTGGGATGATGTATTCCACTTGGATTGTAAGAACCAGGACTGTCTGTGTCCGAATATGCATTACCAATATTAACAGTAAACTCGAGTAGGGAATGGTCGGGTATTTTTTCTGGAACGGCTATGTCAAACCTGTGAATCAGTTCATACATTCGCCATACCTGGAAATCTGAATAAAGATTAAGCTGCTCATGTGGAACAGCAACATAATCGACAACTGATCTACCTGTTATACTGACGTATGTGTAATCATTTTGTCCGTGAATACGCCCGTTTAACATACAAAAATTAGTGTCACATAGAAAGTTAACAAATTGTGTTCCATAACTGTTTTCTGTGTTATCTAGAACAGATCTCTGTGGTACTTCATCAACGCCTAAGATGTAATCAGCCTGATCTCCGACCCGTGAGTTAAAGTCTCCACCGATGCACACAAATCCTTCATTCTGGAGAGAGTAGACCTGATTTAGCAAATTATTATAAAACTGCTCCGCGTCCACCCTATGGGTTGAACCATTCGGGGGCAGATAGCAAACGCACAAACATAGGCTTTTGTCACACGCCCTTGATTTTAATTTTATCCACAGCACGTCTTCAATGGATTCATCCAAAACAGATACGTGGAAATGTTCGAAAACACATGTTTTAATTAAGAACCCGACACCACCTGAGCCACGTTTAGCATTTTTGTTGAGATTTCTTCGATTTCTCCCAAACCACTTATAGCCATCGATGTCAATAGTTTCATTAAAGCGCAGAAATGTTTCACATAAAAACAGAATATCAAAGTTACCTTTATTTACAACAGATTCTCTAAAAACAGCGTTTTCACAACTTTTGACTGACCATCCAGCACAGTTCCATTGACACAGTCGTAACCCCTAGCGTCTGGCATCTAAAATTAAACTTTCGTTTCACTATAGAATTACCTTTAACAAAATAAGTATCTTGTTTACCTAGTTCTTTCACAAGTGTGATCAGACTTGATTGTGTCTTGAGTTCAGATAGTGACATGCTAGACTCAATGTATACATTTTCAAACTGTTTATTTGATTTTAAAATAGATTTTTTGTCTAAAATGAGTTTCTTTTGGACACTATCACGTAGATGTACCACTATCACGCCTGGTTTTGTTGTTGAGCTTTTTTTCCTCACTGCACTGATTATGTTTATGTCAGATAGCTTAAGACCATCTTTAAAAAGCTGTGCAACCCGATTAATGACGACCTGATTGTCACTTTCCTCAGATGCAATTATGGGGTAGTTTTTTATCACAACGCTTCCTACCTCGGTTGGCAATTTAGATTTTAGTGACCTAACCTCTAAAGAATTATCAGTCAATTTTCTGACATTTTCCTTGTTTTGACGTTCCAGGTTTACTATCTTATTGGTTAAGTCTGAAATTTCATGATCGAACTCAAGTTTCATGGCGCTGACTTCTTCCTGTACGATGCCTTTAATTTTGTCAGAAAGTGAGTTTTCTAGATCGTCTATTCTGGAATTAAGAGTTTTACCCAAATT
Source organism: Patella pellucida (assembly GCA_917208275.1). NCBI lineage: Eukaryota > Metazoa > Mollusca > Gastropoda > Patellidae > Patella > Patella pellucida. The sequence goes on along the minus strand of OU795042.1, from coordinate 2,982,457 downwards.
TTGTATGGCGGCTAATATCTCAGTTGTGTCATTTGAAATATTTGTTGTACTTACAGGGCTGTCCGTTGAAATACTTTTTGTCTTCTTGGCACATGTAGCTTCACAATCACTCTTGTCGCTGAATTCGTCTGCTGATCTTTTATAACTTGTTAGTCGTTCACGGGAACTTTTATCATAGTTCACAGCTTTGGTTGTTGTGTTGTAATCAGTCATGACTTCCTTCACAAATGTTTCAGCTTCGTCCATGGTATTTCCTTCTGAGTATTCCATATTTTCTATTTATCCACCGAGAAAATGAATGATTGTTTAAGAGAGGGTATATTTCTAACCACGACACAAACAGATAATATTAAATTCAGTTCTGATCTAAGACCTGCGTCTGTCGATGACCTACTTTAGTAGCGTCTGCGTGCAGTGAACGATGTTAGGGATATAACAACACAGCTCGATCCAAAATTTCATACGTAATTTTCCTAGATAATTTAAATATAAACTATGCAGTTGGGCCTATTTTCGTAACCTGAATGAATTACCGCACTTAGATCTAAAACAGCTTTACTATTATTCTCTTTTCGATCTACAAAAATCTATAAAATCAGAGAGCGAGAAACAACAACATACCACCGGCCGCCATTAATTACGTCATCTAACCGTTGTTTCAATACGTGACTAATTAGCAGTGTCCAATCAGAGGTCGTGGCACATAACACACTGTAAACAAATATGACAGCCTCTACAGAAAATGAAGTTTACAGCCGTTAACAGTTGTTTTTTTTAATTGAGAAACTCATGGAAAACCAAAAAAGGCAATTGAAGCAGAATAAAATTCTTTGTTGATCAGTCATGATTTTCAACAACCTTGGCATTGATCGAACCTTGAACGTTGTAACTCGATTGTTACATGCAAACATTTTAGCGCGAGACTTTAACGAAGGAATCTGAGTGCATCACAAGCTGGGCTTATTTATACCCGAAATATACCGAGTATTACGTGAAGAAGGACTTGATAAGATGTACGCAACCAAGGCGAGACCAAGCCTTCTATTGAAGATAGGCCCACGCTAGCTTCCAAGTCTATTCCCCAAACATGGACGACTACATTGAGGCGTGGAAGTATGTTGATACGTGTCTTGTATTTCAGGCCTATGGTCAGACGTTTATTCATGACGACCATTTCTTGGCTCTAACAGCATCACTGAGTTCAATGTTTAATGCTGGTGGAGGAATTGTATGGGGATTGATTGCTCATAAAATTGGACACACGGTAAGAATGAATGAATGAATGAAATGGGGTTTAACGTCCTACGCTTAAGCACCTAACCTAGGCCAATTGAAGACGGGCATACGCCATACAGTGTGCTATGAGGGAAATTTTGCCCGGGCAGCGGCGCTATGGCCTACTCTTATGTCGAATTCCAACTGCAAAGGGATCTTTGCGTGCACTCCAATGTGTACACGGGTCCTCGGTTTTTCGTCCCATCCGAACAACTAGACAGCTGTCCTTATCAGGTCCACCTTTTGCATCACTGACAAGGGGAAATCACGTCGGAAAATCAAGATGAACTTTCTCGGCCAATGCAGGGATCGAACATTCGACCTCCAGGCTAGCGAACCAGCGCCTTATCCACTTAGCCAAGTGATCCCGGAGGACACACGGTAAGGAAGCTGGATATAGTCTTAACTTTGATATAGTTCTAATGTGTGTGTCAAAGTGTGGCAACATCCCCACATTCCTGGTTGTATTGTTAAATCCAGAGTTTCGGATAGATCAATAACTAACCACCTCACCCCACCTCCATCTGCATTGAAAATACAAAGACCATAGGCTAGACGACCTAAACATACATTATGCAAGAGCTAGTTCTGCCTATTGCATGTCTTTTTTTAGTCCTGAAATGTTATATAAATTATTAATGAGAAATTAATTCACTTATCCAGACCATAATCAACTTTCGATGTCAACGCTAGCCTTCGATATTTACTGCATTAGGACCCGATTTGCTGCCCAATTTGTATTCATGATTTAATCAATGAAATGGATAATCGAGACTATGTTTCTATCGTACCAACTTTAGAAATGATGATCGCGGCTAGACTCACAATTCAATGGCTCAAGTCTCGATTCAGGGTGGATTAATTCGACTGAAATTTTCAGCAAATTCCCTTAACATTATCTAGCTGTGAACTAGTATAGTGAAAACTGTCATCACTTTATCTAATCTCCCATAATATATCTTGAAATAAAGCTTCTGTATCTGTGGTGGTTCATGTTAGTAATCGGTTAAGGATATTGGACAGTATGCACTCTCGTCCTGACATCAAATAAATGAAGTATCCCTTGAATTGATTAACAATAGTCAACACCAAGACAATCAGCTCGATGCGAGTGTGTTTTACAAGGGAGGGTACTCTATTTCAATCTCCGCTTTAGTATGGACTCAGACTAGTAATTATTTGCCCATTGACTTCAATGTTAAATGGGTGTAACACCACAGGCTGTAACTTTTTGCTCAACATTCCGTTGGTTCCAATCTTTTTAGGCACAATGGGGACCACATTTGGCAATCTCCTCATCATAAATTTGTAGAGTTTTTATGGTTTAGATTTTTTGCTACAGGGATTTGAAGTTGCCTTGGGTGAAAATCTCACTTCCGATACATTTGATTGCTCCGCAGAAAGACATTTTACACCCTCATCCCTCCGCTGTAATATCACCAGTATTACCCAAAACTGCTATAAAATTGCAAATTTGATCCCTTTTCTCCTATTCTAGACCAAAACGTCAACCCCAAAATGCAGGAAGAGGGAAGAAAAAAATTAAGGGAAAAATTCTCTATTAATAGCTCGCACTAATTACTAGTCTTAGTCCAGTATAGTCACTTTATACTCCTTCTAGAAACCAAATACAAAGGTTACTTCCCTTTAGGCTTGAGGCTGTGCAATCGGCAATGTATTGTGCTTCTGATTACAGAAAATTAATAAATACTAGCGTTTTTAACATCTTGGCAACTATTCTTTGTTTTAAACTGTAAATTTCACTTCTTTACTTCCAAAGTCTTGTTTTGCAGACAGCCATGTCGGTCGCAGTTGCAGGGTTTACTTCCACGATGGCCACAGTGGGATGTACCCAGCTAATGGGAAAATACTCCTTTCTACTATGGGTCTGTCTAATATATTTCTTCTTTGCTGGTCTGTTTGCCATTCTACCAGCTGTTACTTTGGATTACTATGGCCATAAGATTCAAATTACAGTCTTCGGCATGGTAAAGACATCAGGGGTAGGTACATCTTCAATAGAAGTCAGGATCTCGCTTTAACTCCGTACATCAGGTCAGAAACGGATCCAGGGGGAGGGGGCCTAGGTGCCCCCCACCCCTAAATCCCTAAAAAACAGTTTAAAAAAATAGATATGCGCCACAAATCACCACTGACACCCCGATTTTTTCAAAAATTTTCTCAGGGGAACCCCCCTACTGGATTTCCTGGATCCGCCTCTGCATTAGGTGTTGATACACCTTCAATAGAACTCTAGATAGGAGACGGCCCTGCACGTTTCACGTTATTTGTGGATTGCGCGTAAGGGTTAGGGCAAATATTGGGCGTGGTCCAGGTTTAGGATTAGGGTTAGAGCAAGCCCCGTTTACATCTCCAGACTTTGGCGAAATTGACAGGTCCTTACCATAACCAATAATCCACATATGACGTCATTATTTACTAAAATGTGCTGGACTGTCTCCGATTTAGCGTTCCCGGTTTAACCCCGTACATCAAGGTTAGGTACATCTTCAATAGCAGTCTGTACATCAAGGTTAGATTACACCTTCAATAGCACCCCGTACATTAAGGTTAGGTTACACCTTCAATAGCAGTCCGTACATCAAGGTTAGATTACACCTTCAATAGCAGACCGTACATCAAGGTTAGGTTAGGTACACCTTCAATAGCAGTCCGTACATCCAGGTTAGGTAGGCCTACAATAGCACCCCGTACATCAAGGTTAGGTACACCTTCAATAGCAGTCCGTACATCAAGGTTAGATTACACCTTCAATAGCAGACCGTACATCAAGGTTAGGTTAGGTACACCTTCAATAGCAGTCCGTATATACATCAAGGTTAGATACACCTTCAATAGCAGACCGTACATCAAGGTTAGGTTAGGTACACCTTCAATAGCAGTCCGTACATCCAGGTTAGATTACACCTTCAATAGCAGACCGTACATCAAGGTTAGGTTAGGTACACCTTCAATAGCAGTCCGTATATACATCAAGGTTAGATACACCTTCAATAGCAGACCGTACATCAAGGTTAGGTTAGGTACACCTTCAATAGCAGTCCGTACATCCAGGTTAGATTACACCTTCAATAGCAGACCGTACATCAAGGTTAGGTTAGGTACACCTTCAATAGCAGTCCGTATATACATCAAGGTTAGATACACCTTCAATACCAGTCCATACATCAAGGTTAGGTACACCTTCAATACCAGTCCATACATCAAGGTTAGGTACACCTTCAATACCAGTCCATACATCAAGGTTAGGTACACCTTCAATACCAGTCCATACATCAAGGTTAGGTACACCTTCAATACCAGTCCATACATCAAGGTTAGGTACACCTTCAATACCAGTCCATACATCAAGGTTAGGTACACCTTCAATAACAGTCCATACATCAAGGTTAGGTACACCTTCAATAACAGTCCATACATCAAGGTTAGGTAGGCCCTACACCTTCAATAGCAGTCTGTACATCTCATAAGTATAATTGTACTGCCGCTAAGCTTTAATATCTTGTCGGGCTAATGAATGCGGCCATAGGATGTGTATAATAATATCGTACATCGGCGTTGCGGCGTTACGGCGTATTTTAATACCTCGGTGTTTAGGCCCAACGACTATGCCCAATTCGATGTAAGGCAATAGGTATTCTACTAATCGGGATGGTCTACGGTCAAAGACAACAGCATGATTTGTTTTACACCTTGCCCCTATATTCCCTGTGATAAATGCTTAGGAAGCCACAGTGAGTAAGACGTTGACTCGCTAATCTTGTAGAGTCCAATTCTTTACTACAGATTATGTTTATTCATCTTTGAACATTTTATATACATACATCAATACTACAGCCTGCATTTTCGTTTAAACATGGTTGCCTCATTCTGTCCTCTGGCATGACGGACACTAAAACCTGAATTCTATCGCGCCATGCTCTTTTTCTCAACCTAACTAAGGGAAATCACTCGCTTAACAAAGGAATGGGACCACCAAAATATAACAAAATATGAAAGTATTTTAGAATCATCAAATCTGGAGGTACAATGTATTGAAGGTCGATCTTTAGGTCTGAATGTTATCTAAATTATTAACTAGACATTAATTAACTTATTCAGATGATATTCAATTCTCAATGCCATCGCTAGTCTTTATTATGTAGCGGATTGGAAAACATTCTTTGAAAAATAATTAAACTTAATACTGGAGTATCGTGACTTTGTTTTATATCTTATCGACTTTAGTAATGATGATCGAGCCTAGCCTAAAACTCAAAAGCTAATATCTCGGTTCAGAGTGGAACACTTTGATTGAAAATTTCAGCATATTCTGTTTACATTATCTATTTGTTTAACTATTATAGCGAGAACTGTCAACTCGTCACTTGGGGTTGGCACAGGGGGCATGTGCCCCGGATCTTTTCATGTGTGCCCCGGATCTATTTTGAGCAGACAAAATCGATAATTTGCTATAATTTCACTACTTTTCCCTATTATTATTTCGAATGTCCCGAGTACGGAAGAGAAGCTTCCCAGTGCGAAGCTTTTCTGGATTGTCCTTTCTTGCCCACCTTAGATTTCCTCAATTGCCTGCACTTGCACAGTTTAATACAGTATTATATAACTAAAAAAATCTTTGACTGAAAATAGGGTAGAAACGATCGTGCATGACCTAGTTTACCCGCCGTGTATGTTTAGCGGGACAGCAATATCACATTAAATTTTAGTTCGTGATAATTTAGCTCACAACTTCACAAGAACTCGTACATATTTTCCAGTATTCGTTTTAATAACTATATTATTATATCGACAAAAATAATCCGCGGTTTGAAACATCAATAGAATACCCACGGCAATGTCATGTCGTTATTGAAACGAATAATGGAAAATATGTACGAGTTGGGCCTGTGCCCCGAATCTAATTGGGTCCTAGTGACGCCTCTGCAACTGGTAAGCATTTGTTTCCATCCACCGGAGCCTGATGTGATGACGTCACATATGGATTCTGGGTAAGAATAAGGGTTAGGGTAAGGGTTGTGGCCTGCAGATTTCGTCAGAGTCTCGAGATGTAGACATGGCTAGCCCTAACCCTAACCCTGGGCTAACCCTAACCCTTATTCTTACCCAGAATCCACATGTGACGTCATCACATCAGGCTCCGGTGGATGGAAACAAATGCTTACCTCTGCAACTCGTTATTTAATCTTCCATTTCGCCCCTTTAATAGTATAACTGTATCGATTCAGGTTTCAGCGAGTATTATCACCTCAGTTGTAGCTACGACTCTTCAACCTATACTAAGATGGCGAAATGTGTTTCTTTGTCTGCTGGATTACTTGCAATAGGTGAGAAACTCACAGATTAAATAATTACAAATTTTGTTTAAAACACAGAGAGATAGAGAGAGATAGAGAGAGAGAGAGAGAGAGAGAGATAGAGAAATGGGGTTAAACGTCCACTCGACTCAAACTAGGTCATTTCGGGATTATGACGTCAAATATTGATTAATAAACCAGCGTTTACCCACAATTCAGCACATAGAATGCCAAGAAGTCGACGTAACAAACCGAATGAATGAATGAATGAAATGGGGTTTAACGTCCTACGCTTAAGCACCTAACCTGGGCCAATTGAAGACGGCCATACGCCAACAGTGTGCTATGAGGGAAATTTTGCCCGGGCAGCGGCACTACGGCCTACTCTTATATCGAATTCCAACTGCCAAAGGATCTTTTACGTGCACTCCAATTTGTACACGGGACCTCGGGTTTTCGTCCCATCCGAACGACTAGGCAGCTGTCCTTGTCAGGCCCTCCTTCTGCATCACTGACAAGTGGAAATCACGCCGGAAAATCGAGATGAACTTTCTCGGCCAATGCAGGGATCGAACACTCGACCTCCAGGCTAGCGAACCAGCGCCTTATCCACTTAGCCACCGTCATCACAAACCGTTTCATTGGCTAATTCCTCACATCATATAGCAACTCCTTCAGATCTTCGTGTAAAAGACAAGTATTGTGAACTATAAAAAACGAAACGAAATAGGATCTGTGTTTTAATCAGATTGAACTAAGATCTAGTTTTTGGGTGGTTCGGATTTAGAGAGAGAGAAATGGGTCATTTCGGAACTAACATATGGTTTAATTTTATTTAAATAATTCGCTTGCGCGTAGGGGTCTTAAGAGCAGTTGGGGGAAACCAGAAGACCCGGAGAAAACCCACGAGGATGGACAGGCGACCCTACTCCTTGCTTGCCTTTGACAATTATAGGACAGGGAAAGAATAGGGTTTAACGTCCACACAAATTTGGTCATTTCGGGACTCACATAGTTCATTTTTATTTCATTAATCCGCTTGCGCGGAAGGCTCTTTAGCAGTGGGAGGAAAATTGGTGACCCCGGGAAAACCCACAAGATTGGGCAGGCGACAATACTCCTTGTCACGTACAACCGGGGATTCGAAACCACGCCAGTTGACTCAATGACAGGCTTTATGATACAGCGCGCGTGCTAACCATTTGCCCCCCCCCCCCAATTGATGTTTGGTATCTGTTATTCATTCTAGAATCAAGTTGAAAACAGGAGGTGAGACTAAGGGCTGATGTTTTTATTCATCATTTGTTTCCAGGGTTTATGTTATCTTTGGTTATTGACTCCACGATACGAGCTGCTCACAGAAGAAAAATCGAAACGGAAGAAGATTGGAAGTGACCACTCTCGATCTATTAAAATATCGATGCGTCATCAGTATTTTTTTTTTTTAAATTATTATATAGACAGGATGGTGTATGTATTACACAAAAAACTGTTGCCCTCTTTGGGCAGCATATGTTGGGGCTCTTTCTAAGATTTAAAGAGTCCAGTCGTAAAGGGGGGGGGGGTAATCAGGTTTTACTTGTATCCTAGAGATTTTAGTAATTTCATTGGATAATATTAGATTGATTTTAGCGCTTAGCCAATCAGATTCAATTATGTACTAAATACATAATCAGATTTTATCTTTAGTTAAGATTTTGAGAAATAGTTATTGTGTAGTGCTTTGAGCATAAACTTGGTTTCTGGATATATCGCATTAATTAACTCTTTAGAACATAGGATGGCCGAGATATGAATGGATTTAATAATTTACGAGATTTAACGATAAAATGGACATTCGATGCTGTCAATTACCTTTGCTACTATAATGAACGACCTGTGCTATTATATCTTCAAGCAGTCTTTACTTTGCTCAGAATAAAGCATTTTTTATTGCCATTTTCAATATATTGATTTTAATTTTTCTATTTCTGAACTATTATATCAAGAATGTCCAGCTCTTAATCTAAGTCTTACATACGGCATCTACCTATCTCTCTCTTCTCTTTCCGGCGTGATTTCCCCTTGTCAGTGTTGCAGAAGGAGGGCCTGACAAGGACAGCTGCCTAGTCGTTCGGATGGGACGAAAAACCGAGGTCCCGTGTACAAATTGGAGTGCACGTAAAAGATCCCTTGGCAGTTGGAATTCGATATAAGAGTAGGCCGTAGCGCCGCTGCCCGGGCAAAATTTCCCTCATTGCACACTGTGGCGTATGCCCGTCTTCAATTAGCCCAGGTACGGTGCTTAAGCGTAGGACGTTAAACCCCATTTCATTCATTCATTCTCTCTCTTCTCTCTCTCTTCCTCTTCTCTCTTCTCCTCTCCTTCTCTCTCTCTGCTCTCTCTCTTTTCTCTCTCTTCTCTCTTCTCTCTCTCCTTCTCTCTCCTCTCTCTCCTTCTCTCTCTCTTCTCTCTCTCTTAATCTAAGTCCTACATACGGCATCTATCAGAAAACGAAATTGAAATATCAACGCTGGATAATGTGTTAGGATTCAATACGACTTTAAAAAAAAAGGTTAACAATTAATTTTCGGAGACAACAAAATGGCAGCGGGCTTGTTTTAATGTGAGAGGCATACAACGAGGAAGTGTCAATTTCAGATATGTTTGTATGCGGCATGGAACTAGACCATTTTTGGACTGATATCTATCTCTCTCTCTCCCTCTCTCTCCCCCTCTCTCCCCCTCTCTCTCCCCCTCTATCTCCCCCTCTCTCTCCCCCTCTATCTCTCTCCTCGTCGAAGTTTCAATTTCAGATATCTATGTATGCGGCATGGAACTAGACCATTTTTTGGACTGATATTGCTATTTGGGATTTAAACCCCGCCTCTCCCTCTCTCTTTCTCTCTCTCTCCGTCGAAGTTTCAATTTCAGATATCTTTGTAATGCCGCATGGAACTAGACCATTTTTGGACTGGTATTCCCATTTGAGATTAAACCCCCGTCTCTCTCTCTCTCTCTCTCTCTCTCTTTCTCCTCTCTTTATTCTTTCTCTCTTTCCCTCTGTCCCTCTAATCTCTCTCTCCCCCCTCTCTCCCTCCCTCTCGCTCTCTCTCCCCCCTCTCTCCCTCCCTCTCGCTCTCTCTCTCTTTTCTCTCTCTCTCTTCTCATTCCCCCATTTCTCATTCTCTCTTCTCTTCTCATTATCTCTTCTCATTATCTCTTCTCTCTCTCCTGCTCTCTCTCCTACTCTCTCTCTCTCTCCCTCCCTCCCTCTCTCTCTCTTTTCTCTCTCTCTCTTCTAATCCCCACATTTCTCATTCTCTCTTCTCTTCTCATTATCTTTTCTCTCTCCCCTACTCTCTCTCTCTCCCTCTCTCTCTCTCTCTCTCTCCTACTCTCTCTCTCCCCCTCTCTCTTCAAACCCAATATCTGTATATAAGTCTGTATATAAGTACCATAGGTTAGTCTCCATGTTATGGAAAGGAGGCTGAACTCCATGTTTTTCTATTTCTACTATTTATGTTTAAGTCAAGTTAACCTTGAACAACATACATATCAAGGACGTATAATATAACAAAGATTGTTATTTGTGGTTCAATTCATGCGACACGCAAGGTTCAGAATATAGGACGCTTCTATGGAAGCCGATATGAGTCTTTTTCACGCTTGTCGGCAATACGACAAGACACCATTTTATGTTTGCAATGCGATATTTAAAGGGTCAAAGAGAGACAGTAATATAAGTTCTCTGTGTTGTCGTTTTGCGCGATCGGCTTTACGCATTAGTCTATCGGGGTGTATCATTGTCGTTTTACTCGGTCTGTTTGTCGTATTACTCGGTCGGATTGTCGTGTTATTCGGTCGGATTGTCGTGTTACTCGGTCGGATTGTCGTGCTACTTGGTCGGATTGTCATGCTACTCGGTCTGGTTTTCGTGTTTCTCGGTCGGTTTGTCTTATTACTCGGTCGGATTGTCGTGTCACTCGGTCGGGCTGTCGTGTTATTCGGTTGAGTTGTCTTGTAACTTGGTCTGGATGTCGTGTAACTCGGTCGGTTTGTCGTATTACTCAGTCGGATTGTCGTATTACTAGGTCGGATTGTCGTGTCAATCGATCAGACTGTCGTGTTACTCGGTCGGATTGTCGTGTATCTCGGTCGGATTGTCGTGTAGCTCGGTCGGGCTGTCTTGTTATTCGGTTGAGTTGTCGTGTTAATCGGTCTGGTTGTCGCGTTACTCGGTCGGTTTGTCGTATTATTCGGTCGGATTGTTGTGTCACTCGGTCGGGCTGTCGTGTCACTCGGTCGGCCTGTCGTGTTATTCGGTTGAGTTGTCGTGTAACTGGGTCGGGCTGTCGTGTCATTCGGTCGGATTGTCGTGTTACTCGTGTTACTCGGTCGGATTGTCGTGTTACTCGGTTGGATTGTCGTATTACTTGGTCGGACTGTCGTGTCAATCGATCGGGCTGTTTTTCGGTTGTCAACACGACAACACTGCCAAGGGTTCTTTTACGTGCCCGTCATCATAAGCCCAATCGGGATAAACAAGTAGGACGTTAATCCTTTCAAAATGTTATAGACTCAGAGATAATATCGGTGTAGCAGGTTTGGTGTTCCATACACGTGTAATCCATGAGTTACAGATCAACTAGCGTATATATGTTTTTAACATGGTTTTAGGGCAGCAGTTGAATATAACTTGTCACAGAGACGGTGTAAAGAGCTCGCTTAAACAGGTTGTATGTTAAATTCCTTAATGAAGGGGGGGGGGGGGGGGGGAGAAAACCAACGACTGTAATCTTTTAGTAACTTTTAAGCATTCAGCGATTCAGGGCAGTTACAATGTCCCGTCTTGTCAGTGGTCTGGGACGGAGGGTCAGCGATTCAGGGCAGTTACAATGTCCCGTCTTGTCAGTGGTCTGGGACGGAGGGTCAGCGATTCAGCGCAGTTACAATGTCCCGTCTTGTTAGTGGTCTGGGACGGAGGGTCAGCGATTCAGCACAGTTACAATGTCCCGTCTTGTTAGTGGTCTGGGACGGAGGGTCAGCGATTCAGCGCAGTTACAATGTCCCGTCTTGTCACTGGTCTAGGACGAAGAGTCTGGCAGCGACGTATAGTCGTTTGGATGGTACGATAAACAAAGACCACATGTACGCATTGAACCTCGATATAATAGAACAGTAAAACAGTAAAATATAAAGATGGACTATAATTATTCCATAGTATTTAGTGTACTCAACATAAAATTAGAGGTTTAATGTTTTAGCTGTGGGAGGAAGCCGGAGGACCAGGAGAAAACCGACGAGGTCGGACAAGCGACTCTACTCCTTGCCACGTACAACTGGGTACTCGAAACCACTCTAGTTGACTCGATGACAGGCTTTATGATACAGCGCGCGCACTCTAACCATTCACCCATTCAACCAGCCTATTAAACACGTACATATAAAACAATGGATTCGATATTAATACTAACTGTAAACAAATTGAAATAGGGTTTACGGTGTAACTTAAGGTGAGTTAATGGTTAGCGCGTGTATTATAAGGTTTATCTCTGAGTCAGCTGGCGCGGTTTCGATTCCCCGATTGTACGTACCAAAGAGTAAGGTCTACGTGACTTTCGGTTTTTTTCCCCACAGCTAAAACATTAAACCCACTTTATCTCTCTCTAATTTTACGTTGAGTAAACTAAATACTATGAAATATTTATAGTCCATATTTAGATTTTACTGTGTTACTGTTTTATTAGTTCGTCCCGAAATGACCTAGTTTGTGTTGAGTGGACGTTAAACCTCATCTCTTTCTTTCTCTCTCTCTCTCTATATATATATATTAGTTAGTCCCGAAATGACCTAGTTTGTGTTGAGTGGACGTTAAACCTCATCTCTCTCTCTCTCTCTCTCTCTCTCTCTCTCTCTCTCTCTCTCTCTCGGTTCTATTAGTAAATGCCAATCAAAAACGAATCACGAGGAATCCTAAAAATATTCCCTTTTGTCCAGCTTTAAACATACCCGATCCATTGATCACTTGATTTGATAATTGTTTTTTTTTTGCAATGTCTATTTTCTGTCTCGTCCGCAGGTTTATCTTGTAGATTTTTGTTTTGTTTTGCGTGTAGTGCAGTCCTCCTGTATTTACCATTATAATTACCTTATATTACACAGGAGGTGTAAATTAAAACTAAAGATGACGTTAAGAGAATTATTGGAGGATGTATACGATCAGCTGATTATATATATACCGGATGAAGTATACAAATATTTACCAAAATCTCTTATAACCCGGGCATTACTGGTGGCAGCTGTTACCGGAAGCCTGGGTTATCTCCTCTTTAGGAAGAGGTATCGTTTACCGCCTGGTCCCTTTGCTCTACCCTTAATTGGAAGTCCTCAATGTAAGTGTTAGACTGGCCCAGTCTCTTCTATTTATTTTACATTTCGATTTATATAAAAGTATTAATTTTTAGTAAACCAACACTTTCGTTTTCATTTGTATAAAAAAACTTTGAGTGTACCTGTAACCAGCACCAGAAACTGAACAATTGCGAACTTCACAATAAAATGGGCGTTCTTGCCATGTTTTTCGTCCTACCTTATTTGGAATGATTGACAGTTATCAAGCACGCCCCGAGTCACGTGACATGAATCATGCGTCTCGACTGGAGTGCAAAGCAGTCATGCTGAGACCGTCTGAGGGTTGATGTCACGCTGTTGTTAGATATGTCGTGATCACGTGCACGACGTCACACGACCTACATAATGCAGATTGACCTACAAGATGAGATTGAAGCTCTATTTGCCCAGTCTCTAGAGATTACGGGTTTTGTAAGTGCCTATTTTAAGAAATCATCAAATAACAAAATCGTTTTGTGAAACGTATCTATCCCTAAGTTAGGTTGGGATTTTAGTTTTAGACGATTTTAAGGAGATTGAAGTCTTTGTACAACAGGGCCCCCTGCTGGTACTTTATTCACAACCATTTAATTTCATTCATTTTAAGGATGCAGTTTTTTTCAGTGGTTGCGAGTTGATATCCTTGTCATAATGAAGAGTCTACAACACAACACATTTCGGGACTAACATATGGTTAAATTTTATTTCAATAATTCGCTTAGGGGTCTTTAGCAGTGGGAGGACACCGGAGTGCCCGGAGGAAACCCACGAGGCTAAGAAGGCGCCCCTATCTCCATGCCACATACGCTCCTTCCAGGGGTTGAAATCCAGAGGTGTCCGGCCAGCTAGAGGTCGAAGCGCGGCACTCTAGACCACTAGGCCATCGCAACCCCCCGAAGAGTCTACATTCTTAGTTAAGTTTTTGTCAATTAGGATCCTTCATACTTTATTTATATTTATTTATTTCTCGGTGTGTTATTTACTTGTATTTTTCTTACTTTCCTTCTATTTTCTATGTTGCTTATGTTTTTGGATGTATTTCTTTCTGATTTCAGTTTTAAGCTCACGTAAAGAGAACTTAGGTCGTGTGTTTCACAAAATATCTAAAAAATATGGTCCGGTCTTCACCTTGTATTTAGGTAAAATTACTTATTCATCATCATCATCATCATCATCATCATTATCATCGTCATCATCATCATCATCATCATCACAATCATCGTCATCGTCATCATTATAATCGTCTTGTCATCGCCATCGTCATCGCCATCGCCATCGCCATCGTCATCGTCATCGTCATCGTCATCGTCATCATCATCGTCATCATCATCGCCATCATCGTCATCCTCGCCATCCTCGCCATCCTCGCCATCATTTGATCATACAACATCGACAACCTAACGTCTTCCTGTATACACTATAATATCCTATCTTGTTCCCTTCTGTTTCAGGACCATATCCCGTGATTGTTTTAAATCGTATAGATGTTATCAATGAAGCAATATTAAAGAAAGCGGCTCATTATTCAGATCGGATAGCACGGTATTCAGGTTCGTTATGTAGGGGTTTTATTTTGTGTTTAATATGGGGGAAAATAAGCGTAAAAAAGGCTCTTTTTTAATAAACCATGGTCAAGCTGAAGAGTGATCAGCCTTTATGGAGTCAGACCACTTGTTCATTTCCTTCATTGTGACCATCATGTGAATAATCACTTATTACAATGCGCTATAATGATGACCACTCCGATGGTAGATCAGAGTGTCATAATTTGTTGTACTCAAATAATGAATGAATGAATGAAATGGGGTTTAACGTCCTACTGTTATGCACTTAACCTGAGCTAATTGAAGACGGGCATACGCCATACAGTGTGCTATGAGGGAAATTTTGTCCGGGCAGGGGCGCTACGGCCTACTCTTATATCGAATTCCAACTGCCAAGGGATCTTTTACGTGCACTCCAATGTGTACACGGGGCCTCGGTTTTTCGTCCCATCCGAACGACTAGGCAGCTGTCCTTGTCAGCCCCCCCCCTTCTGTATCACTGACAAGGGGAAATCACGTCGGAAAATGGAGATGAACTTTCTCGGCCAATGCAGGGATCGAACACTCGACCTCCAGGCTAGCGAACCAACGCCTTATCCATTTAGCCACCGTGATCCACCTGTACTCAAATAAAACACAAACACCGTTTTAAAAATAGTCGTTCAGATGGGGGAAAAACCGAGGCCCAGTGTACACATTCGTGTGAACGTAAAAGATCCTTGACAGTTGAAATTTGATATAAGACTATATTATTGGTCGTAGCGCCGCTGTTTGCGAAAAATTTCCCTGAAAATGCCCATTAGCCCAGTCCGAGCAAATTAGTAGGACGTTAAACCCCATTTCATTCCATTTTAAATCCCGGTTGTATGTGGCAAGGAGTAGGGTCGCCTGTCCAACCTCGTGGGTTTTCTCCGGGTCCCCCGGTTTCCTAGCACTGCTAAAGACCTCGTACCCACAAGCGAATTATTGAAACAAAATTAAACCATGTGTCATTCCCGAAATTACCTAGTTTGTGTCGAGTGTACGTTAAACCTCATTTCTCTCTCTCCCCCCCTCTCTCTCTCTCTCTCTCTCTCTCATTCCATTTCTTTCAAGAGTAGCATGTGAATTTGGTTGCCTATATTGGCTACTTATCGTGGAAATGATATGGGAGAAATTTGTCAGCCTATATCATTTGTTGATAATTATGATTTTACTTTTAGTGCAAGGGGGTTGGGATGGCATGGTGGTCTAGAGTGCCACACTTCGACCTCTAACTGGCCGGACACCTCTGGCTTGCGGCTGTGCTTTCGAGCCCTGGTGTGAGCGTGTGTGGCATGGAGAGAGGGGCGCCTTCTCAACCCCGTAGGTTTCCTGCGGTCACTCCGGTTTTCTCCAACTGCTAAAGACCCCTATGCGCAAGCGAATTATTGAAATAAAAAAATAAACCATATATTAGTCCCGAGGTGACCTATTTGAGTTGAGTGGACGTTAAACCCCATTTCTTTCTCTCTCTCTTTTTTTAGAGCAGAAACCTTCCCACAACGGACAGGATATAGCATTCGGGCGATATGGAACTGCCTGGAAATTAAGAAGGAAAATTGCTTCACGGGCAATCAGGTTAGCACATTATACAGTACAAAAGAAATATTATTTACTCACTTGTTATGGTACTGCATTTTTCATGCACCTGGTTTGTAAACAAATTAGAATTTCACGAATTTGTATTTCCAGGCCTTATTAGCATAGATTAGGACGTTATGAAGTTGGAGGCGGCCACTCCTCGGTATCAACGTCAATGAACAAAGTCAGAAAAAAAGCGCTAAGTTTTTAGAAGTGACCGTTAAGACGTCATTAAAGAAAGCATTAGTCTGGATACACACAATTCCATAGCCGTATTTAGCGGGGGTGTAGGGGGTACATTGCACCCCAAGAAAAGTAAGGCGCCCCGAGAAATGGCGTCCCCCGCCCCATAAATCATCTCTCCCCCCCCCCCTAAAAAAAAAATTGCCAACTTTTCAATCATAAAATAATAGATTATGATTACACAGTATAGTGCTCTTAAGGCACTGATCAGTCGTTCGGTTTTAAGGGTGCCCTTCAGTTAAGTGGAGGCTATGACGCCAACCTCTCTGCTGCACCTCAACTTTTAAAATCCTACATACGGTCCTGTACAATACTCGAGATTTCTTTCTGTTTGTTTCAAATTATTTATGATCGGTGGTACTGTAATAGTTAGTGCAGAAGGACCGCACTACACGCAAAACAAAAATATACAAGATAAACCAGCGGACAAGACAGAAAATAGACATTGCATAAAATAAACAATTATCAAACCAAGTGAATTGATCTTGGGGCAGCCACGAGCGTCCACTGCGCTGTACAGTACCGGGCCTGTTGTGGTCCAGGCTTCACTAAAATGATTTACAAAACAGACGTAACAAAAATAATGCGACCAATTTTGACAATACTCGAGATTTGTTTGTGTTGATTTCAGGTTATTTCTGGTCAGCGGTGCTATAAACAACAAAATAGAGGGAGCCGTCTCGGAAACAATTCGAGCTATGACGAAAGAAACAGAACCATTTGACCCGATGCCTTTCCTGTATTTCACCACGTTCAATATTCTAGCGGGCATGTGTTTTGGTACCAGGTAAATTCCTAATCCCATTTATTCCATCTACGTTGACTCTACGATGTTTTGCTAGGATGTGTTATGGTTGCTTTTATTTGTTAAATACCATGAGAGAGAGAGAGAAAGAGAAAGAGGGAGAGAGAGAGAGAGAGTGAGAGAGGGAGGGGGAGACGGGAAGGATTTAACGGCCACTCGACACAAAGTAGGTCATTCCGAGACTAACATAATATGATTTTATTTTATTTCGCTCATTCGCTTGCGCGTAGGGGTCTTTAGCAGTGGGGAAAACCGGAGTATCCGGAGAAAACCCACGAGGCTGGACAGGCAACCCTACTCCTTGTTACGTACAACTAGGAGTGACTCTCTACAACATCTCGGGGAAACGAATGGACATACTCGTTAGCACAATTTCTAAGCTGTGGCTTTATGTAACATTCAGCTATATGCATATTATTACCCTCCAGTCCACACATGCGCTGTATTGTATGCACTTGGTTTCCAATCCACACATGCGCTGTATTTATATGCACTTGGTTTCCAATCCACACATGGGCTGTATTTGTATGCACTTGGTTTCCAATCCACACATGCGCTGTATTGTATGCACTTGGTTTTCAATCGACATGTGCTGTAACATTCAGCCATATCCACGTGTGGGGGGTTGGTATCGCCTAGTAGTCGAAACCACGCCAGTTGACTCAATGACATGCTTTATGAGACAGCGCGCACGTGTTAACCATTCGGTCATCTACCCAGGCCCGTAGCCCGGGGTGGCACATGGGGGGGGGGCAACTGCCCTCCCAATACTGAGTCTTGCCCCCCAATATCACAAGAAAATTGGCCTCTACCGCAAAATTCATGCAGATGCCAATGCTAGTTGGCCCTCCTGAAAACATCTTTACCCCCCCAAAAACAACTTCCTGGCTACGGGCCTGCATCCAACCCCAATGTTATATCAGTCTATCTACTTGGTATAGTATTCGTCTTAATGTTTGTAATATAAGAAAGATGTAAGTTAAGGTTAACTTATCGAAATACACACAAGCACAATGTATAAGCTGTGACATGGACATTTTTACAGGCATCATTTGTACGCTGCAGTTGTCGGTCACATCATAACAGGCATAGTTTGTACGTTGCGATTGTCGGTCACATCATAACAGGCATAGTTTGTACTGGGATGGCCTAGTGGTCTAGAGTGCCGCGCTTCGACCTCTAGCTGGCCGGTAACTTCTGGCTTGCGGCTGTGGTTTGAGCCCTTGTGTGAGCGTATGTGACATGGAGATAGGGGCGCCTTCTCAACCTCGTCGGTTTCCCCCGGGCACTCCGGTTTCCTCCCACTGGTAAAGACTCCTACGCGCAAGCGAATTATTGAAATAAAAAATTGAAAACCATACGTTAGTCCCAAAATGACCTAATTTGTGTCGAGTAGACCTTAAACCCCATTCCCCTCTCTCTCTTCAATCCGCGTATATGCTGTATTTTTCAGCCATAAGTATAAGGACAAGGATTTTGTATTTATAATGGAACGTTTAGATGCTATAACAGAATCAATGAGTGGGGGTATTCTAATTGAAGATATTTTACCTCCAATGAGACTTTTTCCTACCAAGAAATTACTGGATTTATGTAAAAATTCCGACGAATTGTTCCAGTTCGCCGAAAAACATGTGAAAGATCACAAACGAAACTTCCAGGCAGGTAAATCTAAAAATGTTGGGTGTATAGGGTGTGTGTGTGGGTGGTGTGTGTGTGAGAGAGAGAGAGAGAGAGAGAGAGGAAGAGAGAGGGAGAAAGATAGAGAGAGAGAGGGACAGAGATAGAAAGAGGGGAGAGAGATAGATATAGAGAGAGAGGGGGAGAGAGATAGAGAGAGAGAGGGGGGGGAGATAGATAGAGAGAGAGAGGGACAGAGATAGAAAGAGGGGAGAGAGATAGAGAGAGAGGGGGAGAGAGATAGAGAGAGAGAGGGGGGGGGGATAGATAGAGAGAGAGGAGGGAGAGAGAGAGGGGGAGAGATAGATAGAGAGAGAGAGAGGGGGGAGGGAGAGAGAGAGAGGGGAAGATATAGATATATAGAGAGGGGGGATAGAGAGAGAGGGGAGAGAGATAGATAGAGAGAGAGGGGGGAAAGAGATAGAGGGAGAGAGAGAGGAGGAAGAGGGAGAGGGGGAGATAGATAGATAGAGATAGAGAGGGGGAGGGAGATAGAGAGAGAGAGAGAAAGAGAGAGAATAACACGTCCACTCGACACCAAGTAGCTAAAAAGGTTGTGTGTATGGGTTGCGTGTGTGTGTGTGTGAGATAGAGAGAGAGAGGAGATAGAGAGAGAGAGAGAGAGAGAGAGAGAGAGAGAGACGCATCCACTCGCCACCAACTAGCTAATTTCGGGACTCTTAGCAGGCGATCCTACTTCTTGTCAAGTACAACCGGGAAATAGAATCCACGCCAGTTGACTTAATGATAGAACTGTTGTATACACTAATTCATATTACACGCCTCCAGTCCTTATCTCCAATAGCAACTATAACTGTTTTAAGATGACTATTCCCTATATAACACATTTCCTTATCTCCAATAGCAACTATAACTGTTTTAAGATGACTATTCCCTATATTACACATCTCTAGTCCTTATCTCCAATAGCAACTATAACTGTTTTAAGATGACTATTCCCTATATAACACATTTCCTTATCTCCAATAGCAACTATAACTGTTTTAAGATGGCTATTCCCTTTATTACACATCTCTAGTCTTTATCTCCAAAAGCATCTATAACTGTTCTAATAGGAGGACCGAACTACACGCATAACAAAAATCCGCAAAAAAAACCAGAAAACAGACATAGCACCAGCTAAACAAATATCAGTAAAGACATTGGCGATTGATATGGAGATAATAGTAAAATGTCATTACAATACCTATACAACTTTTTAAATGACTAGATCCTCCTCTGTTGACTGTTCATATAAATTTAAACCATATAATTTCAATCTTTTTATTGTTCGATGCTGGTTAGGGAGTCAGGGGGCTCAGTGAGTAAGACGCTGGCTCGCTAGCCTGGAGGTCGCGATTTAATCCCAGTGTTGGCCGCGAAAGTGCCGCGCTTCACCTCTGGCTTGGGCTGTGGTTTCGAGCCCTAGTGTGAGCGCCTTCTCATTCTCGTGGGTTTCCTCCAGGCACTCCGGTTTCCTCCAACTGCTAAAGACCCCTAAGCGCAAGCAAATTATTGAAATACAAATTAAAAACCATACGTGAGTCCTAAAATGACATAGTTTGTGTCGAGTTGACGTAAAACCCCATTTTTCTCTCTCTCTCTCGCTCATCAGTATGGTGCAGGAGGGAGGGCCTGTCCCCCCCCCCGCCGAAGTCTCATGAAGTGCACGTAACGTAACCCTTGATAGTTGGAATTCGATATAAGAGTAGGCCGTAGTGCCGGTGTCCGAGCAAAATGTCCCTCATAGCACACTGTATGACGTATTCTCGTTTTCATGAGCCCAGTCGGGTCAGAACAGTAGGATAACGTTTATCCTCATTTTAATTTCCTTTACCAATTAGACTTATACAATATATTTTTCCTTTTTTATAGACAATATCTCTGATTTGACTGACAACCTCCTTTTAGCACAGAAGGAAGTTGAAGCAGAAGGCAAAGACACCATGGCGGAGTTCAATGATTTACATTTAACTCTTACACTTTTTGATGTCTTTCTTGGTAAATACCATCTCAAAATAAAACATCAAAATACCATCTCAAAATAAAACATCAAAATACCATCTCAAAATACCATCTTACAATACCATCTCAAAATACCTTCTCAAAATACCATTTCAAAATGCCTTCTCAAAATACAATCTTACAATAATTGGAGTGACCATCCCAGATTCATTTCAATGATTTCGAAACTTTGTGGTGATCGTAGCTGTTATCAAGATGTCCGGGCACAATTTCTCCCAATCTCATTAAAACACAGATCTATATTTCGTTTCGTTTTTTTATACTTTCCATGGCTACTACTTCACGAAGATCAGACCACTTGTAGTGGTCATACGAGCGGCCCTTGACCCTACTACGTTTGACATTTGATCAACTAATCAGCGTTGCTTTTTCTAGTGAGTTACCCACAGTTCCGTTTCCTTTACGCCAAAACCTCTCGGTAACATTCCGTTTCATTGGCTAATCCATCACATCTCCGAGAACGTGGGTTATACAGCAACTCTTCCAGGTCGTAGTTTAGTTAAGACAAGTAAAACAAAAATTTTAACGGTTAAATACAAAACAAAATAGGATCTGTGTTTTAATCAGATTAAATATCTCTCATAACACGCTGCATATTTACATAATAAAATGGGGTTTGACGTTCTACTTTGTCGCAGAACCAATCCGAATTCAGGTAATATGATATTATTACATGCTACAGGAGGGAGGAAATTATATACGACATTTATTCATTCATTTCAGCTGGGAATGACACATCAAGACAGACTTTATATTGGGCTGTTCTACTGATCGCTGCCCATCCCGATATACAAACTAAAATACAAGAAGAGGTCGATTCTGTTTGTGGTGAGGAAAAAACAACGTTATTATTATTTTGTATAGTTCGGTCGACCAATGTCCGGATGATCGTATTACCTTTTAATACTTATCACCCCTCGATTGTCGTTCTACAGCGCCCTTTTTTTTCAAAACGCTTTCCAAAGCATAAAACTACCAGAGTCAGTAGTAAGGGGGCTTGTACAGTCATTTTTTCAAAAAGTTTTCCAGAGCATAAAACTACCAGAGTCAGTAGTAAGGGGGCTTGTACAGTCATTTTTCAAAACGTTTTCCAAAGCATAAAACTACCAGAGTCAGTAGTAAGGGGGCTTGTACAGCCATTTTTCAAAACGTTTTCCATGGCATAAAACTACTAGAGTTAATCTAATATAAAACGTCGTGTTGAGATTTCTCCTTACTCTGACATTTCTTTTTAGAAGAAACTCCCATTATTTACAACCTACAAAATTAAAAACAGGACTTTCCTTTTGAATACATACCACTATCAATGAAACAACCCGAAACAATCTTCTTGAGTAGAATACAGTATTATTCGAGAGCTGGAAATACGTTTTTAAAACAGTGCAAATTTCAGGAAAATTAATTTTGATGGGCTAAGATGCAGTCTGAATTTCTTCACGGTCGTCTGCTGTGTATCGTTAAAGACCGATACTTTGGCATGCCACACCCTTTTACAAATCAACCGCCATTTCAAGGTCCTTTTTGTGAAAATAAATAAATTAAAACAAAAACATTTGAATAACAATTTCCAGCTGGGGACCATAGTGTTTCCTTTTGCTTTACGACCGTTTTCTGTTTACAGGTAGTGAGAGATGTCCGTGTATGTCTGACAGGGAGAATCTTTCCTATACAGATGCTGTATTACACGAGGTCATGAGATTAGGAACGGTGGCGCCACTAGGTTTTCCACGTAACACGTCATGTGATACTACCATAGGTATGTTTTGCACAGTTGCATATTTATTGCCCCATTTTGAGAGAGGGGGAGAAAGAAAGAAAGAAAGTGAGAGAGAGACAGAGAGAGAGAGAGTAAATGATAGAGAGAGACAGAGAGAGAGACAGATATATATATATATATATATATATCCAAAATTATTAGCACAACCGCAAAGTTGTACTACTATGTTTCACGGTAAATGATGAATAGATAAAAAGGTATGCCGACACAAACTGATTTCAACACTGGTTTAATAACATTTTAACATTTTAAAGTACTTTTCGTTCGTCTTGGGACTATTCATAAAATAATGTCATAACATATAGATGGACAATATAGTGTATTTATACATATTTATATTTACATAGTAACACTGTGGTTCTAAGTGGCTATAGTTACCATTGTCTATAGTTACATAGTATATAGGTAACAAGCAGAAAACATATATACAGAGCTTTATTTCTATGTCAGGAATAGACTGGTATCAGATGTTTTAGACTCTGCGCATACCATCAGTCATAAATATTATCGGAGATGTCCACCGTGTTATATATTTTTATTTATAAAAGTTTTTTTGTTCATAAGCCAATGATGTCAACTAGACAGTTAAATATTTTTTTTTAAAATCATATTACAGCTGGCTACGACGTTCCAGAAGGTACTGCTGTTTTCATCAATCAGTGGGCGATAATGAACGATCCAGATAATTGGCAAGACGTAGATAAATTTAAACCTGAACGATTTCTAGATGAAGATGGAAAAATGGCACCAAAACCGGAAAACTGGCTTCCATTCGGCGCTGGAAGAAGAGTTTGTCTTGGAGAACCTTTAGCTAAACCAGAATTACATTTAATCATTGCGTCATTATGTCAACGTGTTCACATCTCACTAGAACCAGGCGTACCGGTTAATATAAAGGCTAAAGATGACCAGATTCTTCATTTACCCAATCCCTATAAATAAAATAAAAACCAAGTACGAACAATCCAAATCATAATTCAGAATTCGAAGTCCTAAAAACGTTATAGGCAAAATAGTGTATTCAAGCAAAATAGTGTAATCAGCAAATGGACTGCTCCTCGTGTACAAAAATAATAATTATTAAAGAAAGGTTTTGAACATAATCTTTAAGTGGCATTTAGTGATTGGGGAACACAATAACAGAACACAATTTTTATGGGAAACAATCACTGGTTTTATTCTAGAAGCACAACGTTTCGACGAGTATCCTCTTGTCTCCCATACCAATTGTGTTCTGTTAAAGGATAAAACTAGGTAGATTCTTTTTATTTAAACATCTAACTTTGAGAATTTGAGAAAGATAAATTAGATATTTTAGTATATCTTTGATGTTGTCAAATGCTGTCCGGAATGATGATTAATTGTGCAGAAGTAAAAATTAAAAGAATGTTTCAGTAGGGTTGTTTTTAACGAAAACGAGACAGGGTTTGTTTCGGATTCACATGGGAGCGTCCGAAATAAACAAAGGCCATGTGTTGATACATTTACACCCCACTCATCAGTTAGTAGTCTATCTATGTATGGGTTAATTGCAATTAAAAAAAGTAGCAAGATTAATAAAAATATTATGAATTGATTTATGTTTCTTTGCTTTTAAACCTAATACTGGTAATTGCGTGATGGGAGGTAATTTTATTTTAGTCACTATTTTCCGGTCTATTTTTTTAAACCACGGCAAAGAATTCGAAAGGCTTCGTGGACGGTGCCTATCCATCCATACACGTTCTATGCTTATAGGAACATGCTTTTGTTTTCTTATAGCATTATTTATCTTTATATATTGTTTAGATGTACGTCTATGTATGACATGTTAGCTTATTAATTGTACAGTTGTGGCTGCTTTTGTAGTTTTAACTTGCCTGTCTGTCGGAACAACTCCTTGCCCCATCGGCCTTCCTTGGCCATCGTAGGCTTAGGTGGGTAGGGAAATAGTGACTATATCCTAGATATAAGTAGGAGCTTGACATCTGTAACATATATTAATTTATTCTTGTGTTTGACTAGTCCCAAAATGACATAGATTGTGTCAAGTGGACGTTAAACCCTATTCTCTATTGTATTTGACGCTATTAGTTTATGAATATATATTTGCATATGTGTTTAACTTAAACATACATGTGTTTTTACAACTGTTTTTTCTAGTAATATTGGAACACTTAGAAATGTAACGTAAACATGTATCTCATAAATAAATATTTTACCTATTTTAAAAGTTGTTTGCCTACATAATGTTAAAGATAAAAAAAAACAACAGCTGGTCGAATATGTATCTTGGAAACCGTAATAAGTATATTGCCAGAAATAATCTAACCTTATTTGTCGATTCTAATAGACTGTCTTTCGTTCAGTTCCATTAAATTCAGTTTGATGGAGACGACAAATCAAAGTCGTTTGAGGTGTTGATAACACTTCCCCCTTTTATAGAACATATAGGATACATAATGGAAAATATAGAGACTTTTTTTCGTGGAAATATTGCTAAAGATCTATTTTTAAAATAACCTGAAAACGTTCTCGGGAAACACGGGGATTGCCGAGGTAGCCAGCCAACATCTTACGCATTGAACCACCGCGGCGCACAGGAGATGTTGGAATAATAATAAAATATATTTAAGTATCAGGAGTTGGTGTGACATTCAAGAAAATGGCGGAAATTAGAATATAATCATGTAGGTGGTAACTGAAGACGAGAAAGGAAATACAATAGGAAAAGCCAATTCTGATCTCGTGTAATTAATATGTATATCTAGAATTATATAACAACAATTTTGATTTCTAACTTGGTTTTTTTTATATAGGTGTCGTCATTCTTTCCTCTATTATAATAGTTTTATCTTTAAACAAGATGGATAAATATCTTTATTCTTCACGTTTGTTTTAATGATTTATCTGATTGGTAAAATTGTTACCGATGAAATGAGACTAATTCCAACCTCGGTATACAACGATGGCGACTTCTTGACACCATTAGCTACTGTCGTCAATAGAGACACAGTGACAACATCAGCTACAGACGTCAATAGCGACACAGTGACAACATCAGCTACAGACGTCAATGGAGATACAGTGACAACATCAGCTACAGTCGTCAGTTGACAGACAGAACCAGCTACAGGCGTCAATAGCAAGGTGACAACATCAGCTACAGACGTCAACAGAGACACAGTGACAAAATCAGTTACAGTAGTCAATAAAGATACCATAGCAACATCAGTTACATACGTCAATAGAGACACAGTGACAACATCAGTTACATACGTCAATAGAGACACAGTAACAACATCAGCTCCAGTCGTCAATAGCACAGTAACAACATCAGCTACAGTCATCAGTTGACAGACCAAGACAAAACCAGCTACAGTCGGCAATAGAGACACAGTGACAACATCAGCCAAACGAGGAGAATCACAAATACTAGTCGATCACAAATCAATTAACATATGTGGGAGAATAAGTGTCATACGCTGGATGTGGTGAATTGTTTTACTGTACCCTACACAGCGACGCATAGCGCTGCATACTGCGACATATCGGGAGTTTGAATCCAGGCGTGGAACCAGCCAGGTTTTAAATGTTCAGTATTTGTAGTCATTTGAATGTCCCAGTGATCAGCGCTGTTTGCAAGCGTGCATTAATTGTAAACCCCGTGACTATGGCTAGTCACGACTGTATAGTTCTTCTGTTTAAAGCATCCGACCGACTCTACGCCAACCCGTATTTCCATGACAATTATGTGTTGATATGTTGGTTGTACTGTTTATTGTCCTACTGTTCTGCTCTTAGCATACGCCATACATTGTGCTATAAGGGAAATTTTGCCCGGGCAGCGGCGCTACGGCCTAGTCTTATATCGAATTCCAACTGCCAAGGGATCATTTACGTGGACGCCAATGTACCATCCGAACGATCAGACAGGCCCTCCGTCTTGCACCACTGACAATCGGAGACCACGCCAAAAAATCTGGATAAATGTTCTCGGCGTGGCCAATGCAGGGATCGAACACTCGACCTCCAGGCTAGGGAACCAGCGTCTTACCGACTTTGCCACGTGATGCCCTTAATTATTACAGGTTACAGTCCTAATGGATGTTATTAGACTGCCTACTTACCGACTAATGGATGCACTGTTATTAGAAAGTAGCTAGGAGTGCGAAAGAATTGAGATATATGGTTGTGGATTGTATGAGATTGACAAACTTGATTCATGCTGATATAAATCGTGTCAGTTAAATTAATGACTTACTATATATAGTGGAATAGTATCCGGTTAAACACTCTCAAATACAGTAGGTTCAGGTACACAGCGTACTTGATTCGGGTCTACAGTCTCACATACAGCATACTCGGGTCTACAATCTCGCATACAGACTACTCTGGTCCACAGTCTCACATACAGCTTACTCGGGTCTACAGTCTCACATACAGCCTACTCTGGTCAACAGTCTCACATACAGCCTACTCGGGTCTACAGTCTCACATACAGCATACTCGGGTCTACAGTCTCACAAACAGACTGCTCGGACTGAATAGGGAATCCTGCTATTTCTCCTTAAAGCTGAACGCTGGTTACAAAATTAATTAAATAAAAAAAAGCTAACGCCCCCAAGCCGCCATACTTGTTTCCAATTTATTAAATAAATATGGCGGACACGGAGGCTCATGACATGGAAAGGTTAGCCGCTCTCACTTTCAGTTTTTTTTATTGACGGTCAGCTGTACAATCCGGTTTTATTATTACACACGCGTCACTGATTACTCTATTTTTTACCACATACCATGCCTTCATTCGGCAAACCTCGACAGATTCCGGTACTCTCCGTAACCTACATCTAGACTCGGATGTATGATAGTCATTGATATGTACCTACGACCATACATTTGCGATGCGGCTAATCTGGTTCAGCTGTCCACACCCGTTGGTGGAGTCGTCCACACGACTTAGTATAATTTCTGGTCACATAATGTATTTGTAAATAGTATAGTTTTTCTGCGTGGTCACCCTTTCTATCGGTAAATAAACAACAAAGTAAATAATTTCTGGATATTGTAATACGTTTTTTGGAGTCGTCCACACGATGTATTTTTAATTAGTATAGTTTTTTTCTGCGTGGTCACCCTTTCTCCCGGCAAATAAACAACAAAGTAAATCATTTTATTCCATAAATAACAAATTCATTAACAAATTCATAAACATATTTAGTTGTGGACGACATCACTAATAGTTGTTGACGACATCACCAATGCCTTGTGGACGACTCCACCAACGGTTGTGGACGACTTCGCTTGTAGACGACTTGACTGGCACCCATCTCCTGGGGGCAACCTTGTTTATCCGGGTCTTTTAAAATAGTTCCAAAATGGCGGACTTCATCATACAACCGAGTCTAGATGTAGGGCACCGGAATCTGTCGAGGTTTGCCGAATGACCATGCCTTGCTTCTAACCCTAGCTGATAGCTGACAATTGGTTTCTAATCATGAATTTGTAACCCGTCTGTGGTGGAGGGGGGGGGGAATCTTGACTTAATACAATAAAATGAAATAGGGGTTAACGTCGTATACTGTTCTGATCAGAACTGGGCTAATAAAGACGGACATACGCCTTACAATGTTATATGAGATTTCGCTCGGGCAGCGACACTACGGCCCACCCGTTTATCAAATTCCAAGGGATATTTTACATGTACGCCAATGTGTACATGGGACCTCGTTTTTTCTTCCCATCCGAACGACCATACAACTGTCCTTGTCCGGCGCTCCGCCCTACATCACTGATAAGGGGAACCAGGCATATCTTGACTAATTTACCGAGATTTCGCCTAATAGTTTGGATGCAGTTATGACGGGTGTGGCGTCAGACAGGATAAACTTACTCTTCCAGACAACTGTTACCACTGTTTGTCGTGTATTTTGTACACGGTAAACAGTCCATATGTTTTGCCTATACCGTGTTTTTCTATAATGTTTTGGATTGTTCGTACTTGATTTTATTTTATGGCTTTATTTTATTTACTAATATTAAAGGAGCTAAATCGCTAACATGTGGGACCTTGAAATTGACACAAATGGGTCATAACGCATTTAATACTGTAATATGAATGTATATAAACTAATTTACAGTCAATCGTCTCCGGTTTTACTCTAACTTCAAATCAGTTATGTTAGGCGAAATAGGTCAACAGTCTCAATCGAATGCAAATTTCTAGCGTGTCTAGTACTTCTATTCTACATATGCAATTTGGTTTGGTACAATGTGTCTAGCCTCGTTTCCAGAGTCTCTTGCTAGAACTGTGGCTGAAACGCATTATGGTACACCATTCGTGTACCAATGGTAAAATGTTTATTTTGTCTTAAATATTGGAGAAAAGAAGCTCATCTTTTCCAGGTAAGACCACATCTCCAATGCGGATTTAAATTGCAAAATAAATCGTGTTTTCAATGTCGAAAATTTTGGATGATATTGCGTTACGGACTTAGCTCCTTTAAGATATATCACATACCATCCATGCTATACACGTTACGGGTTTAGTAGGAGAAACAACGAGTAAATAAAACAGACCGAAATGATAGTATAATTTTAATTTCACTGGCTTTGTATGCCATTACATGTGTTAACAATGTCCAGACTACAGTTACATATCCATTTGTGACGCTCTATTTATTTTAAAGTCGAATGCATAGAGGTGTATATATTGACTAGAGTGTATTGTGGTCACGTGATCCCCATTGACGTAACGTTATCGCCGTGTGCCGTCACTGGAGACCGGCCGCCATGTTTTAACCGGTAAAGAATGACGGAAGTGCCCGGATGAACGCTATGTAAATAAAGGAAAATAGTCTGACAGAGGGCGGAAAAGTCCATTAAAAAAGCAGTTCTAGTTCAACAATATCAACCAAAAAAATGATGGTCGAAAGGCCTTACCTCACTGTCCTAAAAACAACATCGTTTTGGCCAACTCACTGGCATATTTTTGGGGCTTTACTATTATTACGAGTAAATCATGATGATGATGAATACCTTGGGTGGCATGGTGTAAATTGTACATGCATACCTGACGAAATTATGTTTATTTTATTAATTGAGCAAAGTGGACGTCACATAAAACTTTATTTTGGATAGATCTAAATAATTTGTTGAACGATTTAAAATGATAGGTCTGCTTGATTGACAGAATGATATTTCCTATAGCGTCATACAGGTGATAAATTATAAATAAAAAAAAATAGATTTTTAAAATAATCGAGGACTTCTATCTATCATTTACCAGAAGAATGAAATCTGATGCCGATGGGAAAAATTTTTTTTAAAAAAGAGGAAAAAAACAGGACTAGCAAGGCCTTGGTAGCTTGGTTGAAAAATACAGCGGTATATTAAATTTTACAAAAAAATAAGACAAAATTAATGAGGTTTTCGTAGTAGATAATAAAGAAATAAAATAGATCTTTAAAATAACGAGGACTTCTATCAGTTACCGGTAGAATAATATCTGATGTCGATGGGATTTTTTATTTTTAAGGGAAATATAAATAGGGCTAGCAAGGCGTTGGTAGGCCTATATGGATTTCAATTTCCATGATTTGGTGGCTATTTCTCTTTGGTTGAAAAATACAGCGGTATATAAAATTTTACACCAAAAAATAAGACAAGCTTAATGAGATGTTCGTAGTAGCAGCGATTAAAAAAATATCAGGCCTGATTTTTTTTGTTACAAAATTTGACTGGGAAAGAAGTTTACAAGACTTTGTCCTTATTATTATTAGCCTTTTTTAAAAAAAAAAACCCAACAAAACCCAAACTAGTTCGGGGGTTTTAAGCGGGGTTTCTGGAGAAGAAAAAAAAAGAAACAAACTGATATTGCAAGAAACGTTCACTAAAAGTATATTCTGTATGTGTACACAATGTCGACCTAATTAATTAAATCCGAGGGAGTAAAACTAACCGATAACAAAGCAACTACTAGCCAGTGAGTGCATGTCTGTGATTAAACACTCCACCCCAATAAGCTGACTTACTCCCTGCGATATTTTGCGTACAATGACAGATGTGTGTACATATATATAATATGCGCAATTTCCATACTAATTAAATATACATTAATTTAGAAGTCCGCTAATCACACGGACCTTGTAATGATTACATAATAAGAATATCAGTATAGGTGAATAGACCCGCCCGGTTACCGGCCTCAAACAATAATCGAGTGTTCGACGTCTTCTCGCCGTGTTTATTAAACTATTTTACACAATTATCAAGATTGTACTATATCTATTAAA
Source organism: Patella pellucida (assembly GCA_917208275.1). NCBI lineage: Eukaryota > Metazoa > Mollusca > Gastropoda > Patellidae > Patella > Patella pellucida. The sequence continues at coordinate 2,951,542 of OU795042.1, read as the reverse complement.
TCACTATTTCACTTTTAATTTATCCTACTCACTTATAAAATGATAATCCCCTCCCTTTTCGCCTGACATTGAATTAACCAAAACAACAACAACTCTCCGCCATGTTGGTATATGCCAACGTAGGCTAAATCTTACCGGTTGTAAAATGGCCGCCAGCCTCCATAGTCGGCACGCGATCACGTGATCACCATACACTCTAGTCAATATATACACCTCTATGGTCGAATGTCTATTTGTAGCGTCATGTGCTTTTTATAACGTCATGTGCTATTTGTGACGTCATGTGCTATTTGTAACGTCATGTGCTATTTGTAACGTCGTGAGCTATTTGTGACGTCATGTGCTATTTCTAACGTCATGTGCTCTTTATAACGTCATGTGCTTTTGGTAATGTCATGTGCTATTTGTAACGTCGTGTGCTATTTGTAACGTCATGTGCTATTTCTAACGTCATGTGCTCTTTATAACGTCATGTGCTATTGGTAATGTCATGTGCTATTTGTAACGCCGTGTGCTATTTGTAACGTCGTGTGCTATTTGCATTTGTTAATTACCAATAACAACTAAATGTCCATTTGTAACGCCGTGAATGCTATTTGACAATTACTTATAGCAGTCAAATATCCATTTGCAACGCTGGGCCATGTTTCTAAAAATCTTAAAATAAAATTTGGATGTTATCTTAGTTAATATTTCGTGAAACAGGCCCGTGTTATTTTAATTTGGTAATTTATACTCATAATAGTTCATAAATAGCAGCTAAGTGTCCATTTTAGGTACTTCATTTTAGTTTGGTAATTAATTAAAACAGTAAATACCCTTTTGAACGCGCTAAAACCAACAAACCTTGCTGACAATTGCAAAGCAAAAATTATTATTAAATGTACAAACCAAGTTGTAACGGTGTACACAAGCGAAAATAAAAGTTTTGTTAAAGAAAAAGTCCACACAATTTATACAAAGACACCATGTACTAGGATCTCACACATGAATTTAAATTCCGCGTTTTTATTTTTATTATTTAGTAGACCAGATATATAAAGTTCGACAACGGTTTCAGAATTGAAATTGTTGGGTTCAGCAGGTTTCCAGAAGGAGTTATTAATACGTTCATGATTTACCCATCTGTACACGGAATTATCAGTGGCCTCCGCTGGTCTAAAACCACCAAGAAAGACGTGGTCTAAATCTGAAAATTAAAATAAAACAAACATGAAAATTATTATTCCTGATATAGGATTATCTTAACCCACGAACAACCGACTACAGCATCGGGGAATGCTCACTCATGTCCGCGGGTTCAGTAGTCCGTGGTTTCATTAGTCCACGGATATCTATTTTTAGGGTTGGGGTTCATTAGTCTACCGATATATATTATTAGGGTTAGGGTTCATTAGTCCACCGATATCTATTTTTAGGGTTGGGGTTCATTAGTCCACCGATATATATTATTAGGGTTGGGGTTCATTAGTCTACCGATATATATTATTAGGGTTAGGGTTCATTAGTCCACGGATATCTATTATTAGGGTTGGGGTTCATTAGTCCACCGATATCTATTATTAGGGTTGGGGTTCATTAGTCCACCGATATCTATTATTAGGGTTGGGGTTCATTAGTTCACCGATATCTATTATTAGGGTTGGGGTTCATTAGTCCACGGATATCTCTTATTAGGGTTGGGGTCCACCGTTATCTATTATTAGGGTTGGGGTTCATTAGTTCACCGATATCTATTATTAGGGTTGGGGTTCATTAGTCCACGGATATCTATTATTAGGGTTGGGGTTCATTAGTCCACCGATATCTATTATTAGGGTTGGGGTTCATTAGTCCACCGATATATTATTAGGGTTAGGGTTCATTAGTCCACGGATATCTATTATTAGGGTTGGGGTTGGGTTAGGATAAGGGTTAGGTTTATTGATACCCCTATTTATTTATAGTATTTCATATAGCGGCAGACTAGTGAACACCTCTCACTCCAATAACCGCAGACTTGAGCGATGTTTCTCGAAATCTTAACTAAAGATAAAAATCCAAATTTTAGTAGATACTTCAATTTTGATTGGCTAAGCACTACGATCAATATAATATTATCCAATCAAATTTCTAAATTTAGGATTTTGTTTTAGTTAGAATTTCGTGTAAAGGAACAGGTAAGATTGGATAAACATCGGACAGTTCTTACTGTAACAAATAGATAATGAAAACAAAATATGCTGAAAATGTCAATCAAATTCCTTCACCTAAACCGATATACTAGTGAATCAATTTTTAGCTAGCCTCGATCAATATAGGTAATAAACAAAGTCTCGATTATCCACGTTTACGTTAAATCATCCGTCACAGAACGCATTCAAATCCTGTAAATACTATAGGCTGGTGATATCACTGAGAGTTGATTATAGTCTTGATTGGTTAATTAATGCATGATTAATAATTATGCCTGCTATCGGTGGTGTAGACTGGAATAACCAGACGCAAGAGTTTGCCATTCAATTGAGACTTCTCGTGTAGTTCGCCGAACATTAAAGGGGAAGACCAACGATTTTCAACAAGGTTTCCATAAATCTTAAATATATATTTATTAACAATCCCCTCCGTAACACACGCAAAACAGTTTTTGTAAGCGAGAAATTAATTTTTATTTAAACCGGAAGTGACATAGTTGGTTCAACACGCTCACTGGGCTCTATAGTTACCATACAGATTTGGCATAAGTTTACTGCTGTATTGTGTTTAGCGTCGTCCTTTGGCCGAAAATCTGATCAAATGACCATGTTTATTAGGATATTATAAACACGATTTAATGTTTTTTTAACGTTTAGTACACAAAGCCGTGGCGTAAATTCACTCATACTAAACAGCACGCTGTGTTAAATTTATATTTGGAATGTGTTCAACCAGTTCTATCACATATGTGATAATTACTGACACTAATATTGTTCTTTCAGTTTTTATTCAAAAGAATCACTTACTGTTGCTTGTTGATATGACATGGTTGAATTTTTCCGGGGTTTCAACAGACACTAGATGTCCACCATCTTGTTTACAATGTTGTTCAGCTTCTATCCAGGGTACTAATGTAGTTACAAGTTTAAGACAATAGTTAGTACCAGTAAAGATGGTGTAATTTCTTGTGGAACATTCAGATTGGTCTGTAAAACAAAGATCATTTTCTTGTAGCGAATAAACCAAACTAGTCGGTGGTTAAGACCGGTGCTGAAATTTCCTTTTAAAGGTTTAGCAAACTGACGCTTTGGGTATCGGGCCCTGTTTCTCGAAATCTTAACTAGAGATAAAATCCAAAATGAATTGGTACGGAATTATAACTAAGGTAAAATTCAAATTTTAGTTATTTGATAGAATAATATTAGATTGATTTTAGTGCTTAGCAACTTAAAATGGTAGTACATCTATCTAATAAAATTTCGATTTTATCTATAGTTAAGATTTCGAGAAACAGGGTCCCAGTAATGTTTAAAACCCAGAGGAAAAGCTCTGACTTAAACTGAACATAAATAATGATTTATCTCACAAGGGCCTCGTTATGATATCGAATTACTTTACATCAAAACCACTCCATCTGAAAGAATATACTTTTCCGGGTAACTCTAAGTCCCACACCACTAACACGCGGAGAAACAATTTACAGTCAACGTCCGATAAAATAACCTCTACCTTACTACGGTTATGATTTATATATTCGAGTTTCGCTCCGTGGGGGATGGGGTTGGGTGGCCCAATGCTTAGCACGTGCGCACTGTATCATAACACCTGCTATTAAGTCACCTTGCGTGGTTTCGAATCCTCGGTTGTACGTGACAAGGAGTAAGGTCGCTTGACCAATCTCGTGGGGTTTTTCCTGGCCTTCCTACTACTAAAGACTACTATAATATGTTAGTCCGAAAATGACATAGTTTGCATCGAGTGGACGTTAAACCCCCTCTCTCTCACTCTCCCCATGAACATTAATAACAAATAATAAAAACTTACCATGATATATTTGATATATATAGTTGTTAGTTGTTAGAGTTACTTCCCCTGATATCATGGTGTCATTTAATGACGTATAGCCTGGTGCCAAACAATAACATATTTTATCTTCCATGTAAATCTGATCACAGTCAAACATCTTACTACACGAACCAATACATTTTATTCTCGACGATCGACCTAAACTACTGTAATAACGTAGAGATACCATTTCCGTAAAACTGCGAGAGGACCATAAGGAATTCGTGATTGACCCACCCGTTAAACTATGAGAGGACCATAACGAATCCAGGATTGTTCCATCTGAAGAAGATAACGCATACAAACACCCAAATATCAGCATCCAACAACACGAAGCCATGATATATCCGCTGTGGCTCCGTCAATGTAATATAAAGATGAAAATAAACGTAGCGAAGATGTCCAAACTGTTAGTCTGTGTTTCGGACAAAGTGGTCGTCAAGAAAGCAAATCAAACTTCAACGCAGCGATACATCCCATTTACCTTGTTAGATCTGAGGCTCTTTCATTAGCGAAACATCCGATCTTGCTCTTTCATTAGCATGGGGATTGTTACATACCATTAAGCAGTTGTTGTTTATTGATGTGAGTTTGATATACAATCAATCCAGTTTGTTTGTGTAAATGGTCAAGTTATATAATCATGTATAGCTAGTGATCAAATGAGTAATCACACATCCATTGTTCTCTAGTTTCTTTTCATTATATCATTTATACACGTACAATTATAGATAACTGTAATGAACGGAATTAGTATAAATTGGCTTAGGTATATGATATAAATACTTTTGTCTGCGATATCACTTCGGTGGAAGCTGACGTTAAATAAAGCTATTTCATTCACACGATATAAATACGACGGCTGTGGTTCTTTTGGATGGAACTAACCTTTGGCGACTCCCTGCAAAGACACTATGCCTTATCCTAAAAGCCAACCAAACCTTCTGTCTGAGGCTTGTACTAGCTAGTTTTATACATAAAGATTTGTCTACGATATCACCCTAGGTGGAAGTGGACGTTACACTCCAAGAGAAGAAGAAGTTCTCCAAAAGGGGGAGCTGGGAAGCTCAAGGCAGAACGAAGTGCGCCACAATGGGGGCAGACGTGAACTAAGACAATGGCCGTAATGACTACCGGTACACAATATGAATGGTTATGTTCCTGTATTGGTTTGTATTAATGTGTGTTCCTGTGCAATTAAAATAAAGTCGACTCAACGGTCATCGGTAATATTACATCCCTTAATAATATGTTACAAAATGTCTAAAAACTATCACCGTGTTTCAAAGCTGGAGAGCACTATTATAGCCATTTGCTTGTTGTTCAATCCATTTCAGTTTTTTTAAAAATATTTAAACTAAAGGAACGCAATACAATTTTCCATATATCCTTTTCAAAAGTGCGACTCCTTAATAAGCAAGTGCATACACTTCCAACACTATAATCCGAACATCCAAAGTGAGTCTGAGACTAACCACATAGTAAACAATTAAATTTAACGTTTAATAATACAAACTAATTTTAAAGTGTAAGCTCAGGGAAATAAGGCTCAACGTCCGACTGTTCTGCTCCCAATGACAACGGATACACACAAACACTTCACTCAAACTAAAATTAATAAAAATTAAATGAAACGTTTTTTTTATAAAGTCCCAATGTTCTGTTCCCACAGGGATGATGAACCCGAACAAATCAACATTTCATTAAATAATGTCGATCAGCATTTCATATCATCGGTGAGGTGTATGTCGATAAAATTCCTATAGCGTATATTAACCATTAATCTATAATTTTAATAACTTTAAGTAATAAGTAATGTGTTTTCTAACATAGCTTGAAGATATAAATTAATAGGTTTACTTAAAGCCATCACAATAGACAACGTAGCATTAATCAACATGAATATTTGTTAAGTACGGGCGGATATTGACTTCTGTTAAAGGGGGAGTTGGGACGGCTTAGTGGTCTAGAGTGTCGCGCTTCAACCTCTAGCTAGCCGGCCACCTCTGGCTTGCGGCTGTGGTTTCAAACTCTGGTGTGAGCGTATGTGGCGTGGAGAAAATGGCGCCTTCTCAACCTCGTGGGTTTCCTCCCACTGCTAAAGGCCCCTACACGCAAGCGAATTATTGAAATAAAATTAAAAAACCATATGTTAGTTCCAAAATGACCTAGCTGTGTTGAATGGACGTTAACCCCCCTCTCTCTCTCTCTCTCTCTCTCTCTCTCTCTTCTGTTAAAGCGAGAATTTTATATTTTCTAAGAAAGTCAAACCATAATTATTTCTATGTATTTTGCTCTGTAGGTTATCAACTCACTATTATACGATCGTAGGTATCATTCTGACACTTAAAACTCATTTACACCGGAAATGACAACACAATTACCTCCCCTATTTTCCGATTCCCCACCATGGCAAAGCTATCTTCAAACGTTTGAATTCGAAGTTGAAAATGATATGTTTGCCAATTTCGCAACTGACAATAGTGAATTATAGGATTAATATGATTATTCCTTTACAAGGTAGGACTGTTTATAGATACCATCTATTTTACGGCTTTATTTTAAAATATTTCAAAAATATAACTAAAAAATTTGAAATTGTAACTTTAAAACCACCCAATAGATACCATCTATTGTAGGACTGTCTATAGATACCATCTGTTTCAGTGCTTTATTTTAAAACATTTCAAAAATTAAGTTAAAAATTTGAAATTGTAACTTTAAAACCACCCAATAGATAATGAGGTATTAATAAAACATGAGTATTAATAAAGTAAGGGAGCCTATTGACTTGTGAACTTGTGTATGTTATTACAACACATCGATCACATAACATATACATTTACTTATCATTTGAAAATATTTAGTCACTCAATAAAATATATAGTTCCACAGAATCCTCCCTTGAAAGGGTGTTTGAAAAAAAACCGATATATTTATTTTGCATCGTCATGTTATAGTATTGGGTAGTATGTGCATTTAAAATACAGATGTGACGTCACCCTTTTTTTTTCTGACACTATTTATTCAATAAATATTTTACATAATAAAAGTACACTATATGATTGTGGGATCTGAAAACAAGCCGGGGCTTATATAAATTCATCTCCCGAGGACATTATTTACAATAATAAAATATAAATACATTATATAAGATTGTAATCATAAAAACAAATTAGTATAGAATTACAAAGTAAATGGTTTTACTCTCATTTGATTAAATTATAAAAAAGAAAAACGTTTTATTGGATACAATATAAATCAGTTAAAGTACGTAATGTAGTAGAAGTGTGGTGTGGTAAGCGAAATGGTTATCTGATGTTAATAGCAAGGAAAGGGTAAGCGAAACTCTGGTTGTGGTAGTAGGAGAAAGAAGATATTATTGAGAATATTATTGAGATGGGAGGCGTCTGGCTTTTATATTAAGAGCTCGATTTGAATTGAATTCGGACAAGTATTTCCAACCTATCACGAGGAACTATTTGTCATATGATTAGTGTTTAGATAAGTTTTAATATCTAAGCTTCAGCAAAGGTAAGTCCATAAAAACACGTCAAGTAAAACCCACAAGTACACATTTAGTATGGTCGGTAAGTAAACTAAACAGTAGATGGCAAGTAAAAAGACGTTGGCGTACCATTAATTCAAATAATTTGTACGGGCAACTTGCCAATCGTACCTTGTGAAATATTGGATTCGCGTGACGTATTTCACTGAAAACGCACGTGCTGAGTGTCTGTGTTTTAAGTTGTTTAATGGTCTCTGGAGTTTAACGTCCACTCGACACAAACTAGGTCATTTCGAGACTAACTTATAGTTTGAATCTTATTTCAATAAAGCTGCATTTCCTTTAGTACGGATCCGGTCCGGCTCCGGTCCGGTTGCGGATACGGAAAAAAACACTTTCATAGAATTTTAGTAAGAGTGTTTCCTTATATCCTGGTGCGGATACGGTTTTCTATGCGGCGTCAGGTACGGTTTTTCGAAACGGACCATGTAGCGTTCGGTACGGAAACGCATGCGGAACCGTGTCCGTAACGCACATAAGGAAACACAGTTTGTGTAGCCCGTACGGCAAAAATCTAAAAATAGGTAGGGAAATTCAAATCTTCGCCCTTTCTTGGACACGTGTTCATGGAATCAGAAAAAGAAAAGATCGAAATCCGCTTGTAAACCGCATATAAGGAAACACAACCTGCCGTGTGCCATATCTTCTGCCGGACCGGAGCCGGACCGGAGCCGGACCGGATCCGTACTAAAGGAATTGCAGCTTTATTCGTCTCGAGCTTAAGACGTTGTGTAATATATTGTAACAACAAGAGGACCGCTCTCGGCTATTTAACAATACATATTGAAGTAGTATTCGATAAATTGTTACATAGCATTTATAAATATTTGTTTATACCAGTCATTCGATAAAAGTTAAATATATGGCCTTCATCTGAATTTCTTTGAATGATCATCTACTGTTTGAGACATATGAATTATTAACAACTTTTATGTCTTCAAATATTTACTTTTGTGTCACCTCACGGTGTTCTTATCGACCCAGCAGGGTGATTGCACGATTTTCTGGAACAAGGGTAAAAATATCGGGGAATGCCCACAAGTCCGAGGCAGGCCCGTAGCTAAGGGGGAGGGGGGGGCTGGGGTTCGCCCCCTTGGAAATTATCTTGCCCCCCCCCCTGACAAAAAGTTGTTGAACATATGGCAGGGGGGGGGGGGAGTAACCACCCACGGGCCCCACTATCAACCGGACTGCCCCCCTCCCTGGTCCGCAGGTGCAATTTGGCACAGGTTCATTATTCCACTGGTTCATTAGTCCACCGATATCTAGTTTTCAGGTTGGAGCTGGGTTAAGGTTAGATTTATTGATACTGAAATTTATAGTATTTATTATAGCGGCAGACTAGTGCAGCGGCGGATTAATTAACCCCTCTCAATCTATCACCAGGTTGTTTGTGATGTGTTGTATCGTGTTGTCATGACCCTAAGTTCTGTACCAGCAATGCGCAGCTACAATTTGTTTGTGACGACACATTTAAGACTAACTGCTTTAGGGTTCGTGATATTGCGAGAAAAATTAATACCCAGGGAATGTAATGTTTGCACAATCACGGATATAACCATAACCCTCTCCCAGAATTATTTCAAAATACGAAACATATTATTTTCGACACGGAATCGTGGTCCTTGGATACGAAATGCGGCTCTGTTCTGCTCCAGCGATCTTGAGGCCATCCATAAAGTACGTACGCTTGAAGGGGGGGGGGTCGCGCAAAAAACGTACAGTTGCGTTAATTCATTGGCAAAACGTACGTTCAGGAGCGTACAGGGGGGGGGGGGGGGGGGTCTGAATGTTACCCATTTTGAGCGTACGTACTTTATGGATGGCCCCCTTGAATACGAGGGCCCAGGATTAATTATATTACATACAATATTAATGAAATGAAATGATGTTTTACGACCTACCGTTGGACTCTGGCACGGAAAATGGAGACGGAACAATAGAAATGGCATTTGCTAGAAATTTTAATGTCACCACTTTCGTTCCGGTCCCGGTTCTCTGTAGTAGCATGATACAATGGAAAGTTTGAAAAGCCATTATCTTCCCGTTGATTGATGCCTATTGTTATCATGATCCACTATCTTTTAATTGATTGCTACTTTGATAACTTATTGGACCATGATACCTTTATTCCAAATTCTCAACTAAACTGCCTTTATCTTTCAAAATATTAATTGATTTAATAAAATTAAAGAACACCTGCTCAACAGAAGCACACAACAGACTTGTAGTAGTAGAAGAGAGAGAGAGAGAGAGAGAGAGAGGGGGGGAGCGAGAAGGGGTTTAACGTCAACTTGACACAAACTAGGTCATTTTGGGACCACACGGCCATCTCTCTCAACCCCCCTGTAGTAGTAGAAATATCATTTAATAGGACGACGTTTCCGGGAAAAAACCCATTATCAAGATTAAATTACAATGATCATGTGGCGTCTTATATATAATTATTTTAAAATTATTTATGAATAGTATAAAGACTATTTAAAATAGAAAGGATCGTTAAATTTAACAAATGTATAAGATTATGTACAAATTTGATTAAATTGCTAAAATGACATCTGGTACCACTGTTTGTCGTGTATTTTGTACACGGGGGGCAGTCCATTTGCTGATTACACTATTTTGCTTGAATATACTATTTTGCGTATAACGTTTTTTAGGACTTCGAATTTCGTCTTACGGTTTGGATCGTTCGTACTTGGTTTTTATTTTATTAGAACAAATTGTTTTAAATGATAAAAAAGAAAAATTGATTAATTAATTGGTTGATTGAGAAACCTACTGTATTATTTATGACATATCGTTAATTTGAAATCTAAAGGAGCCACAGTGATTCAGTGAGTAAGACATTGGCTCACAGCAATGGAGGTCCGATATTTGATCCGGAAATGGGCCGAAAAATTTATCTGGATATAGCAATACAAGATTGATGTCGGCTCACCTCATGTATTAACAACTATTAATACTGCCCAGTTTTCAATAACAAAATGAGGTGTTGATTTAAGAAAGCTATTTCTCAGAAATCGAATGAAATAGGGTTTAACGTCTTTCTTATCATACCTGGTTATCCAGGCAGTAAGGAAGTGGCCATGTTATATTTGTTGGATTTTGTACCGGATGTCAGGAGGACAAAGTCAAAGCACCAGATCAGAACTACCATTGGTTCTCCGAGGGTTTGAGCCCGATAGTATGCTGGTCATTTGCTGGGCCTACCGTCGCATTGCTGGGCCTACCATTGACTCACCGAGTTTTGTACATTGAATCCGAAAGTATGCTGGTCATTTACTGGACCTACCATTGGCTCACCAAGGGTTTGTACTTTGAATCCGAAAGTATGCTGGTCATTTGCTGGGCCTACCATTGGCTCACCAAGGGTTTGTAGTTTACATCCCAAAGTATGCTGGTCATTAGTTCAGCTCTAAACGTCGGTCTCATTACACTCACCCACAGCGTTCAGGGACCGTCCCATTCAATCAATGTCGAAAATAATTGAAACCCCAGTCAATTTTACCGCACTCCAGTCGATTTCACCGCACTCCAGTGACATGCTTACCAGGTCTATAGAGACTGTGCCATGCTCACCCATCCCCAGTCACTTTCAAAGCAGAGAACAACCAAAGTCAAGCAATAAAGAACATATCATAGTTTACTTGATGTTTCCATTTTTGGTGCTCTGAATGATTCCTTTCACACGCATCTTGGGGTCAGTTTGTAATATAACCCATGCTGTAAAGGTTTCTTATACCAAATATTGACACAAAAACAAATATTGATACAAAAACGAGACTACGTAATTAAAGTCAGCACATCGTCCGATTTTCCGCCCAGCCATGAAAGCCGTATTGTAAATATGCTAAATATGCAAACATGTGATATTTTTACACAGTTACAAACGGCAAAAATGGAATCTGCTCCCCGAAAAATATATCCTGGTACCATAGACGACTACTTAATCAATATCCGCACATCGTTCCGTTTTACCGCCCAAAATGGCCGTCATATTGTACATTTTCAAAATAAGTGAACTTATAATCATTTTATACAGTTGTTACCGACCTACATGGATTATGTGCCCTTGAAAACATATATATTGATACCAACGACGACTACTTAATCAATATAAGCACATCGTCCTATTTTGCCGACAAACATGACCGCCATCTTGGTAATATGCTAAATATATGAACATGCGATCATTTTTCAAGGTTGTAAATGCCCGAAAACATATATATTGACACCAAACACTACTACTTAATCGAAATCAACACGTTGACCGATTTTCCCGACAAAAATGGTTGCCATCTTGGAAATATCATCATGAAATGATTGAAAACAATCTAAAGTATTGTCATGAACCCTGCCAAAATTAATACATTGTCAAATCACAGTTGATATGTAGACAACATTATAAATAAGGTGGAAATAAAAACATAAGTTGGAATATTATCGCAAAATGGCAACGTCAAATAATGGCCCCTCATACTATGAAGACCTACTCAGAAAAAATGTCAACATTGGTTTTTTGTAATCAAACATCAAAACTTACAAAATACAGCTTATTCCATGATTTCTACCCGAAAAGCCGACGGATGGGAATTATGTTACAAACCCTATCCAACTATTGCTTACTTCGCTAGAGACAGTATGAGAGACACAACACGCTGTTAAAAATACGTACCCTCCCATCAAGTTACATTTCCCCGCCATGGCACTCTAACTGCAGATCAACGTCCATATTCAGGAATGTCGGTCATACAAGACGAAACGAAATGTACAGGCGTTACATTGTACAGGCTTTCACACAGATTGACACCCCGTCGGTTAGCAGTGAAAAGTTGTCCAGCAAAATTGACTGTTTTCCAATTTTTTTTCGACATTGATTGAATGGGACAATCCCTGAATGTGCAGGGGTCGAACAAACCAATGAAAACCACGCCGTAAAATCGAGATAAACTTGCTCGGCCAATGCAGGGGTCGAACACTCAAACTCCAGGCTAGTGAGCAAGCGCCTTACCCATTTTACCCCCCTACCCCACACCGTCAATGAATCCTTGTTTTTTTTAACCTGACATTCCTTATATTCGCCAATACAAAAACGACATGTTCAATATGAATATTTTATTGAATTGACTTATAAATGCTACCCCAACCCCTCAAAGCGCTTGTCCACAAGGCTAACGGGCTCCTATTGGCCTTAGAAATATATTTCAATGAAACAATTTTAATAGGTTGTAATACTTATGTCTGCTCAATGCAAAATAATACAAACAAATTTAGTTGTCGCAGAGTATCTGGATTTGTCTAATCCAACTAGTTGATCAGAATTTCACAAACAGATTCCGAGTCTTTCAAGCCTCCAGTATTCTTGAATTTACCAGTTTTTCCAAGTTCCACACGATGTTCTTCATAGATGTCTTGTTTGGGTTCCCCAAGAGACCAGAGACTGTTGTTAACCCGTTCATGGTTCATCCATCGGTAAACAGAGTTATCCGCCGCTTCCGGTGGTACATAACCGCTAGTATAGAAGCCATTCAGGTCTGAAAATACACGGAAGTTTTAAAAACAACACAAACAATGTCGGCATTGCCAGGGGGGTTGGTTTGGTCTAGTGGTCTACAGTGCCGCGCTTCGACCTCTAGTTGGCCGACTACCTCTGGCTTGCGGCTGTGATTTCGAGCCCTGGTGTGAGCGTATGTGACATGGAGATAGGGGCGCCTTCTCAACCTCGTGGGTTTCCTATGGACACTCCGGTTTCCTCCCACTGCTAAAGACGCGCAAGCGAATTATTGAAATAAAGTTGAACCATATGTTAGTCCCGAAATGACCTAGTTATGTTGAGCGGACGTTAAACCCCATTCCTCCCTCTCTCTCTCACTCTCGGCATTGCCAGACGACGCAAACCTGATTGTTACTCACAGCAGGAGGCAATTGGACTGGTACAGAATCAATCGTCATAATCCATTTAGTTTTATTTAGCGCATGTGTGCTGCACTTAGTCTGTTGTATGTGGTTATTGATATTCCAGACCGACCGACTTCATCTGTAAACTCGACCATTGCTTAAATCTGTAGTTAAATTGGATCACGGCGTCCAAACCCTATTTGTCACCGTGTGTCTCTAATACTTGAAGATGTAAGGGAGGCCTACACTGCTGTACCATTCTCATATGGGACACTTTTGAGCTAATTTGGGCCAAGGAACCATGTCAAGAATCACTGGTCAACAGACATACCCATCACCATATACCCGGCAGACCCATGTTCTTATCGTTCGAGTGACAATTCAAACAACAATCAATAGGACAATACTTAGAACGCCCCTAAGAAATCATTAATGTTGGCGAAATATTGGAGACACTTGAGTTAATCTAGGCCAAGAATCCATGTCAAGGATCACTGTCCCACAGCCACACCCACCACCAGATGCCCGGCATACCCAGCCACGCGCTGATCATACCAGATAATATGCATCTGTGACAATTCAAATAACAATCAATAGATCGATACTGAGGAGGTGAGAGAGGGAATTGGGGTTTAACGTCCACTCAACACAACTAGGTCATTTCGGGACCATCACATGGTTAATTTTATTTCAATAATTCGCTTGCGGGTAGGGGTCTTTAGCAGTGGATGGAAACCAGAGTACCCGTTTCTCTATGCAAAATACGCTCACACCGGGTCTCGAAACCACAGCCGCAAACCGGAGGTGACCGGCCAGCTAGAGGTCGAAGCGCGGTACTCTAGACCACTAGGCCATCCCAACCCCCCATACTGAGGAGGAGGATGACCCTCTAAACTGAACGCTCTGAAACTTATTCGATGGACAGGGGGGTTTGTGCAAAATGATTGAACAGCTCAGTAACACCCAAAGTTGTCGTAATATGTTCTTCGGCTGTACGTGACAAGAAGTGGGGGTCCCTGCCCAGCCTCGTGGGTTTTCTCTGGGTCCTCCGCCCCCCCCCCCCCCCCCCCCCCTCCACTGCTAAAGACCCCTACACGCAAGCGAATTATTTAAATAAAATTAAAAAACATATGTTAGTCCCGAAATGACAGTGTTTGGTCAAGTGGACGTTAATCTCCATCTCTCTCCCTCTCTCTCTATCTATATCTCTCTTTATATATATCTATCTCTATCTCTCTCTCTCTCTCTCTCTCCAAATACTTACCCTCAACGTTAACAGACAAAACGTTTGTCATTTTCTCCATGGTTTCAACAGACACTAGATGTCCACCATCTTGTTTACAGTGTTGTTCAGCTTCTATCCAGGGTACTAATGTAGTTACAAGTTTAAGACAATAGTTTGTACCGGTGAAGAGGGTGTAATTTCTTTCAACACATTTAACTTTATCTACAAAATAGTAACAAAATAGAACTTATAATTTGGCTTAGCCTTTAACCGGTCTATGCCATGATGTCATGTGGATAGGCTAAATAATGGCAAGAGAGAGAGAGAGAGAACTGGAATTTAACGTCCACTCAACACAACTAGGTTATTTCGGGACTAACATATGGTCTAATTTTATTTCAATAATTCGGTTGCGCGTAGGGGTCTTTAACAGTGGGAGGAAACCGGAGGGCCCGGAGGAAACCCACGAGGTTGTGAAGGCGCCCCTTTCTCCATGCCACATAAGCTCACATCAGGGCTCGAAACCACAGCCGCAAGCTAGTGGTGGCCGGCCAGCTAGAGTTTGAAGCGCGGCACTCTAGACCACTAGGCCATCCCCCCCCCCGCCTATTTCAAAAGACTACTGCCGGATAATCATAAACAATAGACCCTTGACACCACTAACAATGGCGAACGGGTAAGTTTTCTAATTTTCATCTTCAGAATCGGTTTCATTGTTATAATCCGAGGCCCCGCATATACATTTGCGTGCACGTTAAATATCTCTTAGCAGTTGGAATTCGATATAAGAGTAGGCCATAGTGCCGCTGCATGGACAATGGAGAAAATTTCCCTCATATTCATTTCAACCTCTTTTGAAGTCTTTAACCTTCTCGACATCGTTAAACAAAAACATGTTTTTCTCAATGCACTTTACAAGAAAAGTTCCTGTCTGACAGGCATGCGTGGCCAAATCAATTATATGCGAAACTAAATAATCAAATGCGGCTTTTAAAAAGATTCTTACTGTGGTCGACTGTGACCACTTATCTGTAAAACGTTAAGGTGATACAGTCGACAAAGAGAGAGAGAGAGAGGGAGCGAGAGAGAGAGAGAAATGGGGTTTAACGTCCACTCAACACAACTAGGTAATGTTAGGACTAACATATGGTTTAATTAATTTTCAATGATTCGCTTGCGCGTAGGAGTCTTTAGCAGTGGGAGGAAACCGGAGTGCCCGGAGGAAACCCACGAGGTTGAGAAGGCGCCCCTATCTCCATGTCGCATACGCTCACACCAGGGCTCGAAACCACAGCCCCAATCTTTATTCTGGTCAACAAACTGTACAATATTCCAATTAATTGACGATACAAATTTCGTCTTAACATGCCTTATTTAAAAAAAGGAAAAATGCAGCTAAATGGTTTGAAAAGGCTTAACGTAAATCTTTTCAAATGTAACTTAAAAACAGGATGTAATGGATAATTTGCACAACAGGTAGGACACTTAAACATCTAGTACTTAGAATAAGGCTATTATTTATTTTCTGGAGCTGTCCCTTTAAAAGACTTACCACTTTCCTTGAACATTTATAACAAATAATAAAGACTTACCATGATATATTTGATATATATGGTTGTTAGTAGTTAGAGTTACTTCCCCTGATATCATCGTATCATTTAATGACGTATAGCCTGGTGCCAAACAATAACATATTTTATCTTCCATGTAAATCTGATCACAGTCAAACATCTTACTACACGAACCAACACATTTTATCCTCGACGACCGACCTAAACTACTGTAATAACGTAAAGATACCATTTCCGTAAAACTGTAAGTGGACCACGATGATTGTGTAATATCTCCATTTGAAAATTTCAAAATATTCAAAATACATCCAAATAGGAGGAGCAAAAGGGACATGGCTATTCCATATAAATACATGTTTTTAAACAACTATTAAACATCACATAACACTAACACCCTGGGAATCAAAACGTGTTTGAAAAGCTTCTGTTAGAATTTGTATGTTTTAAGTTTTAAATGCAGTGTTTAGAGCAGGATGTTTATGAAACAATAGCAACAGTCTGAAGAATTGATTCAAACAAATGGTGCATTGAAGTAGGTAATTAAACGTCGAGTTCGTGTTTTCAATAATTTTTAAAGTTTACATACCATTAAATATTTAAATGTCGATGAGAGGAATGGTCTGTTATTGGTCGATGTCTTCGATTTTTCCTTAACCCAGACGGTGCATAAACCAATTAGGACCCTAAAACTCGTTGTATTCGACTGTATCCAAACAATGCAGTTGTGTTTCAATTATAAATAAATAATGTACAATACATAGGGTCGCCATGTTATTTCCTGCTTCAGATCTCCCGTAAAAAGGCAAAACCTAGTAACTCACTTTTTTTCTTGTTTTGAGAAAACAAAGGAAAACGTAATGAATGAATTTTAAACCCCAGCTCATCCATTGAATTTACTATTGAGTTACTAGGTTTTGCTGTGGTATACTAGACAAATAAAGGGAGTTGCTAGGTTGTGTCATGGGTGTAACTGCTTACAAAATCAAAAGTTTGGAATATATAGTACAACAACAGGAAGCACATACCCTAGTAACTACAAATTTGGTCCTAACTTAATTTTGATAAAAAAAAGTGAGTTACTAGGTTTTGCCTTTTTACGGGAGAGATGTAATTACGTATATTTAGTCGGGAGCCACGGGGGCTGATTGAGTAAGACGTTGACTAGTTAACCTAGCGGTCAATCCCTGTCTTTGTCGGTATTCTCCCCCCCCCCCGGATCCTCATTGTCGAGGTGCAGGACGTGGGGGGGGGGGGGGCTTGCCAGGGACAGTAAAATCAAACGGATGTAATAAAAACGAGGTCAAGTGTACACATTGGCGTGAACGCAAAACGTCCCTTGGCAGTGAGAATTCGATATAAAAGTAGCACCGATGTCCGGTCAAAATTCCCCTCATAGCATACAATATGGCATAGGCCTGTCTTTATTAGCTCCTCAGTTCAAGCAGAGAGAGAAAGTTATTCAATAAATAAAAACTCACTATCGATTATGTTGATTTTTAATTTGTAATTTTAT
Organism: Patella pellucida; assembly: GCA_917208275.1. Lineage (NCBI taxonomy): Eukaryota > Metazoa > Mollusca > Gastropoda > Patellidae > Patella > Patella pellucida. The sequence continues at coordinate 2,933,744 of OU795042.1, read as the reverse complement.
GGGTTTGGTTTTTAAATGAGTTGTTAATTGTTCATCTTATAAAAATTTAATGCCACGAATGTTCAGTCGATAAATTACAGGAATGTTTCAGTGCCTGCAGTCAGGTTAAGATGGAGCTTAGTTACAAGGAAGTTGTTTCAATGGCATTTAGTAAATAGACAGAAGGAAACAGGTCATAATTCTGTGGAATACAATAATAATAATTTATTTTATTTACGTGTCACGTATTACATCCAAAATATACATACAAACATACAATTACAATAAAAGTGATGAAAAATACCCAGCCGTTATCGACTTATGAGACACGATCTAAAAATATGTACATTAAAACAAAAGTCAACAGTATCTTTGGGCGAACTAAAAACATTAAATTAAAAGTCATTGATATATTTACAAGTAAAATCGTCTAGTTTTGAGCATATTTAAAATACAATTAGCAATTAAAGGAATATTTTCTGAAGACATCATGATGGTTAAAAACTTGTTCATAGAATCAGAATTTAAAAAATCATCAAAATTGAAGGCATTAAGAAGTTTGTATCGAATATCATCTAAAAATTCACAATTAATTAAAAAATGAATTTCGTTTTCAATTTCTATATTACAAAGAGGGCAGATACGATCTTTTAAAGGAATGGGGGGCTTACAGTAACGACCGGTTTCTATTGCAAGGGGGAGAACTCCACATCTGAGTTTGGCAATAACACTACGTTGTTGTCTGGTCAAAGCACATGTTACATAAAATTCTGGATACAAATCCTTTTTAAACAGTCGATAAGTTCTCAGTTTATTTCCATTCAAAGTATTTTGTCTGTCATTCCACAATTTACTAAACCATACGAATTCATCATAATTAAAAACCTTAGTATACATAGATTTGATGAACAGTTTTGATGAGCAATTAGTATGCGCTTGAGCGATCTCATTAGAGACATTAAATGATTTGGCTAATGTGAGGACGCGTTTCTCCCATGACTTAGATATTCGCGATGACCATTGATGGACCTTGAAAACTAGCCTGTCCGGATCACTCTTTTTAAGTTTATGCCACCACCTAAAAACTTCTAGCGCTTGTTTAGTTTTTGAAGTTATCCACCCCACATCTCCGTATGCGGCTATGTTAGAGCTGCGTTTTGGTAGACCTAGAAATAGCTTACAAGCTCTTGTACGCACATTGTTAATCGCACTGTGTTCACTAGTTCCCCAGATGGCAGCACCATACAACAAAACAGGTTCAACTAGACATTCATATAGTTTATTAAATACAGTAAACGACATTCCTCCAAGTGCAAAGAATTTATTTCCGAGAGCCCCTAACGCACGACTGGCTGATTTAGCTAATTCTTTAACCGCTATTTTATAACACAAATGTTCGTCAAACCAAAGTCCTAGATATTTATATTTCTCACTGTACAGAACAGTTTCCTGTCCACATTTAAATTCGAACTTTGACCTTTCAGTGTTTACAGTTCTGAAGTGTAAAATATTTGATTTGGAGTTATTGATCTGTAAACGCCATTTATAGCACCATTCATTAACACAGTTTAACATCAGTTGAAGGTTCTTTTCACAAGTGGCTAACAACACAATGTCATCCGCATATAAAAGAATACTTAAGTTAAATCCATCGATATCTATACCTAAATTGAGGTTCTTTATTTCTTGAGCTAGATCGTTAATATATATTGCGAATAAAGAGGGCGAAAGCAGACAACCTTGTTTCACACCTAAAGTCACGTCAAACCAATCAGTTAAATGGTTGTTTACGTTGACCGCACACTTTGTGTTATTGTACAACGAACGCAGTGCATTTAATATCTTCCCGTTAACACGAAATTGCAACAGTTGAAACCACAAACACTCTCTATCGACATTATCAAATGCTTTCTTCAGGTCTATAAAGCAAGCAAATGTGGACTGCTTGACATTTTTCCTGTTATTAATGACACTGTGTAGGGTATATAGTTGATCCATACAGCTACGTTTTTCTCGAAAACCGCATTGTTCATCCACCAGCAGATTCTGTGATTCAGTCCAATTAGCTAGCCTCTTATTGAGAATATCACAGTACACTTTACTTGGCACAGATAAGAGTGTTAATCCACGATAGGTGAGAGGGACCAAAGGATGAGTAGAGTTCGCTTTAACAATGGGTTTTATAATCCCTGTCGTCCAAAGCTCCGGTACAGTTCCATTTTCAAAACAATACGAAATTATGTTGAATAACATGTCAATGCAAACAGTGTTTTTTAAAGCCTCTGATGGTATATCGTCAAACCCGACGGCTTTTCTTCGTTTGAGTCGTGATATAGCATCTTTCACTTCATCTTTTGTTATTGCTTCGTTTAAAAGTGCATTATTCATATCGATATTAAACAAAGTTTTATAATTTTCTTTGACTGACTGTTTATGTTGTTCATCGAAGTTAATATGTTCATTATTATATAGTTCACTATAATCTGTTTTCCATTTGTTCAATACATAGTTTAGATCATTGTTGATTGTTCCATTATCATCAATGACTTCAAGGGGTAAGCTTAACTTTCGGTCATTCACTGTTCCGATCTTTCCGAACGTTTTCCAGAAATCACGTGTGTGTTTAACACCTGGGTTCACCAGCTTGTCTGTTAAATCTTGTTGCTTTTGTAGCTGATAACGTCTCTTATATTTCCTGTGAAGTTTGTCGAAGTCTCGACGACTGTCACAGTACTGTCGTTTGAATAGTTGTCTCTCAGCGCTATTATGTTTACATCTTAACCATGCTTTCTCTTTCCTGCACATATCGTCACGCATAGCTTGCAATGTTACATCCCAATAAGGTTTAAACACACTTTTACTTTTGTTCGTGTCACCCGAGGGAATAGTTCTCTTTAATCCACAATTATCCATTTCTACTTTGAGAAAGTTCACAAGAGTTTCATAAGCTGAATTCACATTTTGGTTTCCACAAATTTCATCTTCTATCCTGGCTATTGTTTCGTGTATCATCTGTTGAGTAGACTCATTCTGTAAGAAATTTAATGGAAAGTTTTTCAAATTATAAGAGTTCACTTTCACTAATCGCTTGGGTTCGTTTTTATTGATGTTCGGTAACAATAATTCAGGTGTCTTCATTGACCACTGAAGGACAGAATGATCTGGTGTAGTAATCGGTACAGCCAAATTGTGTTCATTAATTATATCAGTAACTGTTTTAACTTTAAACTCAGTGTAAACCGATAGCTGTTCATGTGGAACGAATACATAATCCACAACTGATTTGCCCTTTATGGATATACACGTGAAATCATTTTCAGCACCAACTCGTCCGTTTAGCATACACATATTATTATCTATTAGAAAATCTAGTAATAAATCACCATAATGGTTGACAGTCGTATCCACACATGATCTTGATGGGACATCGTCGACACCCTCAATGAAATCACTATTATTTCCAATACGTGAATTGAAGTCACCACAAATACACAATAATCCTTGGTTTTGATACCTGTAAATTTGTTGAGATAGTGTTGAGAAAAACAGATCTGGGTCTGGCATACGAGAAGAGCCTGTTGGTGGCAGGTAACATACACACAGACACATTTTAAAATCACAAGAGTTGGAGCTCACCTTGATCCACAATATATCCTCGTAGGAATCGTCGAGAATTGATATATCCATAAAACTATAAATACTTTCTTTTATTAAAAATCCAACACCTCCAGAGCCTCTTTTTGCTCTTTTATGTAAATTACCTCTATTATTATAAATGAATTTATATCCAGACACGTTTATAAAATCATCATCGCATAAAAATGTTTCACATACACCACAAATGTCAAAATTATTAGACACTATCACACTATGTCTGAAAGAAGAATTATCATTATTATGCTTTGACCATCCATTAATATTCCAACAACCCAGATGTAGTAATTCCTATGCGCGGGGTACATGGGGTACACGCGACCTCGAAGTGGTGTTAGGGACAATTCTGGTTCCTTGAATTCGGTAGCGTCTGGTGAGACCGGTTTCCTTTAAGATGGTTCTTAGGTTATTCTGTTGATATCTAACAGCTGGTGGTAAATCATTGTCGATGTAAATGTTATAATGATTTTTGCTACGAAGAAGACTAGATTTATTTTCCATAATTTGTTTTTTCTGTTCGATGGTTTCTACGGTCGCTATTACAACTCCGGGGTGAATACCGCGACTCGCCTTTCGTTGAACGTTGATCACATTAGCTGTTCTTAACTTTAAACCATCGTGGATGAGATCATTTACTTTATCTAAAGTGTAATCGGGATTATTCATTTCCCCCTCACTTTCATACAGTCCTTTTATCACAATATTTGTTCGTCTGCTATCTTCCAGTGTATCAAACGTATAATTATTGTTATTGCCGAGTCGTTCGAATTTTGAAGACTTTAACCTCTCAATTTCAGCTTTCATAACATCCATCTCTTTTACGAATTCACCCTTCATTACACTAATTTCCTCGTTTACATGACTTTTAACAAGTTTTTCTATTGTTGTTCTGATTGACTCCGTGATCTTGTCAGTTAGTTGCTTCTCAATGTTATTTTCAAGTAAGTCCATCCTGTCGTTAAGGCGTTCAAACGACTTGGATATATTTTCAGAAAAACCTTGGAAATCAAACGTTAAATCACTATTAATGTTATCTGGTAAAAGTTCGTGTCCCGCCATATTTGAATCATTTTCTTTGATGGTCGCCATTTTCTGACCTGTCGCTTTCTCTGTTTTTTTCTTCTTCTCCATTATATCTGAGGCAATAGAATCAACCTTATTATGCTTTCGCTTACTTGAAGACATATTCACAGTAAATATATAGACTTTAAAACCTCTAAAATCCAAAAGAATTGAACGAATGTATCGTCACAGTTGACTGAACTCTTCCGCTCACTAAAAACGCTCCTCTCCAGTCCAAGTCCCAAGCTAGTTAATGTCGGACGGAAACTCTTAATTTTTCAATTACAGATTATTACTGAGTGACGTTTCTGCTAGGCTTCTCTAGTCATTATCAGGCCAATAAGGCAATACTATACATGTAGGCACACCAATACTTAGTTGATGCTGACCAACCAGAGATACCCCTTTACAATACCAGTATCCCTGCCAGATTTGCAACTATCAATCATAACATGAACACAGTATAGAACATATATTTATAATTTAGATGATAGTTTAGGATTTCTTAAAGGGGTACTTCCACATTTTCATATGTCGAATACTGACATTTATGTTTTATGTAACGAAAACATCGTTGTTGATGCGTTAACGTGGAGTCGTTTTATTTTCTTAGATTCTCTGTTGAAACATGTTCTATTTCTGCTTGGTTTGCCTTTGTTCAGTAAGTAGGTAGGGATGGCAAAGTGGTCTAGAGTGCCGTGCTTCGACCTCTAGCTGGCCGGTCACCTCTGGCTTGCGACTGTGGTTTCGAGCCTTAGTGGGAGCGTATATGACATGGAGATAGAGGCTTCTTCTCAACCGCGTGGGTTTCCTCCAGGCACTCTGGTTTCCTCACACTGCTAAAGACCTCTATGCGCTAGCGATGTATTGAAATAAAATAGAACCATATGTTAGTCCCGAAATGACCTAGTTGTGTTGAGTGGGCGTTAAACCCCATCTCTCTCCCTCTCTCTCATACTGTCGTCTCCATCATACTGAATTGAATAGAACTGAACGAAAGACAGTCTATTAGAATCGACAAATAAGGTTAGATTATTTCTGGCAATATATTAATTACGGTTTCCAAGATACATATTCGACCAACTGTTGTTTTTTTTATCTTTAACATTATGTAGGCAAACAACGTTTAAAATAGGTAAAATATTTATTTATGAGATACATGTTTACGTTACATTTCTACGTGTTCCAATAATACTAGAAAAACAGTTGTAAAAACACATGTATGTTTAAGTTAAACACATATGCAAATATATATTCATAAACTAATAGTGTCAAATACAATAGAGAATAGGGTTTAACGTCCACTTGACACAATCTATGTCATTTTGGGACTAGTCAAATACAAGAAAAATTAATATATGTTGAAGATATCAAGCTCTTACCTATATCTAGGATATAGTCACTATTTCCCTACCCACCTAAGCCTACGATGGCCAAGGAAAGCAGATGGGTCAAGGAGTTGTTCCGACAGACAGGCAAGTTCACACTATAAAAGGAGCTACTACTGTACAATTAATAAGCTAACATGTCATACTTAGGGGTACATCTAAACATCCAATATATAAAGATAAATAATGCTAAATTGAATGAGCTGGTTAAAACTCTGAAAACTCGCTAAAGTTGTTGTTTATTACAATTTTAATTTTAAAAATTATTGATTATAATATTTTATTTAAATCAAAAATATTCTCATGTGACGAAGGCACAAAAAAAATATTAAAAAGTTTGTGTTATTTCGGTCCTGCATATTTTTTATTATAGCTACATGTGGTTTACCCTTGCAACCTCGCTCTTTCTCATTGGAGCGTATAAATTCTTGAAAATGCATTATACAATACAAGGATACTTTAGGATATTAAATTAAACTATAAAATATAAGTACTATGTCAAAAGGTGTCCATTGATTTAGTCAAATATTTTTATCTGAACCACGGACCGCCATGACACTTATGACGCTGAATGATAATCAGTCCAGCAAAACTCTCGATATAGTTGGCACTATTTAGATTTCTATTATAATTTATTTCAATGTGAATGTGAAAAGCAATGATTCCTTTGGAAAATCAAAGGATTGGTATAAACAATTCGCCAAGTTGAACTGAAACTAGGATAATTCTAACGCCACGGTCGGTGGAAAGGTGAGCGAGAAGTCACAAGAATTCACGTGACGTAAACAAAGCTCCTTATCGGCATTTGCAAACTTCGAGGAATGAATACTCGGGAGATTATAACAGTACTTATTCATCATCAAGCACTAAGAATAACGTAAATAACATAAAAAGGAAAACATTTTGTTCAATATTTATGTTAAATATCATCCAGAAAAATCAAAAATCTACCTAGTTTTATCCTTTAACAGAACACAATTTTTATGGGGGACAATATGATACTTGTCGAAACGTTGTGCTTCTAGAATAAACCAGTGATTGTTTCCCATAAAAATTGTGTTCTGTTATTGTGTTCCCCCATCACTAAATGTCACTTAAAGATTATGTTCAAAACCTTTCTTTAATAATTATTTTATAGGGATTGGGTAAATGAAGAATCTGGTCATCTTTAGCCTTTATATTAACCGGTACGCCTGGTTCTAGTGAGATGTGAACACGTTGACATAATGACGCAATGATCAAATGTAATTCTGGTTTAGCTAAAGGTTCTCCAAGACAAACTCTTCTTCCAGCGCCGAATGGAAGCCAGTTTTCGGGTTTTGGTGCCATTTTTCCATCTTCATCTAGAAATCGTTCAGGTTTAAATTTATCTACGTCTTGCCAATTATCTGGATCGTTCATTATCGCCCACTGATTGATGAAAACAGTAGTACCTTCTGGAACGTCGTAGCCAGCTGTAATATGATTTTTAAAAAATATTTAACTGTCTAGTTGACATCACCGATAAGATTTATGACTGATGCGCAAAGTCTAAAACAACTGATACCAGTCTCTTCCTGACATAGAAATAAAGCAGTCAATGATTTCATTTACTCTTTCTCTCTCTATATATATATATATCATCGGTCTGATGATGTTCAGTACGAACAGAAAGCGCTAGCCGTTAAATTAATATTTTGGTGTCTTTCTTTAATTTAGTTTATATATATGTTAGCTGGGAGCTGTATTTACCTATATTTTATTATATATATATATATATATATATCTGTCTCTCTCTATCATTTACTCTCTCTCACACTGTCTCTCTCTCTGTCTCTTTCTCACTCTCTTTCTTTCTCTCTCTCTCTCTCTCTCTCTCTCTCTCAAAACGAGGCAATAAATATGCAACTGTGCAAAACATACCTATGGTAGTATCACATGACGTGTTACGTGGATTACCTAGAGGCGCCACCGTTCCTAATCTCATGACCTCATGTAATACAGCATCTGTATAGGAAAGATTCTCCCTGTCAGATATACACGGATATCTCTCGCTACCTGTAAACAGAAAACGGTCGTAGAGCAGGAGGAAACATTACGGTCTCCAGCTGGAAATTGTTATTCAAATGTTTTTGTTTTAATTTATTTATTTTCAATACAAGGACCTTGAAAATGGCGGTTGATTTGTAAAAGGGTGTGACATGCCAATGTATCTGTCTTTAACGATACACAGCAGACGACCGTGAAGAAATTCAGACTGCATCTTAGTCCATCAAAATTGATTTTCTCGAAATATGCACTGTTTTAAAAACGTATTTCCAGCTCTCGAATAATACTGTACTCTCCTCAAGAAAAGTGTTTTGCATTGTTTCGTTGATAGTTTTATTAAGCCCCCTAAAAATTTTCCCCAAGGCCGATCAACGGGGAAAATTTTCTGGAAGGCAACTCACCCTACTTGTTCATATGAAATGAAAATCGCTTGGGTAGGATTTTTTTCCACTAATGCGAGATTTGAGGATAGCTCGACCAGAATATATGTATTCAAAAGGAAACCCCTGTTTCCCATTTTGTAGGTTATAAATAATGGGAGTTTCTTCTAAAAAGAAATGTCAGAGAAAGGAGAAATCTGCCTGTCTCAACACGACGTTTTATATCAGATTAACTCTAGTAGTTTTATGCTTTGGAAAGCGATTTGAGAAATGGCTGTACAACCCCCCTTACTATTAACTCTGGTAGTTTTATGCTTTGGAAAGCGTTTTGAAAAATGGCTGTACAAGCCCCCTTACTACTGACTCTGGTAGTTTTATGCTTTGGAAAACGTTTTGAAAAATGACTGTACAAGACCCCTTACTACTGAAAAATAAGGGCGCTGTAGAACGACACTACAGGGGTGATAAGTATTAATAAATAATTCGATCATCCAGACATTGGTCGAACGAACTCGCGACCATCAATTATACAAAATAATAATAACGTTGTTTTTTCCTCACCACAAACAGAATCGACTTCTTCTTGTATTTTAGTTTGTATATCGGGATGGGCAGCGATCAGTAGAACAGCCCAATATAAAGTCTGTCTTGATGTGTCATTCCAAGCTGAAATAAATGAATAAATGTCGTATATAATTTCCTCCCTCCTGTAGCATGTAATCATATTACCTGAATTCAGATTGGTTCTGCGACAAACTAAAACGTCAAACACCATTTTATTATGTAAATATGCAGCGTGTTATGAGAGATGTGATGGATTAGCCAATGAAACGGACTGTTACCGAGGGGTTTTGGCGTAAAGGGAACGGAACTGTGGGTAACTCACTAGAAAAAGCAACGCTGATTAGTTGATCAAATATCTAACGTAGTTGGGTCAAGGGCCGCTCGTATGACCTGTGAGGCCACCCTCCACTACAACTGGTCAGATCTTCGTGAAGTAGTAGCCATGGAAAGTATAAAATAACGAAACGAAATATAGATCTGTGTTTTAATCAGATTGGGAGAAATTTTGCCCGGACATCTTGATAACAGCTACGATCACCACGAAGCTTCGAAATCATTGAAATGGATCTGGGATGATCACTTCAAATATTGTGAGAAGGTATTTTGAGATGGTATTCACCAAGAAAGACATCAAAAAGTGTAAGACTTAAATGTAAATCATTAAAACCGCCATGGTGTCTTTGCCTTCTGCTTCAACTTCCTTCTGTGCTAAAATGAGGTTGTCAGTCAAATCAGAGATATTGTCTGAAAAAAGGGAAATTTATATGCATGGTATAAGTCTCTCTCTCACACACACACACACACAAAACCCATACACACAACCTTTTTAGCTACTTGGTGTCGAGTGGACGCGTATCTCTCTCTCTCTCTTTCTCTCTCTCTCTCTCTCTCACACAATCCATACACACAACCCATACACACCCCCCATACACACAACCTTTTTAGCTACTTGGTGTCGAGTGGACGTGTATCTCTCTCTTTCTCTCTCTCTATCTCTCTCTCTCTCTCCCTCTCTATCTCTCTCTCACACACAACCCATACACACACCCCATACACACAACCTTTTTAGCTACTTGGTGGAGGCGTATCTATCTCTCTCTCTCTCTCTCCCTCTCTCTCTCTCTCCCTCTCTCCCTCTCTCTCTCATACACACACACACAACCCATACACACAACCTTTTTAGCTGCTTGGTGTCGAGTGGACGCGTATCTCTCTCTCTCTCTTTCTCTCTCTCTCTCTCTCTCTCTCTCTCACACAATCCATACACACACCCCATACACACAACCTTTTTAGCTACTTGGTGTCGAGTAGACGTGTATCTCTCTCTCTCTCTCTCTCGCTCTCTCTCTCTCTCATGCACACACCTCATACACACAACCTTTTTAGCTAGTTGGTGTCGAGTGGACGTGTACCTCTCTCTCTCTCTTTCTATCTTTCCCTCTCTCTCTATCTCTCTCTCTCCCCCTATATCCCTCTATATATATCTCTCTCCCCCTCTCTGTCTATCTCTCTCCTCCCCTCTCTCTCTATCTATCTCTTCCCCCTCTCTCTCTCCCTCTCCCTCCTCGCTCTCTCTATTATCTCTCTCCCCCCTCTCTCTCTATCTCTCTCTCTCCCCTCTCTCTCTCTATCTATCTATCGCCCTCTCTCTATCTCTCTCCTTCTCTCTCTCTACCTCTCTCTCCCTCTCTCTTCCTCTCTCTCTCTCTCTCTCTCTCACACACCACCCACACACACCACCCACACACACACACCCCATACACCCAACATTTTTAAAATTTACCTGCCTGGAAGTTTCGTTTGTGATCTTTCACATGTTTTTCGGCGTACTGGAACAATTCGTCGGAATTTTTACATAAATCTAGTAATTTCTTGGAAGGAAAATGTCTCATTGGAGGTAAAATATCTTCAATTAGAATACCCCCACTCAATGATTCTGTTATAGCATCTAAACGTTCCATTATAAATACAAAATCCTTGTCCTTATACTTATGGCTGAAATATACAGCATAAACGTGGATTGAAGAGAGAGAGGGGAATGAGGTTTAAGGTCTACTCGACACAAACTAGGTCATTTTGGGACTAACGTATGGTTTTCAGCTTTTTTTTTCAATAATTCGCTTGCGCGTAGTAGTCTTTAGCAGTGGGAGAAAACCGACAACTGCAGCGTACAAATGGAGCCTGTAAAAATGTCCATGTCACAGCTTATACGTGGTGCTTGTGTGTATTTCGAACATATGTCAGTATTGAAGTTAGTTCTTAAATTTCACTCGTCACAAACAGAACTCGCACATGTGTCGACGGAATGACATTTTTCCAACGTGACGGAATTACTCATTCTTTTCGTGACAGAATTTTATGTTTCTTTCAAAATTCAATCTAAGCTTTAAGTAAATATTTCATAAACTTATTTAGATATAGATCATTGTATTATAAGCTTATAGATTCATATTTGCTTTCAGGTATGGCCAAACCTGCCGCAGAGAGACGACAGAAACGGGGAGAGAAATTGAAGTCGACTTTACATCGGGTGGATTTCGAAACTCATAAACGCGTGAACAGGGAACGGACGAAGACACCAGATCCGTCATGGGACCAAGACAGCCTAGTGATTTAAGGAAAAGAAATAGAGTGGCTGTACGAAATCACCGAATGGGCAATGCCAATGATGAGGCTGTGGATGAAAATGGTACCATGACTGGAACATGTTACAAAACAATGGCTCCATGTAACAGTGATATCATTTATGGTTTAGGTGCATAGAACTTAATGAACTCTACTAGTTTTGACAATACATGATTTTGACTTTTACCTCTAAATAAACTGTTGCTAAGGCACGATCTTATTAAATCTAATTAATTCAATATTTCCATTTCAAGCTATACACTTGATCTGTGTACAAGATCCACACAACTTCAAATGATTATGCACACGCCGTGACAAGATAAAAGAAACAATTGCAGATATGACTATGTGCCTTGTCTATATCCGATGCCAATATATTAAGTGGTTCATTGACAGTTAGTAAGCGAGGAGCCGGGGGAGAAGAAAGGTTTAGACAAGTGTATGGACTCAACCTAGTCCAGCAGCTGTCTTGGCAGAGGGGCAGAATAGTAAATGTAATATTGTTAGATGTGTTCCTGTACAAGACTAGTAGTACATGTTGCATGTGTGTAACCGAAGCTGTATTAGATATCTGTTTTAGACTAGATTTATAGTTTAAGTACCTGTATTACTGTATTATGTAGATGTGTTTTTGATGTAAATAAATGCTATATTTACTAAACCGATCGTCTGTTATAAACTATAGTGTTACATCCACTAGGCAATTTGTCCCAGAAAAGAGTATCTTTAGTTAAGATAATGGCATGCGAAATTCTAGATCCCCAAGCTCACCGAAAGACAAACTTGGTAACAAACATCACAAACAGACAAGGAAAATAGGAATCACTAAAAGGGGGCTAATATAGATAGTCGCGTTTGGGACTGTAATACATGTGGATGGGGTCACGGTGGGTGCTAAGGGGACCCACAAGTAGCAGCGGACTGGATTATGTGTCAAGTCTGTAAATTTGGTTTCATGAATCCTGTGGCGAAACTTCCAATATCGTTATAGAACTATTTTGATTTTCGATTAACGTTTATCATGACAGTAAATACACATTTCATTCCGGATTATAAAAAAGAAACGCAATTAATGAAATCTATTTATTGGAAGTAAACGTCGAAACTGTTAATTTGTGTTGATGGTACCTCCCTTCTGATCAGTTATATTACAGCGTGGCGGAGTAATTCCGTCACAATGTAAAACGTAATTCTGTAACGCATGTTGACGCAACCAATCACACTTCTCTGAAATGATTTCTTCCTATAAAAATTATTTTATTTTCAGAGCTAGATATTTTTGACATATTCTAAAATAATACACGCCATAAAATCTTTTGATTCGACATAGTTTTCATTTGGTTATTGTCAAAGTGAGTTATTCCATCACATAATGTTATAGACATAATTTCATAAAATATGTCTGATATAGAGTCCAACAGGATTTTTAATTTTATTATTCCTCGTATTTCCACCATCTTATAAAATTCGCATTGAAATATACCATATTTAACAGCCACAGAATGTTTAAGACTAATGTTAAAGGGCCCCCCGAATTACGTCAAGGTGGAATTCATGATATGCGTGTGCATAAAGTGATTAAAATGTTGCCGCGCGTTACAATTTTAACATCCATAGTGACGTGTAAAAGTCGCCATTATTTGGATTTTATGGCAATGTCATTTATACATTTAAGTAGTAAACATCATGAGATTTAATAGTCTATTAGGCCAGGCGCAGACGGGCAATTTTGTCGAGCAACTTTCAGGCAACAGTGAAATCGCTGGTCGTTGAAAGACAAAATCGGTCGTCTGCGCCAACGGGCGACAATAGTTGCCTGCTGTTGCTTCTCGTTGCCAAATATCAAACATGTTTGATATTCGACAACAGAAAATCGCTCGTCGCCGAGGAATTGTTCATCTGTTGCTTCGAAATTGCTCGTCTGTCGCGGTAGGCGACAACAGGCAACTGGTTAACTGTCCAATCAGCGAGCGCTCTACTGTCATGTGATACTTCACGATGGAACAGCTAACAACATTAACATGGTCCGTGGAGATGGAAGACATGTAGGTGGAAATGTGAGCTGAACGGCCAGTATTGTATCGCGTATTGCTTTTGTTGTTGTGTGTACGGCGCCATTTTGAATGATCACGTGATATCGGCATTCCGGATACATCGGGAGAAAAATTGGCTTCTCGTTGCCATTCAGCGCACACGGGAGACCTCGAGTTGCCAATTGCTCGGAGTTGCCAGTAGTTGTCTATTGCAGCAACAAGCGACGAAAAGTTGACCGTCTGTGCCAAGCTTTAGAAAGGTAGCAAGGGCAGCTTTTATAGGTATAAATGGGGGATCGTCTGGCTGGAGAGAGAGAGAGAGAGAGAGAGAGAACCGAGGTTTAACGTCCACTCTGGACTAACACATGGTTCAATTTTTTTTCAATAATTTGCATGCGTGTAGGGTCTTTATTAACAGTTGGCGTAAACCGGAGTACCTGGTGAAACCCCACGAAGTTAGACAAGCGACCATACGCCTTGTCGCGTACATGCAGGAATAGAAAGCACTTCAATTCACTTAATGTCATACCTTATAAAGCAACGCCCCTTATTTTCGGATATAAAATATATATTTGTCAACTTACCCCCACGGTCGCCAGAAGCCATCGTCGGATGTAACTCTAAAATGACTGAAAACAGGAAGAGGATACTCAGTGGGCCTCTGATTTTATATCACCTAAAAAAGTAAAATAGCTCTTAAAAGTGAATATAGAACAAATCGTTGGGTTGTTGAAGACTCTATATAAATTTGAAGATCATAGATGAAAAGCTGTGGGAGAGATCAAACCATATTGTCCTTTATAAATGGCAATTATGTAGTGAGAAAAGCCAGCAAACCACGAATAAACAAACCACCTGAAATAAAACCAAGCGTAAAGAGAGCACATATGTCTAGTTCCTAGGGGGACGAAGTATTTGGGAGAGAGAGATGGGGTTAAACGTCCACTCAACACAACTAGGTCATTTCGGGACTAACATATGGATTTAATTTTCTATTTCAATAATTCGCTTGCGCGTAGGGTCTTTAGCAGTGGGAGGAAACCGGAGTGCCCGGGGGAAACCCACGAGGTTGAGACAGCGCCCCTATCTCCATGCCACATACCCTCACACCAGGGCTCGAAACCACAGCCGCAGGCCAGAGATGGCCGGCCAGCTAGAGGTCGAGGCGCGGCACTCTAAACTGACCTGGCACAAATACATGGCATTTTGGCATCCTTTCAAAAAGTGATTAAATCTGCTGTGGCTCGAGCTAAACTTGATGCATCACTACGAATTTCACCGGAAGATATAAGATCAGGCCCCGAGTTTACAAAGAAAAAAAAATCTCAGTCAATATTTCTGCTCAAAGTTGAGAATTTTGTCAAGTTTAGAACATTCTCAATTTTGTTGTTCACAAAAGCAGTTGAACAAATTCTCAGCTTGAGTATTCTATTTAACGGAGTCATCGATTACGTCATGTTATTTGTTTTCAATGCTACAAGCGACTGGGGTCAGCTCTATCTATTACCCAATGAAATCGCTAGGAATAAAATCTATTTTTAGATACCAGTGTTTTACACCGTAGAATTAGCGGGTTCAATAAGAAATGAATGGAATTGTAGTAATAACTATATTATTATTATTTTTACTTTATTTCCACTTGTAATTGAACAAATATGTATAAACAAACCGATTGAATGATTGTTTTTATTCAATGAAAACTCGACTGAAGATGCTGCTTATAATTGGGTCAAATGCACAAGCTACCCTTTTTCACGAAGGGCAGGATGGTAGAAATGCTTCTACAGCCTAATCCTTTACCCTTCTTAAATAAAGTTATATTATTATGACAATCGCCGTAATGAAAAATTCCAGTCCAACGTCGTCTGCTATGCTTGTCACAAACTAAAGATAATAAGCTGGCACTGCCAGGCAGGATACGCCCACATTTTCGAGACATGGATAGAGAACAAGCAAAACCGAAAGTGATATTTCCTACAATCAAAGGCTATAATTCATTAAATTACAATTTGATATGCGCAAATATCGAAAAGAATTAAGATCTTTAGGTTATAAACATGCATTTCAAGTTTCAACAAAATCGAATTAAAATTGTGACCTATACTGGGTCCACAACCTTGATATACCATATTTTAACACTATTAGTGTACAAACGGCGGCCATTTTGTCTGGGAATTATGGTCCGATTTCCTTGAAATTCAAACTTAACCTTCCGTATGGTGTAACAGTGATAGAGTCAAGCGTTTTTTTTAATCGGATAATAATCGTGACCTCCAGAGGGACCATAGGCGATTTTTCGGATAATCAGGGGCTATAATTCAGGAAGTTATGATCTGATATGTGCAAATAACGAAAGGAACCAATTTCTTTGGGTTATAACCATGCATTTCAAGTTTCATCAAAATTGAATCAAAATTGTGACCTATACTGGGTCCACAACCTTGATATACCATTTTATAACAATATTCGCGTACACGCGGCGGCCATTTTGTATGTCAATTTTGTTCCGAATTTTACCGAAATTCGAACTCAACCTTCCTTAGGGTGTAACGGTGATATAATCAAACGATTTTTTAAATCGGATAATAATTGTGACCTCCAGAGGGACCACAAGCTAAACAAAGACGATTTTGCGTATAATCAGGGGCCACAATTCATGAAGTTACAATCCGATATGCGCAAATATCGAAAGGAACCAAGATCTTTGTGTTATAACCATGCATTTCAAGTTTCATCAAAATCTAAAATTAAAATTGTGACCTCTACTGGGTCCACAACCTTGATATACCATTTTTTAAACAGTAATCGCATACGAATGGCGGCCATTTTGTATGGCAATTTTGGTCCAATTTTTCCGAAATTCGAACTCAACCTTCCTTAGGGCGTCACGGTGATATAATCAAACGATTTTTTTAATCAGATAATAATTGTGACCTCCAGCGGGACCACAAGCTTAACAAAGGCGATTTTGCGTATAATCAGGGGCCATAATTCAGAAAGTTACGATCCGATATGCGCAAATATCGAAAGGAACCAAGATCTTTGGGTTATAACCATGCATTTTAAGTTTCATCTTAAATCGAATTAAAATTGTGATCTTTACAGGGTCCACAACCTTGATATACCATTTTTTAACAGTATTCGCGTACGAACGGCGGCCATTTTGTATGGTAATTGTGGTCCGATTTTTCCGAAATTTGAACTCAACCTTCCTTGGGGTGTAACGGTGATATAATCGAACGGTTGTTCAAATCGGATAATAATTTTGACCTCCAGAGGTACCACGAGCTAAAATAGGTGATTTTTCGGACAATCAGGGGCCATAATTCCGGAAATTACGTTCCGATAGGCGCAAATATCGAAAGGAACCAAGATCTTTGGGTTATAAACATGCATGTCAAGTTTCATCAAAATCGGTTCGAAATTGTGACCTCTATAGGGTCCACAAGCTAAAAACGTGATTTTTCGTACAATCAGGGGTCATAATCCATGAAGTTTTGATCCGATACATGCCAATATCGAAAGCAGCCGAGGTCTTTTTGGGATAAACCTATATTTCGTCAAAATCCGACAAGAATTGTGACCTGTAGAGAGTCCACAAACAATTGTGGACGGACGTCCGGACAGACGGACAGGGGCGACGACATAATACGTTTACATGAAAATGTGGGCGTATAAAAATGGAAGGCGATGGCAGGAAGAGGGCGGCTAATTAATCAAACGCAGAGGAGATGATTCTAATAGAAGAATATATAGCTAATAGAAGAATATATAGGGAAGCTACTTTATTTGGTAAAATAAAGGGGTGTGGTGCCTTGGGGAAAATTTCCAAAATGAAAGAAAATAGGTGTCGTAAGTTTAGCTAAGGCCTATTAATTAATAGACTTGTCCCTAAATATATAGTCTACAGGTATGCCTACTATCTTATTCACACAAATCAAATCAATATTAAAAGTTCAACAAGTTTAATGTTTATTAATAGTTATACCTAGTAATATAAAATACTAATAATATAGTGATATTAGATAAATATCACATTCACACGAATCACGGTCAAAATAGGCCTATAAGTAGGCCTATGAGTTAAATTACAAATTCTAACTAAATCTTCCATTTAAATATTGTTTACTATTTCAAACAATTTATAACAAAAAAGAGGGGCATTGGAAAAGTAAAAAAGAAGTATCATAACTGTAACACAATTGGAAAAGTAAAAAGAAGTATCATAACTATAACATAAAACAAAGAAGTAGGCCCTATGTCTAACTATAAGGGTAAGTGCAGGGGGACTGCGCCACATAAGTAATAACATTGTGTGTAAGATTTAAATAAGGAACTGACAGTTAAAAAACTCATTTAAATCTATATAAAAAAAAACAAAGACGAAACATCAATTGAGACGACTGAACTAAGGACATCCCTTTCAGAAGAAACGTAAAAGGTGCAGCACTAGAGTTAAAAGGGATCAGCTCAAGTCAACAACATATGGAAAATGGTATCAGAGATTTAATTAAAGCTTGGGAATAGAAATGAGCAATGATCATGGAAACAGCATAAGGGAAGAACGCCTGGGGCCGATTTAAAAAAAAAACCAGAATATCGTTTGAGTATGCATGGGCCCAATTAAATGACAAACAGATAGTTGCCACCCATAGACACCCCTCTGTCATACTATGCTACATATATCTCTTAGCCTGCGATCGTCTAGAATTGGTCTCTAGCTTACTTTGCTCATCTTTCACGTTGTGTATTTTCTTACTGGTTTCTTAAGACGTTTGTCTTCTTCCGTTATAACATTGCAATGGTTGGTTTTCACCTTTTATGTAGCATAGGTATACATACAAGCAACCCTAACCAAACAACCTCGCTGGGCGAGTTTACTGATAGGAGTTCTCACATCTTTCTCCTTTCTGAAACCAAATGTTGTCTACCGAATTCTCACGAGTACCCTGATTTTGTATCAGCTGGATTCGGACATTCAATTATCTAATTGGTCAAATGTGATGTAAATAAGTATAGAGATTGGTCAAACACGCCGGATGATGTAATGGTGATTTTCCGTCACGTGTATTTTGACACAACCTATCCTCGAACCCAGACATAAAATAAAAACCAAGTACGAACAATCCAAATCAAAAGACAGAATTCGAAGTCCTAAAAACGTTATAGGCAAAATAGTGTATTCAAGCAAAATAGTGTAATCAGCAAATGGACTGCTCCTCGTGTACAAAAATACACGACAAGCAGTGGTAACAGGTGTCCGGAAGAGTAAGCTTACCCTGCCTGGCGCCACACCCGCCATAGCTGCATCCAATCTATTAGGCGAAATGTCAGTCAAATAGCGTGATTGGCCAATGAACTATAGTATGCAAAATGCATGTGATGAACTGTCTTAACGATGTTGTAGACATTAACAGGGTGATAGTAACAGTATACGTGTCAATTAAAAATATCTAGAATAATAGCCGAGAGAGACACGTTATATTTACCAATCAAATCAATCTGACGGCCATAAAACTTTTTAAAGGCCTTAATAAGTTTAGTGCGCAAGTATCCTTGTAGTAGAAGCTTAGATGACAAATGCCTCGATCTACTTAAAAAATCAGAATAAAAGGAACAAGCTCTCGTGTAACGAATTAGCTGAGACACAAACACTCCATAAGCTGGTGATATTGGAATGTTACTACTGATAAATGGAAAGTTAACAATCGGAAAGTCAAAGTCATCCCGTTTATCGTACAATTTAACACTCAGTTTATGGCAATTGTCATATTCGAGACGCAGATCCAAGTAGGAAGCGTAATTGTCACTGTCAGTGGTATTTTTAATTTCGAGCTCATCAGGATATATGAAGTCTACATAATCACTAAATTTAGGATTATTAAGGGCTAACACATCATCAATATATCGATAAGTGAAATTAAAAAGTCTGACTGATCGTTTGTTTGTTTTTACGAGCATCTGTATGTACTCGGCTTCGTACGAATAGAGAAACAGATCAGCAAGCAAAGGTGCACAGTTGGTGCCCATCGGGATGCCAACCACTTGCTGATATATTTCCCCTCCAAATTCAACAAAGATGTTATCAATTAAAAGATCCAACATCTGAATTATCTTGATGGCTGTGTATTTGTTTTTTGAATCACTGTGATACTTAACGAAATATGTAGAATTATAATTTACAACTAAATATTGATAACGAGCAGTACCCGATTTAGACGAAAAGACATGTTACTATTATGAGTTTTTTATACCACAACACGTCACTCAAACTCTAAGTTGAATCAAGTATTTTAAGTACATATCACATATCATGTGAATATGTTAGACCTGTCAAATAATTAACTTAATCTAATTGATTTCCATCTTAATCGTTAATCTCAGAAGCAAAAATTATACTAAAGTATTACACACCCCTAGCGACTACCTCAGATATATTAAACTTCGTTGAAGGTGACAAAAATTCTAATTTTTTCCAAAATCTTGAAAAACTAAAACATCCATTCGTATTACATCAAGCAGGTTGTTTAACGTCGTCAATAATGAAATTATTGATTATGGTAATAAGAGAATTCGAGAGATTTTTTTCCGACGTGATTTCCCCTTGTCAGTGATGCAGAAGGAGGGCCTGACAAGGACGGGACGAAAAACCGAGGTCCCGTGTACAAATTGGAGTGCACGTAAAAGATCCCTTGGCAGTTGGAATTCGATATAAGAGTAGGCCGTAGCGCCGCTGCCCGGGCAAAATTTCCCTCATTGCACACTGTGGCGTATGCCCGTCTTCAATTAGCCCAGGTACGGTGCTTAAGCGTAGGACGTTAAACCCCATTTCATCCATTCATTCAAGAGATTTTATAAACAACCGTACTCTGAGTAAACCACTAATAATAATGGCATTTCAAAATATATTAATAACCCAAAATTCCACTTCACTTCTTGACGATTACGAGGTTGATTGTTTAGAGCGTGCAAGCGTGCAGAAGTTTGATTCTTCTCCGGGTAATGATGGACTGACTGCGGAATTTTACTCGCGCTTTTTCTATAAGTTCAGCTGTTCTGGACTTGGGGCTTAAAAACATGATTGCCTGTCGGTAAGCCAGCGCCAATCTATAATAAAACTAATTCTCAAACCCCACAATAATAAAATAATAGAATTAAGTAATTGGAGACCGATAACTTAATTAATGTTGATGTCAAATAACCAGTAAATTCTCTGTATGAGATTGGAACCTTGCCAACCCAAAGTACCAGGGTTACAGCGAAGCTCAACACGTGACCGAACACGCTCAGGCCAAACAAGAGTGACCCCACCTGTCCTGGGTCGTCACTTCCGGTTACGACATTGGTGGAAATGGTTCTCAACGGCGAACTCTACTGTAGCAGCATTTGTCGGACGGCTAGAATCTCAGATTAGACAATCTGTAAACGCCTACGTGAAACCGGATTAGGAGTCCGACGCCCTCGTTAGAGCTGCTGTTTTGAATTTGAAATAATTATAACTTCAGTGGGTTCAGACCCTGGGGTTTGACCACAGCAACACCGAAGAACAGTTTGGTTCAGCCCGTGTCGCGGTTCCTGTTGCAACAAGGCGATGGTAGAGCGAGGGTATACCGACGACGAAATATCGCATTGCGTTTCTTTTTTGGGAGAGTATATATTGCAAGTCTCGTCGAAATCGAATTCAAATTGTGAATTATTGAGGGACACAAGCTAAGAACGCGGTTTTCCGTACAAACAGGAGCCATAATTCATGAAGTTACGATCCGATATATGAAAATATCGACAGGAACAAAGGTCGTTAGTTTAAAAACACGTATTTCAAGTGTCGTCAAAATCAAAGGAAGATTGTGACATCTAGAGTGTCCACAAGCTACAAACGTGATTTTTCGTACAATCAGGGGCCATGATCCATGAAGTTTCGATCCGTTACATCCCACTTATACCTCGTTGCCATTGGTAACCTTTGATAAAACTGGCCTGTTTATTTCCAATACAGGCTTAAAAGTATCCGTGTATCAGAAATGAACATTACACTTTTTAAAAAGAGTACTGTTCATTCCCGACAAACGAACACTTCTACACTGTTTAAGATACCATTCAAACAATAAGTAGCGGACGTTTAGTCCGGCCCAGATCGAAATGATAACGATGGCTCTATACAATGCAGCCGGACAAATAACATCAAACAACTAGTCAAAATCACAGTAACAAAACAAACCGGGTGGAACAAACTGGCAGTTCAACAATATATACAATGACATTAAATTAACATAACAACATATTACAAAAATCAATTATTATACATATCAATTGGCATCTCATCCACAATTTGGTTTGATTTATATAAATATGCAAAACGTATAAATTAGAATACTGAATAATTATTTCAATTGTGACGATAGAAGGCGCAGTTCTCTTGCTGGACACTTCACAGGCATTAAAACTAAGCAGGATGAAAAAGAAGCGCCTAGCAAGACATACATTTTATTAAAAATAGTTTGTGATGCATACATTCACCAGGAATGACCCACGTTTCGCTTTTCCTTTACACTACATTTAATAATAATATTATTAAAATCGTAGTCCTTTTCGCCATAGACAAGTTGTTTTGACGATGTGGTCTAAACAAACACGTGATAGTTTTACGCCCAGGGTATAGCCAGACGCACGTGTAAATACTATTCAGGTCGTCTCTCCACTGCGCAATCATTTTACCATGAAATGTAACGTGAAGCTCAGAAAGGGATAAATGACAGAGCATTTGTCACTTTTCGGTTGAAACGACTTAATAATAAATACTATTCCCTTCACAATACTCGATAAGTCAGTTATTAGCACCTTTCCGCTGTGTATCGGTGAATATCAGAACAGGGTGCTTATAACTACTACATACATGCCAATATCGAAAGCAGCCGAGATCTGTTGGGAGACAGACGTATATTTAAAGTGTCCTCAAAGTCGGATAAAATGTGTGACCTGTAAAGTGTCCACAAACAAATGGTGGACGAACAGACACACGGGTGGACAAGGGCGGTAACAATACAATCCCTGAAACATTGTGTACTTATATTAGAAATGATAGTAATATTTCAGGTATCACATTAAGTAATTCGACAATAAAAATCCCAATAATCATCAATTACATAATTCTTCTAACAAAATATGTCATCTCCAAATTAAAATGTTTTGGTAAAACAGAGAGAGAAAGAGAGAAACTGGATTTAACGTCCACTGAACACAACTAGGTAATTTCGGTACTAAAATGTGGTTTAAGTTTTATTTCAATAATTCGCTTGCGCGTAGGGATCTTTGGCATTGGGAGGAAACCGGAGTGCCCGGAGGAAACCTACGAGGTTGAGAAGGCGTCCCTATCTCCATGCTACATACGATCACACCATAAAGTTGAAACACCGCCCAACTAACATTATATGGCTTGGCTTACATAAGAAACAAGCTTGAACTTGAACTATCTGCAAATCCTAATTTAAGCTCAAAATGGCAAAATGATGTATCGTAACTCTAATTCCTTGATTAACCCCAGTCCCTGCGTGTCTTTTTGTAAATAAGTTTGATGTATTATTAACAGGGGCGGCGCAAGCTAGCCGGTCACCTCTGGCTTGCGGCTGTGGTTTCGAGCCCTGGTGTGTGCGTATGTGACATGGGGATAGGGGCGCCTTCTCAACCTCGTGGGTTTCCTCCGGGCACTCCGGTTCCCTCCCACTACTAAGGACCCCTATGCGCAAGCGAGTTATTGAAATAAAAATTGAAAAACCATACGTTAGTCCCAAAATAACCTAGTTGTGTTGAGTGGACGTTAAACCCCATTTTTCTCCCTCTCTCTATCTCTCTCTCTCTTCCTCTCTTTCTATTAATCCAGATAAATGGTTATATAAAATGTAATTGTTTACATGCTTTCCTTTAATGTCTTGTGACAACTTTGAAATATACTAAAGATACTTACCGGTAATAGTCTTTATTCTTAACCACCAATGATCAGAGAATAACTGTGTTAATTTCGCGATTTCTTACGTAGTTATATTTGATATATTAAATCTCGTCTACTAAAGACCCTATGCTCCTCCTACAGTTTAAAAGGATCACCATGAACCTGTATTGTTAAGCCCCGCCTACACATACCTTCTATTACATACGCTTACTTATTGCCTTAAACTTACGTTTATAAATACCTTCCATAAAATACAATTTTCATAATTCTAGGAATAATTAAAGTGATGATTGCAAAACAACGTATTAAGCGTTCTATTCTGTACGGGTCATTTATTATTACCCGTTACAAATCGACAATAACGCGCTATGGATTTATTGAAGACCAAATAGCTCTTTATTCAGTGGTCCTAGTCCTTATTTCTTATTTCATAGTCCTTAATTCTTATTTCTTAATTCATAGCCCTTTATTCTTATTCGTCCTTAATCCTTATTTCTTAATTCATAGTCCTTAATTCTTATTTCTTAATTCATAGTCCTTTATTCTTATTTCTTCATTTGTTGTCGTATTTCGACATTTGTACATTAAAATTAACATTTGTATCTTAAAATCAATATTTTTTGTTACAAATCAGACATTTGTCGTATCAGATTTATAAAATGTATTTTAATTGTCCCTTTCCGTGGTTAGTGAGCACAGAATCTGATTAGAATTCTATTCCCATCAATTTGAATTTGTCGGGTCTTTTTTTGGTATTGACTTGATTTAAAAGTATTCTTTTACATCACGGCATTAGACACCATTCCATTCATTTTGTGTTCCGATTGCGGTCGGGTTTTCGATCTCTGCATTGGCCGTGAGAGAACATGGTGGTTTTCCGGCGTGGTTTCCCCTTGACAGTGGTACAGAACGGAGGGCGTGACAAGGACAGCTGTCAAGTTGTTCGGGTGGAACGACAAACCGAGGACCCGTGTATACATTGACGTGTACGTAAAAGATCCCTTGGCATTTGGAATTCGATATAACAGTAGGCCGTAGTGACACTACCCGGGAAAAATTCCCCTCACTGCACGCTGTATGGCGTCTTCGTTATCCCAGTAAAGGGGCAGAACAGTGGGACGTTAAACCCAATTTCATTAATTTATTAAGTGACTGGGGGGGGGGGGGTATTTAAAGTGAATAAAAAAAAACTACATCAATATCTGTTCACATACAGCTGGAAAGTATGTTTATTGTGTGCTGGCGGTTGGGATGGCCTAGTGGTCTAGAGTGCCGCACTTCGACCTCTAGCTGGCCGGTCACCTCTGGTTTGCGGCTGTGGTTTCGAGCCCTGGTGTGAGCGTATGTTGCATGGAGATAGGGGCGCCTTCTCAACCTCGTGGGTTTCCTCCGGGCACTCCGGTTTCCTCCCACTGCTAAAAGACCCCTAGGCGCAAGCGAATTATTGAAATAAAATTAAACCATATGTTAGTCCTGAAATGACCTAGTTGTGTTGAGTGGACGTTAAACCCCATTTCTCTCTCTCTTATTGTTTGCTACAAAATGTAAATTATATTCTTGCAGGTTTGTAATTACATTCCTTGAAAAAAGAACAACTTTAAAATGGCTCTAACAGGTATTAAATGAGGACAGGTGGACAGGGAGTGGGGGGGGTTTAAAGTCAAAATATATTACTTTTAATTTATTTTATTAAATGCTAGATCAGATTAACCAATCTATATATATATATATAGAGAGAGAGAGACATAACACGTACGCGATTTCAATAAAGTCGCTCGATTCTCCTTTGATCTATAGTGACTTATTGTATGCCTAGTTGACTTCAACTCCTGTCGTCATAATGTTCCGGTTCGATGAATTTCGAGAAATGTTAGCGAAGAAATGTTTTTGGAGAAATGTTTAGCAAGATTTATATTTAGAGATTTGTATTTATTAATTTGTTGTTCGAGATTTGTTTTTCGTTGTATGTCTATGGTAAAATGTCAATGTAGATCATTTTTGTGATTTACTCAAATAAATTCTATCTATTATATTAAAATACAATTAAATTAAACAAAAATACAATTTACAAATCTGATATGACAAATGTCGGAATTGTGCAACAAAAATAGATTTTAAGATACAAATGTTAATTTTAATGTACAAATGTCGAATTAAGACAAAAAATGAAGAAATAAGTAATACGGACTATGAATTATATTAAGGACTGTGAATTAAGAAATAAGAATTAGGGAGTAAGAATTAAGAAATAAGAATTAGAGAGTAAGAATTAGGGACTATGAATTAAGGAGTAAGAATTAAAGACTATGAATTAAGGAGTAAGAATTAGGGACTATGATTTAAGGAGTAAGAATTAAGGACTTTGAATTAAGGAGTAAGAATTAGGGACTATGCATTAAGAAATAAGAATTGAGAACTATGAATTATAGAGTAAGAATTAAGGACTATGCATTAAAAAATAAGAATTAAGGACTATGAATTAAGGAGTAGGAATTAGGGACTATGAATAAAGAATTAAGAAATAAGGACTATGAATTAAGAAGTAAGAATTAAGGACTATGAATTATGAAATAAGAATTAAGGATTATGAATTAAGGAGTAAGAATTAGGGACTATGAATAAATAATTAAGAATTAAGGACTATGCATTAAAAAATAAGAATTAAGGACTACGAATTAAGAAATAAGAATTAAGGACTATGAATTAAGAAGTAAGAATTAAGGACTATGAATAAAGAAATAAGAATTAAGGACTACGAATTAAGAAATAAGAATTAAGGACTATACTTTAAGAAAAAAGAATTAAGAACCATGAATTAAGGAGTAAGAATTAAAGACTATGAATAAAGAATTAAGAATTAAGGACTATGCATTAAAAAAATGAGAATTATGGACTACGAATTAAGAAATAAGAATTAAGGACTATGCGTTAAGAACAAAGAATTAAGGACTATGAATTAAGGAGTAAAAATTAAGGACTGTGAATTAAGGAGTAAGAATTAGGGACTATGAATTAAGGAGTAAGAATTAGGGACTATGAATTATGGAGTAAGGACTATGAATTATGAATTAAGGACTATGAATTATGAATTAAGGACTATGAATTAAGGAGTAAGAATTAAGGACTATGAATAAAGAAATAAGAATTAAGGACTATGATTTAAGGAATAAGAATTAAGGACTATGAATTAGGGAGTAAGAATTAAGGACTATCAATAAAGAGCTGTTTGGTCTTCCATGCGACAGGCGACCCTACTCGCTTGACTCAATGGCAACCTTTATAATTTCACGCGTACAATTTTCTAAGCAACTATATTACACATGTTTAAAATGAAAGGTAGTCATAACATAACAATAGTTCTGAAACTAACTTTACAAAAATATTCCTCTACAAAGATAAAGTCATGACGCTTGGTTAAATTGACACTATGTTCTCAGCGGAAAATTACTGTGGGTTCATAATTAAAGGTATACATTCTATTTCAAAGTTGATCCGGTTAAAAACATAAAATATTGTACACAGTAGTTATGAAACCAACTCTACAAAAATATTTCCTTGGGGTCGAAATATGAGGTTAAATTAAAATGGTTTCGAATGAGTATATGTCTTGTCTTGTCGTTATATTGTCGTAGCCCCGACCCTGCACTAGCTATTAGGGTCAAATTGTGTTACATTATAATGGTTTCGAATAAATATGTCCTAAAAATACCCTAGTATACCTCGTGATCTAAAACATACTTTTTGAATTTGTAATTGTTTCATTTCTTGTCAGGTAATATTAGATAATATTAAGGGACAATAACACTCTTGTTGGCTTGGCAGGTCCAGAATTCTTTTAGCCTAATTCTAACTTCTAGATGTTTAAGTGTCCTATCTGTTGTGTAAAGTATCCATTACAACCTATTTTACTTGTCCAGAGGGTTTGAAACTATGTTTAAATCCAAATTGCATTTGAAAGTGTTTACGTAAAGCTTTTCAAACCATGTTGTTGAATTTTTCCATTTTTTTAAAAACAGTGTGTTAAAATGAAATTTGTATCATTTTTTAATTGAAATATTGTAAAATAGTACAATTTGTTGACCAGAATAAAGATTGGGGCATATTAGTCCGTTAGAACAAGAGTAGTATTGGGGCTTTAAATACGACTGCACACATAGCCGATCTCAAAGATTAATTTTGTAAGATATAGAGCTGACAGTTTAAAAATAGATACTTCAAAATTAATTTATTGAAAATTTCATTCTGAGCGACGCTATAACTATTTGTAGTTTTGCAATAGATTGTTCATTATTTGTTTTATTGAGACCCAGCCTCGCTTCTTCATTTTTAAATTATATCATTAAATGGAGATGGTATTTTAATCCGTTTACATCTGTGCCATCCGATGATCCAGAGGGCTGATTAGAGGCTCGTCGAGTGAATACATGTCTAAATAATAATTGATTGAAGCCACATATAAAACGGTATTCACAGTCTTTGACCCAGCAGCCTCTTATGCCATTCCCCAGACTTCGTTTTATATTGAGATCCCTTGGTATCGTGTCCATATAGGTCTGAACTACATTAACTTGGTCTAAAACACACTTGGTCGAATGGTTAGCACGTGTGCGCCGTATATTAAGGTCTGTCTTTTGAGTCCACGGACGTGGTTTCAATTTCCCTGTTGTACGTGACAAGGAGTAGGGTTGCCTGTCCGGCCTCGTGGATTTTCTCAGGGTCCTCCGGTTTCCTCCTACTGCTAAAGACCCCTATGTTTGTCCCGAAATGGCCTAGTTTGTGTCGAGTGGACGTGACACCCCCCCCCCTCTCCCCCCTCTCTCTCTCTCGCCTTTAAGTGTTGTTACAAAGTTACCGTGACCGCAAAATAAAATCTAGTCGTTCCAGTGAATGCTGAATTCCCAGAGAAATCCACCTCTCCCAGCTGGCCGATATTTGTCAATAAATAAGCCTCTTTGGCTTCTAACAAATCATTATTATTGTTATTTAGCTTGTACATTGGAAAAACACTAAATTTGCAACCACCACAAACATCTATATGTCCACTAAGTGGGATCATCCTATATTGTGGATTGAGTATATGGTGCCGATGCAGGTTCATCCTTGTCTTTAACATACTGGTTGTTTTCCCAATACTAATAATTTAGCTAGATTTCGTGGCTGTTTAAGACTGTTAATAATCTTAGTTTTAGACAAATGCAAAATTATAGTATAGTTTCATTGCATATAGGCCGAGTTTTGTTGTCTGATTTGATATTTTATTTATGTCCCTTTTTTGTACTACTGTGTAACTAGGCGCCATGACGTCATAGTCATTGTTGTATTATCAAGATGTAGATTATCTGAAGAGCTTAATAAAATAAACGAAAGTGCTAATAATCGACAAATAATGTAGTTCTTTTTTCGAAAACTTTTATATTTTTGTATATATATATATATATATATATGACTCTGTATTAGCGATAGT
The DNA here is from genome assembly GCA_917208275.1 of Patella pellucida. Classification (NCBI taxonomy): domain Eukaryota; kingdom Metazoa; phylum Mollusca; class Gastropoda; family Patellidae; genus Patella; species Patella pellucida. The sequence goes on along the minus strand of OU795042.1, from coordinate 2,904,621 downwards.
AAAGGAGACTTGGTTCGTAAGATATTTAATTAGGGAGAGACTGAGAGTGCATTTAGTAGGAGAAGACTGCACACAAAATTGTGCTTTGGTTCAATTAACTCAGTAATTAACACACTTTTTTATTAACTTATTCATATCATAGTACTAAATTGTTCGTGCTATTGACCCCCATACGCTTCCATACTTTATTACACATAATACTGAGCAGTAAGATTGTTTACCAGGTTGAACGAACACATCAGACACCATTATATGATTGTACACGTTTACACGACGAATACAAAATGGATTTTCAAAACACAGGTTAGAAGTTTGATTTTTTTTTTTAAATGATTCTTCGTTTGTGTATTTGTACGGGGAATTTTAAATTATAACTTATTTTTATTCCGGGCTAGAAAAAGATAATATTTAGTTGTTGTTTCATCTCGCGATCTGTAAATTTAGCCCTCCTATAGTTTGTCATGTATGCGAACGGTTGCGAAGATTTTACTGCTCATGAGTACGTTTGTAGATGGCATGGTTTTATTTTCCTGGGGGGGGGGGGGTCGGGATGGCCTAGTGGTCTAGAGTAGCGCGCTTCGACCTCTAGCTGAACGGCCACCTCAGGCTTGCGGCTGTGGTTTCGAGCCCTGGTGTGAGCGTATGTGGCATGGATATAGGGTTGCCTTATCGACCTCGTGGGTTTCCTCCGGGCACTCCGGTTTCCTTCCACTGCTAAAGACCCCTACGCGCAAGCGAATTATTGAAATAAAAAAATAAACCATATGTTAGTCCCGAAATGACCTAGTTGTGTTGATCGGACGTTAAACCCCCATTTCTCTCTCTCTCTCTCTGTTTTTTTTTCTGAATTCCTCACTATTATGAGATTCACTTGAATTGAAACTTAGACGGATTCGTGGAATTAAACTGTGAACATAGTATCTGTTAGTAAATACATAAAAATAAAATATCGTGTTTAAAGGGACAATAACACTCTTGCTAGCTTGACAGGTACATAAATTTGTTTTAGCCTTCTTCTAACTACTTGATGTTTAAAGGGACAATCACATTCTTGCTGGCTTGACAGGTCCTGGAACAAATTAGCCTTCTTCTAACTACAAGATGTTTAAGTGTCCTACCTGTTGTGTAAATTATCCATTACATCCTATCTTACTTGTCCAGAGGGGTCGAAAATATGTTTAAATCCAAGTTATATTTGAAAGTGTTTACGTTAGGCTTTTCATTATTATTTAGTTGAATTTGTCCAATTTTTCAATTCGTTGTGTTGGGATGAAACTTGTATCATCAATTAATTGAAATGTTGTAAAATAGTACAATTTGTTGATCAGAATAAAGATTACGACATATTATTCAGTAACAACAAGAGTGGTAATGGGGCTCTAAGCAATTTACATCACTTACAAACTAGAATATTGTTAAAGATGAATCTTTAATGGGAATACTAATCTGTCTTCAAATAATTCAAGCCACTCAGTAGCTACATGTATGTTAAACTGAAACCATCGATCAATGCGACTGCCGTTTTTAATTTTGATTGGATCCATCCATGGGGCTATTTGGTTATTTTTGTTATTTTTGAGACCCGGGTTGTATTTATCTCAACACCCCCTTACCCCCGGGTTCTATTCGAGGCCCGGGTGTAATCGAGGCCGGGGTTGTATTCGAGGAAATACGGTATGTTTTCTTAATTAAACGTTAAATCGTCAATCTACGTACACATTCTTTTGGGTTAAGTCTTGGAAAATTTCATATTTTAGCGAAAAATGCAATTGTCGTATTGTTACTTTTACGAAAAACGGGATTTCCGTTTTATAATAATACTGTGTAGGATATTGTCACTTGATTGTAACCAACGCGATATTTTATAAAAGTATAATTGTGAATTTAATATTTCGTAGAAAGCCATTGCAGATTCTGGGGGAAAAGCACATTTTGTACCACAGTTCATTTTAGTACTGAAAGAATACTAGATTAAAAACGTTCTGGGATTTGATGTCTGCATTTTAAACTTTGGCAAAAAAAAATATAATTAAGTTGGTAAATACCGCTTTTTTTTATATCGGAAATTTCGGAAAATCGATTATTGAATGCGTCTTTGTTATGAAAATTGGGGGGTTGGGATGGCCTAGTTGTCTAGAGTGTCACGCTTCGACCTCTAGCTTGCCGGCCACCTCTAGCTTGCGGCTGTGGTTTCGAGTCCTGGTGTGAGCGTATGTGGCACTGAGATAGGGGCGCCTTCTCAACCTTGTGGGTTTCCTCCGGACACCCCTACGCGCATGCGAATTATTGAAATAAAATTAAAACCATAAGTTAGTCCCGAAATGACCTAGTTGTGTTGAGTGGACGTTAAACCCCATTTATCTCCCTCTCTCTCTCTCTCTCTCTCTCTCTCTCCCCTCGCTCTCTCTCTCTGTTATGAAAATTCATAACAAATTTGTCAATAATAAACCGTGTGTGTATATTTATTTTAATTAAAATTAATAATAAAAACGCTCAAGCAACATTTAGCTGCCATGTTGGTAAGAAGTTCGTACAGAGTTTTAAAGTTTAAAATTCAAAACGTTTTATTAAAGTAAAATATTTTTAAATATTTAAAACTTCTATGAAAGATCCTTTATAAACTGTAAATGTTGAAAATCAGTATGTTTAAGATTTTGTAAAATTATAAAATCCTCGGAAAAATCAAACAAAAATGATGTTTTTACTAAGTCCAATATCTTGTGGAACTCTTGTGGTAATAAGAAAAACCCCAGAGACCCGAACCACACTCGGAAGAATCCTGTGGAGAATTTTTTTTTTTTCTGGAACTCTTTGTGGGAAAAGTTCCACACAGATGCCATCAGGCTTTGCCATAAATGCTGCTATAGCTAAAAAAAACAAAGGCACAATTGTGCATTTTGATATTTTAATTTTTTTATGCTTCAGATATACGACTAGTTTTACTTGGCAAGAATGGTTCTGGCAAAAGTTCGCTGGGAAACAATTTGCTTGGTAGAAAAGAGTTTAAATCCACCTCGCTACAAAGCAGTATTACATTGAAACCTGAATGCCGTCGTGGATCAACAAAACTTACAAATGGAACCAGCCTAGTTGCTGTTGATACACCAGGCATTGCGGACACTACAACTTCGACCACGGAAACATTTGAAGAACTTACACGATGTATGGAGCTTTCAGAACCAGGTCCCCACGTATTCCTGCTTGTCCTGAAGATTGATAGATTTACACAGGAAGAGATGGACATATTCAAACATCTCAAATATTGGTTTGGGCAGGATTTCATGAAATACGCAGTATTTATTTTCACCGGTAAAGATTCGCTGGATTATGATGGTTCTACGATTAACCAGCATCTTGAGAACAGTCCACCTGATCTGAAAGCACTTATCGAGGAAGCAGGCGGACGGGTTGCAGCTATTAACAACCGAGTTCCCGGACCAGAACTTGAAGCTATAATGAATTTGGTGAAACAAACCATGCAGATAAACAATGGTGGATATTACACCGAACAACTGTACAGTCAGGCGGTAATGGCGCGGAAAGGACAGTCAACTCTGGTGGAAGATGATCAGTTCAAAGATGTGAAAGATCTCCGAATACGGGAAATGTTGCGGGAGCAGACAAGACGACGAGATACAACGGATCGAGTAGAAAACGACCCATCATTATTTAACACATTAGCCACAAATGCTTGGTTTTATTTGTCCCTGCCAATAACATATATTTATGATTATTTTAGAAGGTGAATTATTACGCCGATCATCGGTTATATTAGCGTTAAATTCTTTTTTTTATGAAGGGAAGTGTGTATTGTAAACAGACACAAATAGTTTTTGTATTCAACGTTATTCATTGTCAAATCAATGTACACATCTAATAATACCAACCAAATAATACAGTTATTCATTGTCATTGTACTAAAAGAGAGAGAGAGAGAGAGAGAGAGAGATAGAGAGAAATGGGGTTTAACGTCCACAAACACAACACAACTAGGTAATTTCGGGACTAACATATGGTTTAATTTTATTTCAATAATTCGCTTGTGCGTAGGGGTCTTTAGCAGTGGGAGGAAACCGGAGTGCCCGCAGGAAACCCAAGAGGTTGAGAAGGCGCCCCTATCTCCATGCCACATACGCTTACACCAGGGCTCAAAACCACAGCCGCAAGCCAGAGGTGACAGTCTAGAACACTAGCCCCCCCCCATTGTACAAAAGGATAAGATTACATACAGCATCACCATAGTGATCGATTTAAAGACACCATCCTGTTTACGTTGCTATGAATTTGGTGGCAAGACAATATTAGATGTAAACAACCCGCATGTGGTTAGAATTATAATTAAAACTGTCCTTACCTGACTCCTGGCCGAAACGTCCGTGTGTGGGGCCTCGGGGTACAACATAAGGTATGTCATTGAGTCAAGTGGCGTGGTTTCGACCCTCTGCTTGTACGTGCCAAGGAGAAAGGTCGTCTGCCTTATCTCGCTGGTTTTCTCCTGGTTCTCCGGTTTCCTTTAACTGTAAACAATTCCTGGGCCCAAACAAGTTGAACCATAATAATGTTAGTTTCTCTAACCAGCTAATGTACACAGATCACCAAATATTCCCACGTCAAATGAAATGCGAAAGTTATTTTGAGTCTTTCCCTCCCTTTCCTTTTTCTCCGATTTTTGTTGACGTTTTTTGGTGTAGAATTGAAGAATAGGGTTTGAAAATACATTTTCTGCTTGGTTTTGGTGAATATTCATGATTTTAAGGCGGAAGGATTCAAGAGTTAAAATGTGGGGTGGACAAGTGTATGTTTACTTCCAGTTTGTGTACCTAAAGTTTTCCACGGTTAACCCTTATACGTGTTTTTGAGCAGGAAGTTGCCACACGTCCACACGTTGCTTCATCGGTAGTAGAAAGTTTGGGAAAAAGTTAAAGCCGGTCTAAGAGACGAGAAGTAACATAAAAGTCAATGGGGAATCGTAAGTAACCCGTAGTCTAATGAGAAATGGGGGTAAAACTGTGGTTATCTCCCTTTCATCAACTTGAGGGGATCACGGTGGCTAAGTGGATAAGGCGCTTGTTCGCTAGCCTGGAGGTCGAGTGTTCGATCCCTGCATTGGCCGAGAAAGTTCATCTCGATTTTCCGGTGTGATTTCCCCTAGTCCGTGATGCAGAAGAGGGCCTGACAAGGACAGCTGCCTAGTTGTTATCTCCCTTTCATCAACTTGTAGCGATATCTAGAGACGAGAAATGGAACCACGCGGCCTGTTATTCCTCGTCAGTAACTCAAATTCTCATCGGAAACAATCTGTCTTGAATCTCCTCACATCAATCGCTCTAGCCGGGTTATCTATATCCACATAATGATAGTCGGCTATCATGTCGGTGTTTTATTTACAGGTGTTTCTGTATAAATCAATACCACTTGGGAGATAGAGAGGGAGGAGAGACGGAGAGAGACAGTTGAGAGAGAGTACCATTTGGGAGATAGAGAGGGAGGGAGGGGGAGAGAGAGAGAGTTGGAAGAGAGAGAATTGGGGCTTAACTAGGTCATTTCGGGACTAACATATGTTTTAATTTAAATAATTCGCTTACACGTAGGGGTCTGTAGCAGTGGGAGGACACTGGGGGACCCGGAGAAAACCCACGAGGTCGGACAGGCGATCCTACCCCTTGTCATGTACAACAGGGGATTCAAAACCACGCCAATTGACTCAATGACCGGCTTTATAATACAACGCGTAATTGCTTACCATTCAGCCACCCACCCCCCTCCCGCCAGTTATAATCTGTTCTGCTCTGACAGGGCTAATAAAGACGGGCATACGTCAATTGTCCTACGAGGAAAGATTTGCCCGGGTAGTGGTACAATGGCCAACTCTAATATACCAATGTATACACGGGGCGATTGGTTTCGTCCCATCCGAAAGACTAGACAGATGTCATGGCCAGGCCTTGCATCTTGCACCACTGACAAGGGGAAACCACGTCGGAAAATTAAAAATTTAAACATGTCCAACTAAAACCGGTAAATGAGTCAAATCAGTAACATGTAAGTTGTCAAATCCAACTGAAACTTAGTACCGAGCGAAACCGGAAAACCAATTCGAAAAGGGGGCGAGGTGAGTGAGGGCCTGTCATTTAGGCATCTAGCGTTGTTTCGTTCCCTGGTTGTACGCGACAAGTATTAGAGTCGCCTCCCTTACCTTGTAAGTTTTACCGGGTCCACCCACTACTAAATAAAATTGAACCATTTTATTTCTTTGTAGACGTTAAGCCCCATCCCTCTCTCTCTCTCTAATTTAAATAATTAAAAAGACTAACAAGTTTCACAAAAATATCAATTTATTTATTACAGTTAGCGAAACTCTATTTATTCATGTAGACAAGAAACTGTTTCAGGACAGATGGCAGCACCTGTTCTTTCACTCGCTGTTTTCAAATTAAAATAAAAATATAGGCTGGCTGGAAGAGTTATCTATCACAATTTGTTATTGACACGTGAAACCATAAGTAACTAAGGACTTTCGATGTGTTTCCATAGATCCCGATGGTAAACAGGAAGTTCCAGTGGCGCATGAGCAGTGCCTGTAATAAAAACAAAAAGGAAATTGTTATAAATATTCCGACTGCTATAATTTTCTCCCATTGACTTCATGCACGATTGTTAATCCGGAACGTCCCGAATTGACAGAATTGCAATCAAATGATACGGATTTCAGTCCTGTCACAGTTCTTACAGTCCCGACATCGAGGGTGGTGTGAATAGAATCGTGACGTGTCTTTTCAGTAGCAAATATGATATTGTTTTAATGCAATCGACACATGCGTTGTACCCAGAAAGTCTCCCTTTCACTCGATTGACACTATTTTTGGAATTGAAAGAATTTAATTCAGAAACGTCCAATCGAATATCCCCAATATTAAATAAGTGACAAGGGAGGTAATAAACAGTCCTATCTGGAATCAGATCACTCATTATCTCTTCACCGACGTCACCGTTAAATGGACACAGGTCACCAAATATTCCTGGGCCGTCACCTACGAATGTAGGGCGAAAGTTATTTTTAGTCTCTCTCCCCTCTCTTTTCCCCCTTTTGCATGGCGATTTTTGTTGACTTTTTGGTGTAGAACCGAAAAAAAGGGTGTGAAAATACATTTTCTGCCAGGTTTTGGTGAATTGTCATGATTTTGAGGCGGAAGGATACAAGGGTTGTGAGGTTGTTTACGTTGAAATGTAGGGCCCGAAATTGCATATTTTCTTGTCTCTACATCCAGCTTGTTTATCTCAATTTTTTCATGGTCAACCTCATACATGCTTTTGGGCAAGAGTTTGCCACATGTTGCTCCAGCTGTGGCTAAAAGCGTTTTACCCAACGAAAATTTGGGGAAAAATCAGAGCCGGTCTAAGAGACGAGAATTAACATTAGAGTCAATGGGGAAAGAGTATTATGTTTTTCAGACATTCGAGCCTTCTTTGTTGGTGGTTACCTTCCACCGGAAGCGGCAGATAACTCTATCTACAGATGGATGAGCCATGAACGGGTTAACAACAGTTTTTGGTTGCCTGGGGAACCTAATGGTTATAATGTAGAGCACCTAGTGGAACTACTGAATACCAGTCATTTGAATAACGATAACGGATTGCACGATTTAGATTTCTTTTGTGAAATTCTAATTCACGAACTCGCATAGATTAGATATGTATACGTACTTAAAAATATACTCAAATCCTTTCTGAAAGTAATTTGAATGTTTTGGATCAAATATTATATATTGTCACATTTTGATGTTCGATTGTCATACTATTACTTCTTTTGGTTTTAATAATAGGGGCTCCGCCTTAGGAAATGAAATGGGGTTTAACGTCCTACTGTTCTGCTCCTGACTTGCCTAATGGAGACGGGCATACGCCATACAGTGAGCTATGACAGTGGACACCTTGGATGAAGGGACTATCTGTAATGTATTTTAATCTTTTGACGACTCCACTCACCTTTCCTTGCAGCCTCATCAGTCCAGATTCCTATTAAAACATCAATCTCAATCAATAATTCACACATTCCATCGAATCCTGTCAGCCTAACCAATGTAGTTGAACATATTTCAAAAAACATATAGGCCTATAAAAACATATTATTTACCAGTATTTCATGACCTGAAAATTCTAAATGATGAGAAGAAAAATTATTCGTTTATCCAATAATTGTAATCAAATCAAAACGTTAAAATTGATAATAATGACATCGCACCTGACATACATACAAGTAACATTTTGATTTATCAAGAGAAATAACTCTGTAGCGAAACCCCTAACAGTAGCACACACATGAAAATTAACATGGTCAACAAGAATTCCATACGCACAGACTTGTAAACTACCGGGGTATTCTAAATTTTACATTGAAAATGTTTTTTGGAAGTGGGAATGAATGAATGAATGAAATGGGGTTTAACGTCCTACGTCCTACGTTTAAGCACCGTACCTGGGCTAACTGAAGACGGGCATATGCCATACAGTGTGCTATGAGGGGAAATTTTGCCCGGGCAGTGGCACTACGGCCTACTCTTATATCGAATTCCAACTGCCAAGGGATCTTTTACGTGCACTCCAATGTGTACACGGGACCTCGGTTTTTCGTCCCATCCGAACGACTAGGCAGCTGTCCTTGTCAGGCCCTCCTTCTGCATCACTGACAAGGGGAAATCACGTCGGAAAATCGAGATGAACTTTCTCAGCCAATGCAGGGATTGAACACCCGACCCCCAGGCTAGCGAACCAGCGCCTTATCCACTTAGCCACCGTGATCCCCTAATAGCAGAGACCTATTTGTGTGAAGACTTTTTTTTTTGTACAGTTTTGACTAAATTATAATTATTATAAATTTAAAGGATATATGAATATATCAAACCAAACCTGCATGCGCAATTCCATCAATTGGCACTGTGATACCGTGACCATATTTCTCCGTTGGTTTGCACGGCTATCACAGAAGTGATACTCACTAGCACCAGAAATAAGTACCTCTGTCGTTGCCTTAACTGTTAAATTATATGTTTCAAAGCATTATAGTATTTATTTCTAGGAAATGTGTATAAACTGCTCTAGGGTAAGAGAAACCAATTTCGCTGATTTGTTTTCACCGGATGTTTACATACTACGCCAGGAAATGAATGGTATGTACGCATGCGTAGTTAACTTACCTCCGACCGAAAAGATCAGAATAGTGAAACCGGTTTGGCTTATATATACTTTTCCAAAAAAGTAGGGGATATTTGGTTTTTAAGTGTTATAAAACTGTTATTAAAGTCACCTAATAAAACTGACGAAGAAACAAATGACAAAATGAAATGAAGTTCACATTCATCGATTTAGACTAATAGTAAATGCAGGAGGACTGCACTACACGCAAAACAGACTGACCATTATAAGGGTAAAATGATACCCGGGGTCAAACAGCAAAGTTACCACGGCATCACAACAAAGTCAGCAACCGGTAAATCCTGTTTGCCAAACAAGCATTGATCCAACGTGGCATACTCCCAATGGGACGACTAAGGCCATTTTGGTCCAGATTGTCCCATTCCTGTTGCAACGTAGCAGCAGGTTCTTGGACATTGGCCAAGGTAATGTGGTGATGTTCTGTTGTTGGAGGTAACCTCTAAAGATCCTGGCCCTGTGACATCTTACGTTGTCATCCTGGAAGATGAAACGGTGGCCATGACGTCGTGCGAACGGCACAACATGGGCTGCCAAGATGTTGTCCCGGTAGTACTGGCCCGTAACACGCCCTGCAACAACATGTAAAGCCGTTCTTCCAGCAACAGTGATGCCTCCTCACCATAACATAACCACCCCCAAATCGATCATGTCTGATGACGTTAACGTCTTGGAAGCGCTCGTTTCGACGACGCCACACCCTCCTGATTCTGTATACAAAGTCAACAGTGAACCTTGACTCATCTGAAAACATCACATTGCTCCAGCGTCGATTACCCAGTGTTGACGATCCCTACACCAACGACGTCTTGTGGAACGTGATTAACTCTCAAACAAGGGATCACGCGAGGACGTCGGGCGAGAAAGGGACCGAAATGCGGCAACGTGAAGTTGGCACGTTATTCGGGATTCGGGATTCGAGATTCGCGAATCGCGAATCCCGAATACCGTGCTGGCTCGTTATTCGGGATTCGCCAATAACGAATAACGAGCCAGCACGTTATTCGGGATTCGGGATTCGGGATTCGGATTCGGGATTCGAGATTGGGGATTCGCCATTAAAACAGAACGACCTACGTTGCATCCGACCATTTCCTCTCTACCCCCGGGATGGGGTGGGGTGTGCTGGGGGGTTTGGATAGCCGAATGTCAAAGCATGTGCGCACTGTATCATTAAGCCTGTCATTGAGTCAACTGGCGTGGTTTCGAATCTCAGGTTGTACGTGACAAGGAGTAGGGTGGTATGTCTAACGTCGTGGGTTTTCTCCGGGTCACCTGGTTTCCTCCTACTGCTAAAGAGCCAGCCAGCAGGTTTTTCGGGATTCGGGATTCGAGATTCGGGATTCGCAACTAAAACAGAAGGACCTACGTTGCATCCGACCATTTCCAATCTACCCCCGGGGTGGGGTGGGGGTTTGGGGTGTGAATGGCCGAATATCCAAGAACGTGCGCCCTATATCATTAAGCCTGTCATTTAGTCAACTGGTGTTGTTTCGAATCCCCGGTTGTACGTGACAAGGAGAGGGGGTCGTCTGTCTAACGTCGTGGGTTTTCTCCGGGTCCTCTGGTTTCTTCCTACTGCTAAAAACCCCACGACCAAGCGAAGTATTGAAAAAAAATAAACTATATATTTGTCTCGAAATGACCTAATTTGTGTCGAGTGGCCGTTAAACCCCATCTCTCTCTCTCTCTACCCCCGACCGATTGTAGAGCGAAAAGGGTGTTGGCTGGTTTGTTGGCGTGAACGGGGCAGTCATCTCCAGTAATCACCTGTTGTATTGTCGAAACCCGAATCCCGAATCTCGAATCCCGAATAACGAGCCAGCACGTTATTCGGGATTCGGGATTCGAGATTCGCCACTAAAACAGAACGACCTACTTTGCATCCGACCATTTCCTCTCTACCCCCGACCGTAGGGGTAAGTGGACGTTGGGTGTCCGACTAACAAGGAGACGACCTTCGTCGGGCGAATAGGGTGTTGGCTGGTTTGTTGCCGTGCACGGGGCAGTCCTCTCCTGAACCCACCTGTTGTATTGCCGAATCCCGAATCCCGAATAACGTGCTGGCTCGTTATTCGGGATTCGGGATTTGCCACTTAAACAGAACAACCTACGTTGTTGCATCCGAACATTTCCTCTCTACCCCGACCGTAGGCGTAAGTGGGTTTCGGGTGACCGACTAGCAAGGAGACGACCGTTTGTCGAGTGAATAGGGTTTTGGCTGGTTTGTTGACGTGCACGGGGCAGTCCTTACCAGCAATCACCTGTTGTATTGCCGAATCCCGAATCCCGTGCTGGCTCGTTATTCGGGATTCGCCATTAACGAATAACGAATAACGAGCCAGCACGTTATTCGGGATTCGGGATTCGCCACTAAAACAGAACGACCTACGTTTCATCCGACCATTTCTCCTCTACCCCCGGGGGTGGGGGTTGGGTAGTGGATGGCCGAATGTTCAAGCACGTGCGCACTGTGTCATTAAGCCTGTCATTGAGTCAACTTGCGTGGTTTCGAATCCCCGTTTGTTTGTGACAATGAGTAGGGTCGCCTGTCCAACCTCTTGGGTTTTCTCCGGGTTCTCCGGTTTCACCCATTGCAAATGATCCCTACGAGCAGGCGTACTATTGAAATGAAATTAAAACTATGTCTCGAAATGACCTAATTTTTATCGAGTGACGTGAAACCCCATTTTTTTTCTCTCTCAAATAAGTATTGACTGCTTTGTTGGCGTGCACGGGGCAGTCATCTCCAATAATCACCTGTTGTATTGACCAAATCTGAATCCCGAATCTCGAATCCCGAATCATGTGCTGGCTCGTTATTCGGGATTCGCCAAAAACGCATATTCGGGATTCGGGATTCGGGATTCGGGATTCGCCACTAAAACTGAACGACCTACGGTCCACCCGACCATTTCCTCTCTACCCCCGGGGTGGGGGTGGGGTGGGGTGTGGATGGCCGAATGTCAAGCACGTGTGCGCTGTATCATTAAGCCTGTCATTGAGTCAACTGGTGTGGTTTTGAATCCCCGGTTGTACGTGACAAGGAGAGGGGTCGTCTTTCTAACGTCGTGGGTTTTCTCCGGGTCATCTGGTTTCCTCCTACTGCTAAAGACCCCATGACCAAGCGAAGTATTGTAACCAATTAAACTATAGGTTAGTTTCGAAATGACCTAATTTGTGTCCAGTAGACGTTCTCTCTCTCTCTCTACCCCCGAGCGTAGGGGTAAGTGGACATTAGGTGACAGACTAACAAGGAGACGACCGTTTGTAGAGCGAAAAGGGTGTTGGCTGGTTTGTTGGCGTGCACGGGGCAGTCATCTCCAGTTATCACCTGTTGTATTGTCGAATCCCGAATCACGAATCTGAAATCCCGAACAACGAGCCAGCACGTTATTCGGGATTCGGGATTCGCCACTTAAACAGAACGACCTACTTTGCATCCGACCATTTCCTCTCTACCCCCGACCGTAGGGGTAAGTGAACGTTGGGTGTCCGACTAACAAGGAGACGACCTTCGTCGAGCGAATAGGGTGTTGGCTGGTTTGTTCACGTGCACGGGGCAGTCCTCTCCTGAACCCACCTGTTGTATTGCCGAATACCGAATCCCGAATAACGTGCTGTCTCGTTATTCGGGATTCGGAATTCGCCACTAAAACATAACAACCTACGTTGTTGCACCTGACCATTTCCTCTCTACCCCGACCGTAGGTGTGTGTGGGTGTTGGGTGACCGACTAACAAGGACACGACCGTTTGTCGAGTGAAAAGGGTTTTGGCTGGTTTGTTGACGTGCACGGGGCAGTCCTTACCAGCAATCACATGTTGTATTGCCGAATCCCGAATCCCGTGCTGGCTCGTTATTCGGGATTCGCCAATAACGAAGAACGAGCCAGCACGTTATTCGGGATTCGGGATTCGGGATTCGAGGTTCGAGATTGGGGATTCGCCATTAAAACAGAACGACCTACGTTGCATCCGACCATTTCCTCTCTACCCCCGAGATGGTGTGGGGTGTGCTGGGGGGTGTGGATGGCCGAATGTCAAAGCATGTGCGCACTGTATCATTAAGCCTGTCATTGAGTCAAGTGGCGTGTTTTCGAATCCCAGGTTGTACGTGACAAGGAATAGGGTGGTATGTCTAACGTCGTGGGTTTTCTCCGGGTCCCCTGGTTTCCTCCTACTGCTAAAGAGCCAGCCCGCAGGTTTTTCGAGATTCGGGATTCGAGATTCGGGATTCGCAACTAAAACAGAAGGACCTACGTTGCATCCGACCATTTCCAATCTACCCCCGGGGTGGCGTGGGGGTTTGGGGTGTGAATGGCCGAATATCCAAGAACGTGCGCCCTATATCATTAAGCCTGTCATTTAGTCAACTGGTGTTGTTTCGAATCCCCGGTTGTACGTGACAAGGAGAGGGGGTCGTCTGTCTAACGTCGTGGGTTTTCTCCGGGTCCTCTGGTTTCCTTTTACTGCTAAAAACCCCACGACCAAGCGAAGTATTGAAAAAAAGTAAACCATATATTTGTCTCGAAATGACCTAATTTGTGTCGAGTGGACGTTAAACCCCATCTCTCTCTCTCTCTGTACCCCCGACCGATTGTAGAGCGAAAAGGGTGTTGGCTGGTTTGTTGGTGTGCACGGGGCAGTCATCTCCAGTAACCACATGTTGTATTGTCGAATCCCGAATCCCGAATCTCGAATCCCGAATAACGAGCCAGCACGTTATTCGGGATTCGGGATTCGAGATTCGCCACTAAAACAGAACGACTTAATTTGCATCCGACCATTTCCTCTCTACCCCCGACCGTAGGGGTAAGTGGACGTTGGGTGTCCGCTAACAAGGAGACGACCTTCGTCGAGCGAATAGGGTGTTGGCTAGTTTGTTGCCGTGCACGGGGCAGTCCTATCCTGAACCCACCTGTTGTATTGCCGAATCCCGAATCCCGAATAACGTGCTGGCTCGTTATTCGGGATTCGCGATTCGCCACTTAAACAGAACAACCTACGTTGTATCATCCGATCATTTCCTCTCTACCCCGACCGTAGGTGTAAGTGGGTTTTGGGTGACCGACTAGCAAGGAGACGACCGTTTGTCGAGTGAATAGGGTTTTGGCTGGTTTGTTGACGTGCACGGGGCAGTCCTTACCAGCAATCACCTGTTGTATTGCCGAATCCCGAATCCCGAATCCCGAATAACGTGCTGGCTCGTTATTCGAGATTCGGGATTCGCCACTAAAACAGAACGACCTACGTTTCATCCGACCATTTCTCCTCTACCCCCGGGGCTGGGGGTTTGGTAGTGGATGGCCGAATGTTCAAGCACGTGCGCGCTGTGTCATTAAGCCTGTCATTGAGTCAACTTGCGTGGTTTTGAATCCCCGGTTGTACGTGACAATGAGTAGGGTTGCCTGTCTAACCTCTTGGGTTTTCTCCGGGTTCTCCGGTTTCACTCATTGCTAATGATTCCTACGAGCAGGCGTACTATTGAAATAAAATTAAAACTATATGTTAGTCTCGAAATGACCTAATTTTTATCGGGTGACGTTAAACCCAATTCTTTTTTCTCTCTCGAATAAGGTGTTGGCTGCTTTGTTGGAGTGCACGGGGCAGTCATCTCCAACAATAACCTGTTGTAATGACCAAATCTGAATCCCGAATCTCGAATCCCGAATCATGTGCTGGCTCGTTATTGGGGATTCGCCAAAAACGAATAACGAATAACGAGCCAGCACGTTATTCGGGATTCGGGATTTGGGATTCGCCACTAAAACTGAACTACCTACGGTCCATCCGACCATTTCCTCTCTACCCCCGGGGTGGGGGTGGGGTGGGGGGTGGATGGCCGAATGTCAAGCACGTGTGCGCTGTATCATTAAGCCTGTCAATCTCGAATCCCGAATCATGTGCTGGCTCGTTATTCGGGATTCGCCAATAACGAATAACGAATAACGAGCCAGCACGTTATTCGGGATTCGGGATTCGGGATTCGGGATTCGGGATTCGGGATTCGCCACTAAAACTGAAAGACCTACGGTCCATCCGACCATTTCCTCTCTACCCCCGGGGTGGGGGTGGGGTGGGGGTGTGGATGGCCGAATGTCAAGCACGTGCGCGCTGTATCATTTAGCCTGTCATTGAGTCAACTGGCGTGGTTTTAAATCCCCGGTTGTACGTGACAAGGAGTAGGGTCGTCTGTCAAACCTCGTGGGTTTTCTCCGGGTCCTCCGGTTTCAACCCATTATTAATGACCCCTGCGAGCAAGCGTACTATTGAAATATATCATTAAGCCTATATCATTAAGCCTGTCGTTTAGTCAACTGGCGTTGTTTCGAATTCCGGTTGTACGTGACAATGAGAGGGGTTCGTCTGTCTAACGTCGTGGGTTTTCTCCGAGTCCTCTGGTTTCCTCCTACTGCTAAAGACCCCGGGGGTAGAGAGAAAATGGTCAGATGCAACGTAGGTCGTTCTATTTTAGTGGCAAATCCTGGATCTCGAATCCCGAATTCCGAATCCCGAAAAACGTGCTGGCTCTTTAACAGTAGGAAGAAACCAGAGAACCCGGAGAAAACCCACGACGCTAGACAGACGACCCTACTCCCTGTCACGTACTACCGGGGATTCGAAACCACGCCAGTTGGTTCAATGACAGGCTTAATGATACAGCGCGCACGTGCTTGGACATTCGGCGATCCCCTCCCCCACCCCAACCCAACCCCGGGGGTAGAGAGGAAATGGTCGGATGCAACGTAGGTCGTTCTGTTTTAGTGGCGAATCCCGAATCTCGAATCCCGAATCCCGAATAACGTGCTGGCTTGTTATTCGTTATTCGTTATTGGCGAATCCCGAATAACGAGCCAGCACGTGATTCGGGATTCGGCATTCGGGATTCGGCATTCGGGATTCGGCATTCGGGATTCGGCATTCGGGATTCAGATTTTTTCAATACAACAGGTGATTGTTGGAGATGACTGCCTCGTGCACGCCAATAAAGCAGCCAGCACCTTATTCACGAGAGAAAAGAAATGGGGTTTAACGTCCACTCAACACAAACTAGGTCATTTCGAGACTAATACATAGTTATAATTTTATTTCAATAGTACGCTTGCTCGTATGGGTCATTAACAATGGGTGGAAACCGGAGGACCCAGATAAAACACACGAGGTTTGAAAGGCGACCCTACTCCTTCCCACGTACAACCGGAGATTCGAAAGCACGTCAGTTGACTCAATGACAGGCTTAATGACACAGCGCGCACGTGCTTGAACATTCTGCAATCCAACATCCAATCTCCACCCCCGGGGGTAGAGAAGAAATGGTCGGATGAAACGTAGGTCGTTCTGTTTTTGTGGCGAATCCCGAATCCCGAATAACGTGCTGGCTCGTTATTCGTTATTCGTTATTGGCGAATCCCGAATAACGAGCCAGCACGGGATTCGGGATTCGGCAATACAATAGGTGATTGCTGGTAAGGACTGCCCCGTGCACGTCAACAGACCAGCCAAAACCCTATTCACTCGACAAACGTTCGTCTCCTTGTTAGTCAGTAACCCAGCACCCACTTACACTTACGGTCGTGGTAGAGAGGAAATGGACAGATGCAACAACGTAGGTTGTTCTGTTTTAGTGGCGAATCCCGAATCCCGAATAACGAGCCAGCACGTTATTCGGGATTCGGGATTCGGCAATTCAACAGGTGGGTTCAGGAGAGGACTGCCCCGTGCACGACAACAAACCAGCCAACACCCTATTCGCTCGACGAAGGTCGTCTCCTTGTTAGTCGGACACCCAACGTTCACTTACCCCTACGGTTGGGGGTAGAGAGGAAATGGTCGGATGCAAAGTAGGTCGTTCTGTTTTAGTGGCGAATCCCGAACCCCGAATAACGTGCTGGCTCGTTATTCGGGATTCGGGATTCGACAATACAACAGGTGATTACTGAAGATGACTGCTCCGTGCACGCCAACAAACCAGACGAACCAGCAAACACCCTTTTCGCTCGACAAACGGTCGTCTCCTTGTTAGTCGGTCACCTAATATTCACTTACCCCTACGCTCGGGGGTAGAGAGAGAGAGAGAGAGAGAGAGAGAAAGAGTGAGAGATGGGGTTTAACGTCCACTCGACCATCCACAGACCCACCCGACCCCTTCCCATCCCGGGGGTAGAGAGGAAATGGTCGGATGCAGCGTAGGTCGTTCTGTTTTAGTGGCAAATCCCGAATTCCGAATTTCGAATCCCGAATAACGTGCTGGCTCTTTAGCAGTAGGAAGAAACCAGAAGACCCGGAAAAAACCCAAAACGTTAGACAGACGACCCTACTCCTTGTCACGTACAACCGGGGATTCAAAACCACGCCAGTTGACTCAATGACAGGCTTAATAATACAGCGCGCACGTGCTTGACATTTGGACATTCACACCCCCACCCCACCCCACCCCGGGGGTAAAGAGGAAAGGTCGGATGCAACGTAGCTCGTTCTGTTTTAGTGGGGAATCCCGAATCCCGAATAACGTGCTGGCTCGTTATTCGTTATTCGTTATTGGCGAATCCCGAATAACGAGCCAGCACGTGATTCGGGATTCGGGATTCGGCATTCGGGATTCAGATTTGGTCAATACAACAAGTGATTGTTGGAGATGACTGCCCCGTGCACGCCAACAAAGCACCCAACACCTTATTCGAGAGAGAAAAAAATGGGGTTTAACGTCCACTAGATAAAAACTAGGTCATTTCGAGACTAACATATAGTTTTTATTTTATTTCAATAGTACGCCTGCTCGTAGGGGTCATTAGCAATGGGTGAAACCGGAGGACCCGGAGAAAACCCAAGAGGTTAGACAGGCGACCCTACTTATTGTCACGTACAACGTAGGTTGTTCTGTTTTAGTGGCGAATCCCGAATCCCGAATCCCGAATAACGAGCCAGCACGTTATTCGGGATTCGACAATACAAGAGATGGGTTCAGGAGAGGACTGCCCCGTGCACGTCAACAAACCAGCCAACACCCTATTCGCTCGACGAAGGTCGTTTCCTCGTTAGTCGGACACCCAACGTTCACTTACCCCTACAGTTGGGGATAGAGAGGAAATGGTCGGATGCAAAGTAGGTCGTTCTGTTTTAGTGGTGAATCCCGAATCCCGAATTACGTGCAGGCTGGAGATGACTGCCCCGTGCACGCCAACAAACCAGACAAACCAGCCAACACCCTTTTCGCTCGACAAACGATCGTCTCCTTGTTAGTCGGCCACCTGATGTTCACTTACCCCTACGCTAGGGGGTAGAGAGAGAGAGAGAGAGATAGATAGATAGAGAGAGAGAGAGGTGGGGTTTAACGTCCACTCGACACAAATTAGGTCATTTCGAAACTAACATATAGTTTAATTCTTTTCAATACTTCGCTTGGTCATGTGGTATTTAGCAGTAGGAGGAAACCAAATGACTCGGAGAAAACCCAAGACGTTAGACAGACGACCCTACTCCTTGTCACGTACAACCGGGGATTCAAAACCACGCCAGTTGACTCAATGACAGGCTTAATGATACAGCGCGCACGTGCTTGGACATTCGGACATCCACACCCCCACCCCACCCCCACCCCGGGGGTAGAGAGGAAATGGTCGGATGCAACGCAGGTCTTTTTGTTTAAGTGGCGAATCCCGAATCCCGAATCCCGAATAACGAGCCAGCACGTTATTCGGGATTCGGGATTCGGCAATACAACAGAATCGCGAATGGGCTCTTTAGCACTAGTAGGAAACCAGAGGACCCGGAGATAACCCACGACGTTAGACAGACGACCCTACTACTTGTCACGTAAGACCGGGAATTCGAAACCATGCCAGTTGACTCAATGACAGGCTTAATGATACAGCGCGCACGTGCTTTGACATTCGGCCATCCACACCCCCAAAAACCATCCCCCACCCCTGCCCGGGGGTAGAGAGAAAATGGTCCGATGCAATGTAGGTCGTTCTGTTTTAGTTGCGAATCCCGAATCTCGAATCCCGAATGCCGAATCCCGAATAACGTGCTGGCTCGTTATTCGTTATTCGTTATTGGCGAATCCTGAATAACGGGCCAGCTCGTGATTCGGGATTCGAGATTCAGATTTGGTAAATACAACAGGTGATTGTTGGAGATGACTTCTCCGTGCACGCCAACAAAGCAGCCAACACCTTATTCGAGAGAGAAATAAATGGGGTTTAACGTCCACTCGATAAAAACTAGGTCATTTCGAGATGGGGTTTAACGTCCACTCGACACAAATTATGTCATTTCGATACTAACATATAGATTATTTTTTTTGAATACATCGCTTGGTTGTGGGGTCTTTAGCAGTATAAGGAAACCAGAGGACCCGTAGAAAACCCACGACTTTAGACATACGAATGTTCTTCTTGTCACGTAAAACCGGGGATTCGAAACCATGGCAGTTGACTCAATGACAGGCGTAATGATGCAGCGCACACCCCGGGGGTAGAGGATATGATCGGATGCAACGTAGGTCGTTCTGTTTTAGTGACGAATCCCGAATCTCCAATCCCGAATCTCCAATCCCGAATCCCGAATCCCGAATCCCGAATAACGTGCTGGCTCGTTATTCATTATTGGCGAATCCCGAATAACGAGCCAGCACGGTATTCGTGATTCGCGAATCCCGAATCCCGAATCCCGAATAACGTGCCAACTTCACGTTGCCCCGAAATGCAGTCTATTCCGAATGGTGCGGCCACTCACTCCCACACCAGTGTCTGTTTGAAGACGAGCGCTGATCTGATTTGCTGTGATGACACGATTTCTCAAGGCCACGGTACGGATAAATCGATCCTGGGCTTGAGTTGTCGCCCTTGGTCGACATAGCGTGGTCTGTCCTGTACAGATTGTGTATCACGGTATCTTGACCATAGCCTGCTTATGACAGACTGAGAAACATTCATCGTCCGCGCCACAGCCGCCTGTGTTGTGCCGATCTGTAGCATGCCAAGGGCACGTAACCTTTCATTTTGGGTAAGCCGACGCATATCAAAAAAAAAATTCCTGGTCACTAACACAATTAAACTGATGTTTCCACCCTGGAATCCAATGACTGTAACATTCAAAGTCAAGAGTCGTGCAAATCTTGGGTTGGACCCCCATGATGATCCCAAGCATCACCTGCATGCCATGTGGCAGCTATTGGTGCGTTTGGGCGTCACATGTAAATGGAAATGTTTCTTCTGTTAGGTTCTATAGTGACTTTTTTCGTAGTTATTTGCATATTTTAGTATTATGCCCCCAAAATCAAATATCCCCTACTTTTTTTAATAGTATAGTACAACTCAGCAAATCTCGACAGATTCCGGTACCCTACATCTAGACTCGACTGTATGAAAGTAAGTGATGTGTGCCTACGACCATACATTTGCGATGCGGTTACCGGTTTGCTTCAAACAGGAAAACGTGTCGCTTTTACAAAAAAAAGTCCCAAATTGCTTCTTTTGTAGAGTGTGTATACCTAAATAAGCAGAGATAGTGTCTCAACGCTGCTGGTTTGATCAAATTCCCTGGTAATTCCACAAAACCAATGCCAAATGTGACGTTTGTTTATATAATACACTCTCCACAGACATCTTCATGGGGGAAGCCATTTTTTGCATTCGGAACCTTTAAAATAGATGAAATATGGCGGAAATGGTCATACAGCCAAGATTAAGATGTGTAGAATCTGTCGAGGTTTGCTGAATGTATATAGTACGTGTGAACGCAACACGATGCTGTCTTAAGTAAAACCGGCGATTTTGAACTGGTATAAAAAGGTTATACCAAGTATCAAGGTCATCATTCGGGTCATCAATTGGCTCGACTAGTTCAAATGGAATTTCAGCAAGATTATCAAAGGTTTTTTTTGGTAATTTCTGTACAACAAATTTCCAAGTATTGTTATTTTTCTCTTGCAGTTTCTAATGACAAAAATAATCGGAAAATGGTCACTAATACCATATTGGGGAACTTTAACTTTAACTATATTAACCGGTGCGTTAATGTATAAATGGTCAATGACAGTAAAACATTTTTTAAAAACAGGGGTAATTGATGTAATCTCCGCATATCGATTATTTGTTTGTATAAATGTTCATTGACAGTAGAATCTTTTTTAAAAACAGCGTGTAGGTGTAATACTTAATTGATGTATTCACCGCATATTGATTATGTTTCCTATCGTTTTAGAAAAGTAGCTGAATAATCTTATTAAAATCTATTAAAATACAGATGTGACGTCACCCTGCGATGTTGGTATACCATTATTTCAAATAATTGTATGGGCAACTTGCCAATCAAATATTAGACTCGAATGACGTATTTCACTGTAAACGCACGTGCACTCAGGGGTGTCAGTATTTTAAGTTGTTTAATATTCTCGAGCTAAAGGTATTGCGTATTATATTGTAAAAACACTCGGTCCTCTTGTTTTTACAATATATAACTTAATGTATCGCTCTCTACCATTAAACAAGACCTATTACATAAATAAAATGTTTGCAAGAATTGATTTCAAATTTTCATAGGAAATGTTCATAGACTTGCCAAAATCTACATGGAAGAAATCGGGAGGGGGGGGGGTAAACATCCGGGAGGCAAATGTCCTCGGGTGGTACATGTCCTATGTTGGCAAAAGTCCGGGTTGTAAACATCCGGGTGGCAAATGTCCTGGGGTGGCAAAAGTCCGGGTGGAAAATGTCCTGGGGTGGTATTGAATCCGGTGGCATAAGTCCGGGTGGCAAATATCCCAGTATTTACATAAATACACTGACCAGTGTTTATGTAATCCAAATCCAGTGAAACCAATTAATCAAATTATGACGTAATTAAAAAGGCCAGAAGGTCACAGATGTCAAATAAGTGGCTAAATTCATAAACTTGTCCATTTAACTACTGGTGACCTTTTGACCTCGATATTTTCCGATTCCTGAAGAAAAGTGCTTCTAGAAACGTCAACTCCCGCTTTTTGCCAACCTTGAAAATATAATTAGTTTTGCCCTAATCCCAGTGCATCCCTATTTCTTGCTTATTTGACATCGGTGACATTTTGGCCTTTAAATTACATCATAATTTGATTAATTAGTATCACAAATTATTCTTCGTCACTTATTCAATGATTCAGCTGCGTTCCAACAAGAAATCTGCGACAGACAGCATCAGAGGTGGCTAAATTCATAACTTCTGAACGCCCCCACACCTGAGTGATCACCCACCATTTTTTTTTGATTCCTGAGAAAATGCCTCTAGAAAAGTCAACTTCCGCTTTTTGCCCACCTTTCGGATACTACCCCCCCCCCCCACCTTCGGTCTATATATACATTTAAAACCATGGATGCAACGATCACTCAAACGATTGGAGTTACTTCCCCTGGGCGTGTATGTGATAACGTGTATTTGTGTTTATTCATCTATAAAATCATAAATACCCCACGCGCAAGCGAATTATTGAAATAAAATTAAACTACAGGTTAAATCCCATTCTCTCTCTCTCTCTAATATATATATATTTTTTAACCATAGATGCAACGATCATTCAACGATTGGAGTTACTTCCCCTGAAAATGTATGTGATAAAGTTTATTTGTGTTCATTCATCTATAAAATCATACATCGACAGACACATCACGCCTAAATTGTTAGGGGTTTGGACGGTAAATACAGCTTGTTAGTTTAACAAAAGTAAATATAGCTCAATGTTTTGTTTAAAGGAGCCACATCGCTAACATCTGGGACCTAGAAATTCACAAAAGTGGGTCGCAATGCATATAATACTGTTATATGAATGTATATAAACTGATTTACATTCAATGGTTTCCGTTTTTACTCCAATTTCAAATCAGTTATGTTCGACGAAATAAGCCAGCAGAAGCAATCAAATGCACATTTATAGCGTCTAGTTATTCCAGTCTAAATAACACCGTTTTGTTTGGGGCAGTGTGTCTAGCCTCGTCCCCCGAGTCTCTCAATACAACTGGGGCTGAAGAGCATTCGTGTGCCAATGTTAAAAAAAATATTTTATCGGATTTTAGAAGCTCATCTTTTCCCGGTAAGTTTACATCATCAATGTTGATTTAAATTGACCAATAATTAGTGTTTTCGATGTCGAAGGTTTTAGGGGATTTTGAGTTACGGACTTCGGTCCTTTAAGAAAGATAATTACAGCCCAATCTTTAGTTTAATGTTAAATATAGCTTATTCTTTGGTGTAATGCACAAAGATAGTATAGATATTTATATCACAAAATTATGTCACAAAAATAGAATCTAGTTTACAAATATAGAATTAAGTTTACAAAAATAGAATTTAGTTTACAGAAATGGAATTTAGTTTACAGAAATGAATTTAGTTCACGAAATTACTTTACAAAATAAGTTTACAAAATTATTTCACAAAATTAGTTTACAAAAATATTTCACAAAATTAATTTTCAAAAATATGTCACAAAATTAATTTTCAAAAATATGTCACAAAAATATTTCACAAAAATATTTCACAGAATTAGTTTACAAAAATATTTCACAGAATTAGTTTACAAAAATATTTCACAGAATTAGTTTACAAAAATATTTCACAGAATTAGTTTACAAAAATATTTCACAGAATTAGTTTACAAAAATATTTCACAGAATTAGTTTTAAAATATTTTTCACAAAATTAGTTAACAAAAATATTTCACAAAATTAGTTAACAAAAATATTTCACAAAATTAGTTAACAAAAATATTTCACAAAAGTAGTTCACAAAAAAATTGTTCACCAAAATATTTCACAAAAGTAGTTCACCAAAATATTTCACAAAAGTAGTTCACAAAAATAGTTCACAAAAAATTGTAAAGCTGAATAGCCTTCAAGTTTACAGAAAAGGCTTACACTTTATTTTGTGAAAATTAGCAGCCTCTTCAACTACCTTCAGTTTTTTCAGGTCAAGGTTGTACACACCTTTATTCACAAGTTGTCGTGTCTTATCATAATGTTCCTTTATCATAGAGCTGCAGTGTTTATTTTTATTTTTACACCACGTGGTGAGGTGTTCTTGTTTCACTGTATTACAGAATTCAAACAAAGCCCACATTTCATTTGTTTTAAACGGTTCACACATTTTTTTGATATCTTGTGGCATGTTGATTATAGTGTTATTAACTGCTGCACAATAAGCTTGACGAGTTACTGTATTGTTAGGATCTCTATAAAATTTCTCGTGTACTGTCACGTGTAAGTCAGGTGACATGTCCGTAGAAGTGAGTTCGTGGTCTGGAATCTTATGACGTATGCTGTAGTTATGTAAATCTGCGTTTCCAATGTCAATATGCCAATCATATCTCTCCTTTTCAAAATAAAACGCATACGTCATAATAATATTTACTGGGCTCATAGGTTTATAATCCGTTGCAGCTACTTTAATATAAGCTTCTTCTATCGTGGAAACGTTCACATATTTTAAGATGTACTTCCTACAATTGGTTATTGTGTCTCTCCAGATATACACAGGAAAATAGGTCATAAAGTCTGACGGCATGTGCTTCCCGATCAATTGTACAGTAAGTTTGTCCCACCTACTTACCCATTTATACTGAACAAACGTGTTCATTCCTTTTACGCGCAGTTTTTTTCCGTTAAAAATATTGTCACGGGTTACTGGAGTAGTAAACTTACCATCAGTATCTGTCCAAGCCACTATCGGTGTTGAAATAAATTCGTCCATGATGAAACTGGAAAACAGTTGGCGATTGTAGCCACGTGGTGCAGACCACGCGCCCTTTAAAACACGTTCGTCTTTAGGCAGAGCTTCGTACATAAAACTAATATTTATTCCTAGCTTTTCCTGATATTTTTGAAGATTCTCTGCGAATTTGTGATCATTTTGGGATTCTTTGTCCAGTATCAGCGTCAGATTCCCAAGATGGCTTGTTGACCAATACAGAGCCGTACTTCTCAACATCGTACAATAAAAGAAATTTAATAGCTTTTTTTTGCTCGCTATTCTAACTGTTAACGTCATATCCGGAACGTCTTTAACAGTATGTGCCGTCATATGATTAAATCTTGGGTGTATGTTGGACATGGGGTGATGTACCGGAGCCGCTTTACCACCATTTATTGAATGTACATTTATATAAAATGTACAAACTGCAGCTGCTAGAATGGCCAGAACAACATAAAATTTCAACGTCTTCATTTTACCCTGGAAAAGAAACATACAGTTGGATATTTAATATGTGTTTCTGAAACGTATAATAAGCGAGACCTGCGGTGCAGTAATGTGGTCTTTCACGCTCAGATAGGTAATAAAACTATCCCTTTCATGCTCAGATATGGTAATAGTAAGGTACATCTTTTTGGCTGTGTTTTGCATGTAGTGCGCTACTTTTGCACTTACTAAAGAATATGACAAAGTAATGTAAATAAAGTGATGACATTTAAACTGTCGATAACTCCTGTGAAGACACAAACTTAATAATATATCATCTTCTAAATATGATTCAGTCGCTTTATTTCCAGTAGTTTCGAAATGTAGTAATTCGAAGTGTAAAACCTGTGACATTATCATTGAGGGATCGTCAATAAAAATTAATGATGATAATACATTTGATATTAATCAAATTAATGAATTGTCAATCGAACTATTTAATGTATTATATATCGTGTCCGGGATGCAAGGGGAGGTATGTAGGAAAGACCCAAATGATGCTTAGGTTGAGAATGAAACTCTATCGACAGCAAATACGTCAACCAGGTATGTGTTGGGGGCAAATTTAGTGATTTTCCTTTATATGATGGACTTAATTGAAAACACAACGAACTCTTAGAGGCTAAAGAAAGCTATTTTGTTGAAAAGTACGACCCGAAACTGAATTCTAAATCAGAGAATAATTAAATTATATAAACTAAAGAACGTGGTGGGATTGAATATCTTGTCTGTAGGCTACAAATAACTACCCTTGCCTGTACAATAATTAAAACTAATTATACAAAACTAAAAAGATGTTTACCCACAAAAATAAAATTTATTTACCCCCTAAAAATAAAATGTGTTTACCAACAAAAATAAAAATTAGTTACCCACAAAAATAAAAATTAGTTACCCACAAAAATAAAAATTAGTTTAGAAAAATATTTCACAAAATTAGTTTAGAAACATATTTCACAAAATTAGTTTAGAAAAAAATTTCACAAAATTAGTTTAGAAAAATATTTCACAAAATTAGTTTTGAAATACATTTAACAAAATTAGTTTACAGAAATATTTCACAAAATTAGTTTTGAAATACATTTAACAAAATTAGTTTACAGAAATATTTCACAAAATTAGTTTACAAAAATATTTCACAGAATTAGTTTACAAAAATATTTCCCAAAATTAGTCAACAAAAATATTTCACAAAAGTTGTTCACAAAAGTTATTCACAAAAATATTTCACAAAATTAGTTTACACAAAAATATTTCACAAAATAAGTTTACACAAAAATATTTCACAAAATTAGTTTACAAAAATATTTCACAAAATTAGTTTACAAAAATATTTCACAGAATTAGTTTTAAAATATTTCACAGAATTAGTCTTAAAATATTTTTCATAAATTAGTTAATAAAAATATTGCACAATATTAGTTTTAAATAAATATTTCACAAAATAAGTAAACAAAAATATTTCACAAAATTAGTTAACAAAAATATTTCACAAAAGTAGTTCACAAAAATTGTTCACAAAAGTAGTTCACAAAAATTGTTCACAAAAATTGTTCACAAAAGTAGTTCAAAAAAATAGTTCACAAAATATTGTAAAGCTGAATGGCCTTCAAGTTTACAGAAAAGGCTTACACTTTATTTTGTGAAAATTAGCAGCCTCTTCAACTACTTTCAGTTTTTTCAGGTCAAGGTTGTACACACCTTTATTCACCAGTTGTCGTGTCTTATCATAATGTTCCTTAATCATAGAGCTGCAGTGTTTATTTTTATTTTTACACCACGTGGTGAGGTGTTCTTGTTTCACTGTATTACAGAATTCAAACAAAGCCCACATTTCATTTGTTTTAAACGGTTCACACATTTTTTTGATATCTTGTGGCATGTTGATTATAGTGTTATTAACTGCTGAACAATAAGCTTGACGATTTACTGTATTGTTAGGATCTCTATAAAATTTCTCGTGTACTGTCACGTGTAAGTCAGGTGACATGTCAGAAGAAGTGAGTTCGTGGTCTGGAATCTTATGACGTATGCTGTAGTTATGTAAATCTGCGTTTCTAATGTCAATATGCCAATCATATCTCTCCTTTTCAAAATAATACGCATACGTCAGGATGGTATTTACTGGGCTCATATGTATATAATCCGTTGCAGCTACTTTAATATAGGCTTCTTCTATCGTGGAAACGTTCACATATTTTAAGATGTACTTCCTACAATTGGTTATTGTGTCTCTCCAGATATACACAGGAAAATAGGTCATAAAGTCTGACGGCATGTGCTTCCCGATCAATTGTACAGTAAATTTGTCCCACCTACTTATCCAAGTATACTTAAACGTGTCCATTCCTTTTACGCGCAGTTTTTTTCCGTTAAAAATATTGTCACGGGTTACTGGAGTAGTAAATTTACCATCTGTATCTGTCCACGCTACTATCGGTGTTGAAATGAATTCGTCCATGATGAAACTGGAAAACAGTTGGCGATTGTAACCACGTGATGCAGATCTCGCGCCCTTTAAAACACGTTCGTCTTTAGGCAGAGCTTCGTACATAAAACTAATATTTATTCCTAGCTTTTCCTGATATTTTTGAAGATTCTCTGCGAATTTGTGATCATTTTGGGATTCTTTGTCCAGTATCAGCGTCAGATTCCCAAGATGGCTTGTTGACCAATATAGAGCCGTACTTCTCAACATCGCACAATAAAACAATTTTAATAGCTTTTTATTGCTCGCTATTCTAACTGTTAACGTCATATCCGGAACGTCTTTAACAGTATGTGCCGTCATATGATTAAATCTTGGGTGTATGTTGGACATGGGGTGATGTGCCGGAGCCGCTTTACCACCATTTATTGAATGTACATGTATATAAAATATACACACTGCAGCTGCTAGAAAGGCCAGAACAACATAAAATCTCAACGTCTTCATTTTACCCTGGCAAAGAAACAAACAGTTGGATATTTAATATTTGTTTCTGAAACGCATAATAAGCGAGACCTGCGATGCAGTAATGTGGGCTTTCACGCTCAGATACGGTAATAAAACTATCCCTGCTAAGCGGTTATGTGGGCTTTCATGCTCAGATATAGTAATAAAACGAGACCTGCTATGCGGTTATGTGGGCTTTCATGCTCAGAAATGGTAATAAATAAGGTGCATCTTATTGGCTGTGTTTTGCATGTAGTGCGGTCCTCTTGCACTTACTAAAGAATATGACAAAGTGATGTAAATAAAGTGATGACAGGTAAACTCTCGATAATTCCTGTGAAGACACGAACTTAATAAACTTCGAATTATTCAAGTATTATTAATAAGCTGCACATGAACACTAGATATAACTAGATATGTGTTGGTGTATACCTTGACCTGACAATCACTTTTAGAGAAATGTGCAGTGTTATCATCTTAGCTAATTGGTGAACCCTTTTTGAACCGGCGTTCACTGAGACTAAAACAGTCTTGGAATGGGGCTCTAGCCGACGTATGCCTATTTCATGTACTTAATACAGGTATTATATACACTATGCTGATATTCTGTTATCTGTAAGAGAGTGTTAAAGTTGAATTTCGATGATGAAATGTCGCGGTCCATTAAAAATGTCCTTCTGGGAATTCTGAATAGATTATGCCCTGTATCTTCAATAGCTCGAAAATTGGATGAAATAAACAACTGCTTTGCTCTGACTGGGCTAGTGAAGACGGGCATACGCTATACTGTATACTGTAAGGGAAACTTTACCCAGATAGCGGCACTACACCCGACACTGCTTTGGTCTGGGCTAATGAAGACGGACATGCGCTATACAGTGTAAGGGAAACTTCACCCACAATTGTTTTGACTGGCAAATTTCTCAGTATTAGAAGAGCAACAGGCCGATATCATTTTTTTGGTGAGAATAACGAAATAAAATAAAACCAAGTACGAACAATCCAAACCATTAGACAAAATTCGAAGTCCTAAAAAACGGTATACGCAAAATAGTTTAATCTGGCAAAATAGTGTAATCAGCATATGGACTATTCACCGTGTACAAAATACACGACAAACAGTGGTAACAGGTGTCCGGAAGAGTAATTTTACCCTGCTGGCATGCCAGACCCGCCATAGCTGCATCCAAACTATTAGACGAAATCTGGTAAAATAGCGTGATTGGCCCATGGACTATCAATGACAGCTTACACCGGTTGTGTTCCGAAAACAAACGGTATATGCAAAGTAGTGTTATTAGGGTTATTATGATTTGTAAATAGATAAATAAATAATCTGAAAATGTTTTTATTGGAAAATGTTTTGGACCTATTAGAAATTAAATTTTAATATCATAAGTTCATTATTATTTCTTAATGAAGGCTTTCTTTAAGAACACAAAATAACTCAGAGAAGTTATGAACAGGGGAGAGAGAGAGAGAGAAATGGGGTTTAACGTCCACTCGACACAGACCAGGTCATTTCGGGACTAACATGTGTTTTTTTTTATTTATTTAATTAATTCGCTTGCGCGTGGGGGTCTTTAGCAGTTGGAGGAAACCGGAGGATCACGAGGTTGAACAGACGACCCTACTCATTTCCACGTCAATTCGAAACCACGTCAATGATACAGCTCTAACCATTCGGCCATCCAATCCCCCGTTATTTCAAATTAAGGCACCCTAACATTGGCTGTTTGGTCTGTAACTCAATATCACCCAATGTCTTCAACATTAAAAAGACGATTTATTTGTCAATTTAAAGGAGCTAAGTCTGTAACTCAATACCATTCAAAATCTTCAACATTTAAAACACGACTTATTTGTCAAATTAAATCAACATTGATTATGTAATTAACCGGAGAAAGATGAACATTTTACCCGTGTACCATAATGCGCTTCAGTCCCAGTTGTAACAATGGACGAAGCTAGACGCATTGCATCAAATCAAACGGCATATGCAGACTGGAATAACCAGACGCTAGAAATTTGCACACGATTGAGACTGCTGGCTTATTTCGCCGAACATAACTGATTTGAAATTGGAGTAAAAACGTAAACCATTGAATGGAAATCCGTTTATATACATTCGTATTGCAGTATTATATGCGTTGCGATCCACTGCTGTCAATTTCTAGATCCCAAATGTTAGCGATTTAGCTCCTTTAAAGTGGATGCCAGTTTTTGGGAGACCAGGGGGTTGGGATGGCCTAGTGGTCTAGAGTGCCGCGCTTCGACCTCTAGCTGGCCGGCCACCTCTGGCTTGCGGCTGTGGTTTCGAGCCCTAGTGTAAGGGTATGTGAAATGGAGATAGGGGCGCCTTCTCAACCTCGTGGGTTTCCTTCGGGTACTCCGGTTTCCTCCCACATGACAGACTCCTGCGCGTGCGCTTAGACAATAAAAATGAAAAATAATACTTGTCTGCGATATCGCTTTCGGTGGAAGCGGACGTTAAACACTAAAAACAACAACATTTAGGAGACCAATGACTGAGAAACTAACTTGGTAAAAAAAAATAGCATTCTTGACTACTCTAGTGAAACGAAAGGGAAGAACTCCTTATATTTTGTATTCTAAAGAAACTGATAACAACCTTTCTTATATATCAGGTCACGCGAGCCTTATTAAAATATATATAAAGAGACAAGAGAATCATTGTTGAAAGGGAAGAACTCCCTATATTTTGTATTCTAAAGAAACTGATAACAACCTTTCTTATATATCAGGTCACGCGAGCCTTATTAAAATATATATAAAGAGACAAGAGAATTATTGTTGAAATGTAGCTTTAATAGAAATATAGTACTTGTTATCCATATAACTTTGTGTTTATTTTTAATATATCAAAAAGGTCGAGGTTAGATATTCTCCGGTTGACTTCATCCTGACACACCCTATTTATCATATAAGCTGTTTATCTGCCCTGTATAGGGATCTTCAAATACCATACATGTTTGTCATGTATTTTGTACACGAGGAGCAGTCCATTTGTTGATTAAACTATTTGTGAACAATAAAATTGTGAACAATAAAAAACGAAACGAAATATGTGATCGGTCGCATTTTTTTGTTACGCCTTTTTTGTAAATCAATTTAGTGAAGCCTGTACCACAACAGGCCCGGGATTGTACAGCGCTGTGGACGCTTACGGCTGGCCCCCGGATCAATTCACTTGATTTGATAATTGTTTAGTGTTTGAAATGTCTATTTTCTGTCTTGTTCGCAGGTTTATCTTGTAGATATTTTTTTGTTTGTTTGCGTGTAGTGCAGTCCTCCTGCATTTACTATTAAGAGTCCCATAATAATGTTGATCCATATAATAATACAATTTACTACGTAATACAATACCACTTCTGATCGGACTATAAGTGGTTGACTATAAGTGTATGATCTGTGTTTTAATAAGATTGACAAACAACATTTCCGTAATAATGTTGATCCATACTGATAGGAATATCAGGTGTTTTTTTACCGAAATGAATGCAAGAAATTCAGCTAAATTATTATATAAATTCAGAGAAATTCTGGTCATAAAGTTTTACCGACATAATTGTAAGCTCACCCCCCAACCTGTCTCATCCCCGAATGTATTATTCACTTATTTTATACCATTTATCCTGAACTAAAAAACACGCGATTATTTCTAGCCATTTTCCGTTTAAATTTTGGTAGTTAGCCCTTCCATTCTACATAATCCCCCTGGAAATGAAGAAACCTGGGCCCTGTTTCTCGAAATCCAAATTTTAGTAGATACTTTAATTTTGATTGGCAAAGCACTAAAATCAATCTAATATTATCCAATCAAATTACTAAAATTTGATTTTTTGTATTTCTCAGTTAAAATTTCGTGAAACAGGGCCCATTATATTTTAATAGGTACCCTTATTTAAGTTGTTCTTCATTCTCGAAGAAAAAATTAATTTAGCGACAACCGGTCTGGAATTTTTATCAGGAACCGTTACAATGGGCCTAATATCAGCTGTTAATCAGGGACATTTTGTCTCGCGTTTCTCCCTTTTTTAAAGCCTGCCTTAGATCTCTTAATCGATGGAACAGTTCATTGCTGATTAGTTAGCTAGTCAGAATTTAGAGATTAATACAATTTGTAGTTGAAATGGGGTGTGGTCTAAAATGGGACGTAGTAGAAATGGGAGTGAACACCTGTGAACACGGTCACCTTTTACCGCTAAGATCAAAACAACAATGCTGATTTAAATCGACAAATTATTCGTGTGTTGCATGTAAAAGACTTTGGATGATATTGAGTTAAGAGACTTGGCTGCTGTAAGCCATATTGAAATGAAAAAATCTAACTGCTTACCTTAAATGTTTTCCCACAGAAACGGGCTTGTTAAAGGATCTAGAATGATATCCCTGTGCACTTGGCTGGAACGGGTCTCTGATTTTTTTCGTACATTGACCTAATTGGTATGACCTGTTTAAGTCTTGTGCACATAGCTACATACACAACCATGTGTGTGAATGGAATTTGGTATAATTCTTTGCATCCAATTCATCTGGAAGCGATGATTTGAGGTGTTTTTAAAATCCTTTTTCACTACAATATTTTATACCTGACTAGATTTGGTCCAATGCTTTTCAGTGTTTACAAATACATTCCACCTGCTGAATCTCTTGCCATGCTATTAAATCCAATCTGCGGATATTTTGAGACAGGGTAAATACACCGTTCATCTATATGTCGGCGCTTACATTAAAACGAACTCAGACTGGGGCGAACAACCGAGGTCCCGTGTACACATTGGCGTGCACGTAAAAGATCCCTTGGCAGTTGGAATTCAGCTGCTGCCCGGGCAAAATTTCCCTCATCTGACATTGTATGGCGTATGGCCTTCTTCAATTGCACTCGATTGAGATTGCTGGCTTATTTCGACGAACATAACTGATTTGAAATTAGAGTAAAAACGGAAACGATTGAATGTAAATCAGTTTATATATATTCATATTACAGTATTATATGCGTTGCGACCCACTTTTTTGAATTTCTAGGTCCAAGATGTTAGCGATTTAGCTCTTAGCTCCTTTAATAACTTAATAGCGGTGTTCAACCCGTCCGATACTACCAATCACGTCACATAGCCATTATAACTTTTGACTGAAAGTTCGAAATTTTTTTCCTTGTGTAACAAATAATTAACAATTGAAATTGTATGGGCTTATTTAGCCAGTTACAATTATCTGATATGGGGATTAATTATGTTTTTTAATCTTTATTTCAATAATTTACTTGCGCGTAGTGGTATTTTGCACTGGGAGGAAACTGGAGGACCCGGAGAAAACCCACGAGGTTGGACAGACTATCCTACTCCCTGTCACTATCTTATATAATGCGTTGGTACCACTGGGCAATTTTTGCCTTGCGGATGTAGGCCTACGACAGATAGAAACTGATGAGGGTCGGGAACAGGTTGTTCGGTGCCCCAGGGAAGATCCAGGGGCATAGCGAGTCATGTAGATCCATATGGAGGCGGCGGAAGGGGAGATTGATTGTTGGCATTAGCAGGAAAACATGGAGATTTTCAGATCCACAAAGAAATTCTGAGAAAGTAGACGTTGCATAAAAGAGAGAAAGAGAAATGGTGTTCAACGTCCACTAGACACAAACTAGGCTATTTCGGGACTAACATATGGTATAATTATTTCAATAATTCGCTTGCGAGTAGGGATCTTTCGGACTGGGGGGGGGACCCGGTGACAACCCAAGAGATTGGACAGGCGACCCTAATCCTTGCCACTTACAACCGGAGATTCGAAACCACGCCAGTTGACTGATCAACGACAGATACATCTTTGTATTCTCATAAATGAATATATTGTTAACGCTCTTTAAACATCTTGATACGAGTGACTTGGTTTAGAGAATATTGCAATAGTAAAGATCCAATTACAGATTGGTGTTACACCGGTACGTACATTATTCAGCTCCGGATTAAACTAAAAAAACATAGATACGGTTAGGTTGACACGATTTTAGATAAACTCGTGTTCTGCTCTACTTAACACGATAAAGTACATAGTGTGTAGGTTCATCTGTAAGTTAGAATACCACACTTAAAGGCCCGATAACACTCTTGTTGTAACTGTATAATATGATACAAATTTCATCTTGACACACCAAATTTAAAAAAATGGAAAAATTCAACTTAATGGTTTGAAAAGCTTCACGAAACCTTTTCAAATGTAACTTGGGTTTAGAAATATTTTCGAACCCTCTTATTAAACTCGTCACTCGTCGGTATTGCTACAAATGGTCAGTAGTAATTTGTTTGTTGTTGTTTATTACAGATTTAAAGGTTAATACATCATCAACCTCGTGGGTTTCCTCCGGGCACTCCGGTTTCCTTCCACTGCTAAAGACCCCTACGCGCAAGCGAATTATTGAAATAAAAATTAAAACCATACGTTAGTCCCGAAATGACCTAGTTGCGTTGAGTGGACGTTAAACCCATCTCTCTCTCTCTCTCTTTCTCTCTCCCTCTCTCTCTCTCTCTCTCTCTCTCATTCTCTCTCCAATACATCATGTATCAAGCTGTTTAACTATATTCATGTATAGTCCAGTCAGGGAGGGGGTGGATGACTGATTGGTTACCGTAAATAAATATTTTTTAACCACCATTTTGTAAAAGACTGTATATACATGTACATATTCTATTCATATATATAAAAGTACAAAATAATATGTTGCATTTTGTAGCGTAAATAAATATTTTTTAACCCCCTTTTTTTCAAGAGAAACTCGTTCTCTTCTCTACTTATCACGATATAGTACATAGTGTGTAGGTTCATCTGTACTTTAGATTACCGCTATTAAAGGCCCGATAACACTCTTGTTGTAACTGAATAATATGTCCCAATATTTATTCTGGTCAATATTCTAATTAATTGATGGATACAAATTTCATCTTAACACACGAAATTTAAAAAAATTGGAAAAATTCAACTAAATGGCCTGAAAAGCTTTACGTAAAACTTTTCAAATGTAACTTGGATTTAAACATATTTTCGAACCCTCTGGACAAGTAAAATAGGATGTAATGGATAATTTACACAACAGGTAGGACACTTCAATATCTAGTAGTTAGAATAAGGCTATTTGTTTCTGGACCTGTCAAGCCAGCCAGAATGTTATTGTCCCCACGCGGATCAACTTAATTGTGGTTACTATTCATGGAAACACATGAGAAATACACAAGTATTGTCAGTAGTCGCTTATTAAACTCGTCACTCGTCAGTACTTGCACCGTACGTCAGGGATGACTGATTGGTTACCTTAATTAAATATTTTTAACCCCCTTTTTGTAACAAAAACTGTATATACATGTACATATTCTATTCATATATATAAAAGTACAAAAAATATGTTGTATTTTTTAGCGTAAATAAATATTTTTTAACCCCCCTAATTTAAAAACTGTTTACATGTACATATACTATTTTTATATATAAAAGTACAAAAAATATGTTGGATTTTTTAGCGTAAATAAATTTTTTTAAACCCCCCTAATTTAAAAACTGTATACATGTACATATACTATTTATATATATAAAAGTACAAAAATTAACGCAATTCACCCTTTCATATACATACAGATACAAGTCCTGTGGTTTCTGCGCGAGCCTGCGTTTCACTCACTCACCAAGCCACTATCATTCTAGTAAACGACTTACTAAATGGAACAAAGCAAAATTTTGTGAACAGTATGTTGACACAAAAGTGATTTATTCATCATAATTTCAAGACATTACGAGAAGGTTTGGAGTCGACACAGTCTCTACCAGTATCTGGTGTGTCCACAATGACGATTGATGAACGCCAACCCATCAAAAAGCCTGCCATTAAGTCAACTGGCGTGGTTTCAAATCCCCGGTTGTACGTGGCGAGGAAAGGGTCGCCTGTCTAGCCTCGTGGGTTTTCACCGGGTCCTCTGCCCCCAACTTCTAAAAATCCCTACGCACAAGCGAATTATTGAAATATTTCAACCATATGTGAGTCCCGAAATGACCTGGTGTGTGTCGAGTGTACGTTAAACACCATTTCTCTTTCTCTCTCTTTTGCAACGTCTCCCTTGGCCACGGGGTGCAACATACAATTCAATTACACGGATGTGTGTCGCGAAAGCTTCCAGGAAACTTCCACAGAATGCCCAGTCGTTCGGCGAAAAACCGAGGTCCCGTGTACATATTGGCGTGCACGTAAAATAACCCTTGGCAGCTGGAATTCAGTTGCTGCCCGGGCAAAAATTCCCTCATAGCACACAGTATGGCGTATGCCCGTCTTCAATCACTAGACGGAGAGAAATAAAAAACTACTGAGAACAAATTGCAAAAGAATTTCTTTCAATGAAATCTAGTAAAGGGATGTCTTAAGGACTTCCAACTCAAAATTGTCCGCTGAAACCCTGTAGCGTTTTTTATAATTAGCATCAATCCAAGATGGCTGCCAATTGCACTTTTGGCCTCCATATCTTGGAAACGGCTCATTTTAGAGAATATAAATGTATATTATTAGATACACTATTCATTCATTCATTCAATGCACACGGGTTGTACAGGAAAAAGACACATGGTTGTGTATGTAGCTATGTGCACAGGACATAAACAGGTTATACCAATTAGGTCAATGCACACCGGTTTGTACAGGAAAAAATCAGAGACCCGTTCCAGCTAAGTGCACAGGGATATCATTCTAGATCCTTTAACAAACCAGTTTCTTTGGGAAAACATTTAAGGTAAGCAGTTAGATTTTTTCATTTCAATATGGCTTACAGCAGCCAAGTCTCTTAACTCAATATCATCCAAAGTCTTTTACATGCAACACACGAATAATTTGTCGATTTATATCAGCATTTTTGTGTTGATCTTATCTGACTAGCTAACTAATCACCGATTAAGAGATCTAAGGCAGGCTTTTAAAAAAAGGGGAAACGCGAGACAAAATGTCCCTGATTAACATAGACGCTGATATTAGGCCCATTGTAACGGTTCCTGGTAAAATATTCAAGACCGGTTGTCGCTAAATTTAATTATTTCCTCGAGAATGAAGAAACACGTACAAATGGGTACCTATTGAAATATAATGGGGCCTGTTTCACGAAATTTTAACTGAGATAAAAAAAAAAATCAAAATTTTACTAATTTGATTGGATGATATTAGATTGATTTTAGTGCTTAGCCAATCAAAATTAAAGTATCCACTAAAATTTGGATTTCGAGAAACAGGGCCCAGGTTTCTTCATTTCCAGGGAGATTATGTAGAATGGAAGGGCTAACTACCAGAGTTTGAACGGAAAATGGCTAGAAATAATCGCGTGTTTTTTTAGTTCTGGATAAATGGTATACAATTAGTGAATAATACATTCGGGGATGAGACAGGTTTAGGGGTCAGCTTACAATTTTGTCGGTAAAACTTTATGACCAGAATTTCTCTGAATTTATATACTAATCTAGCTGAATTTCTTTCATTCATTTCGATCAGTATTATATGGACCAACATACAATGGAACTTAAAATCTTATTAAAACACAGATCATACACTGATAGTCAAACACTTATAGTCCGATCAGAAGTGGTATTGTTGTGCTTAGTAAATTGTATTATTATATGGATCAACATTATTATGGGACTCTTAATAGTAAATGCAGGAGGACTGCACTACACGCAAACAAACAAACAAAAAAATATACAAGATAAACTCGCGGATACGACAAAAAATAGACATTGCAAACAGTAAACAATTATCAAATCAAGTGAATGGATCCGGGGGCCAGCCGTAAGCGTCCACTGCGCTGTACAGTCCACTGCGCTGTGACAGTTTCAGTTGGTTCACGGTGTGTGTTTGGTCCTGGGCACTTGCGCATGCCCGCGCATGCCCGAGACTTCTGTTTGCGATAGTTACGCATCTATACCTACTTCCGCCAGTTTCAGTTGGTTCCTCGTCAGTTTTGGAAAAAGTAATAAGAATTATGTAGCCTAGTTTAGTAGTTAGTTAAGAATATTGTCATTAATAAACATACTTGTTATCGTGATTAGCTGTTGTTTTAGTGATCAGTAGTTACATGATCAACGGATCAAAGTTGATTGGCTTGAATTGAAATTGATAGTTCTATCGTTCGTGATTTCTTGCCGTTGTTTTTATAATTGATTAGTCGTAAAATCAGTGGAAACCATACAAACAAATACCAGTGGGATAGTGGAGTAAGGGGAGGTCACGAGAAGACAGGCCTGGCACCTAAACAAAAATCCCACAAAAATGACATCTACCAATCCAGAAGCAGAAGAGATCATCTACCAAACGATATGTTTTTTATTAAATAAAGGGAAGAACTTCCCACTAAAACCTAATCCATGGCCTAAGGCCAAAATGGAAAGATTGCAAATCATATTCTAAAAAATAAGGAAGCAGCTTCGGCTCTCCCATGTCTTGTCTGCGATATCACTTAATTGGAAGCAGACGTTAAACACCAAACAGACAGACATCAAACCAGGATGTAGCTTGCAATTTAACTCATTGATACTTCAGTCACAAATAAGTAACTAAAAAAGGGATCACTTAATTAATATTTTGTTCTGTTAAAAATGTATCAATCTACGGTGGCCTTTTACCGTAATACATTGATTTATAGATTTTCCTTGAAATTTACCGCGTATGAGAAATCGCAGTAAATCTATGATAAATATAAAAAACATGAAAAACCCTTCCTCCGCGGTGTAAATATTTTCTCCACGGTGTAAATATTTTCTCTGCGGTGTCAATATTTTCTCTGCAGTGTAAATATTTTCTCTGCGGTGTAAATATTTTCCCCGCGGTGTAAATATTTTTATGTAATATTTTCTCTACGGTGTAAAAGGTTTTTCATGTTTTTTTTATATTTATCACAGTTTTCACTGCGATTTCTCATATGCGGTAAATTTCAAGAAAAATGTATAAATCAGTGTATGGCCCTAAAAGGCCACCGTATTAATCACTTTTTTGTTAAAAATGTATCAATCACTTTTTTGTTAAAAATGTATCAATCACTTCTTTGTTAAAAATTTATCAATCATATTTTTTATTAAAATTTTTTTTTTTTTATTAAAAATAAATCAATCACTTTTTTGTTATAAATATATCAATTTCAATCACTTGATGTTTTAACTATGTTTTAATAATCAACTATTTTGCAGATCGAATATTGGCTTTTCAGATTGTGATTTCTCT
Organism: Patella pellucida; assembly: GCA_917208275.1. Lineage (NCBI taxonomy): Eukaryota > Metazoa > Mollusca > Gastropoda > Patellidae > Patella > Patella pellucida. Next base: position 2,865,011 of record OU795042.1, on the reverse strand, counting down.
GTTATTTTAATTTTGTACTTTTTAATATTGTTATTAAAATGTTTATAACTTTAAAATATAGTAGGCCTATGTGTTTTATTACTCAAATTTAAATCCTTTCTCATGCAAACCATATCTAAAACACAGATTTCTCTTACATAAATATAGATTTATTAAACCATAATGTAGCTCATACATTCAAACATGCATGCAGACAGCCCAAATACAAAAAACAGGAGTACAAGGGAGAATGTTCGCATTGTTGTGGACGGGAATATACTATAGTTATTAATATTATAAATACTGAATAAAAACATTGTCAATTGGCATTTCCACTTTTTATTTATCAAAATAAACAAAGAATAGGAACCCGACGCCCTCTCCTGGCTGGTTTTAATACAATAAGTATTGGTAGATAATAGTCCATAAATTGATTTGACCGTAAGAATATCTTAGGGGTAATCCTATCACGAGGAGTCAATGCACACCGCGTCCGTAACAGTGTGAGATTACTCCTACAACTGCGCATGCGCCAAAGACCAAACACCAACTGAAACTGTCACACCGGGCTGTTGTGGTACAGGCTTCACTAAATTGATTTACAAAAAAAACGTAACAACAAAATGCGACCAATCACATATTCGTTTCGTTTTTTATTGTTCCCAATTTATTAAAGTTTGTCTTTACAACACTAGAAGTTGTTAAAAAAGCCCACCCTTTCCCGGTAAGATCACAACATCAATGTTGATTTAATTTGACAAATAAATCGTGTTTTCAATGTTAAAGATTTTGGATGATATTGAGCTTAAACCCCCCCCCTCCTCGCTTTAATATTCTAATATTATTTATAACCCATTGTCATGTATAAATAAAATAGAAACAAAGTACGAACAATCCAAACCATAAGACAGAATTCGAAGTCCTAAAAAAGCGTTATAGGCAAACAGTGTATTTATGCAAAATAGTTTAATCAACAAATGGACTGCTCCTCGTGTACAAAATACATGACAAACATGTATGGTATTTGAAGACCCCTATACAGGGCAGACAAATAGTTTATATGATGAATATGAATAGGGTATGTCAGGATGAAGTCAACAGGAGAATATCTAACCTCGACCTTTTTCTATATATATTTCAGTATGGCTCGCGTGACCTGATATATGAGAAAGGTTGTTATCAGTTTCTTTAGAATACATAATATAGGGAGTTCTTCCCTTTCGTTTCACTAGAGCAGCCAAGAATGTTATTTGTATTTTACCAAATTAGTTTCTCAGTCATTGGTCTCCTAAATGTTGTTGTTTTTAGTGTTTAACGTCCGCTTCCACCGAAAGTGATATCGCAGACAAGTATTATTTTTCATTTTTATTGTCTAAGCGAACGCGCAGGAGTGTTTAATGTGGGAGGAAACCGGAATACCCGAAGGAAACCCACGAGGTTGAGAAGGCGCCCCTATCTCCATGCCACATACGCTCACACCCGGGCTCGAAACCACAGCCGCAAGCCAGAGGTGGCCGGCCAGCTACAGGTCGGAGCGCGGCACTCTAGACCACTAGGCCATCCCAACCCCCTGGTCTCCCAAAAACTGGCGTCCACTTTAAAGGAGCTAAATCGCTAGCATTTTGGACCTAGAAATTGACAGAAGTGGGTCGCAACGCATATGATGCTGTAATATAAATGTATATAAACGAATTTACATTCAATGGTTTCTGTTTTTACTCCAATTTTAAATCAGTTATGTTCGTCGAGTGCAAAATTCTAGCGTCTGGTTCTTCCATTCTACATACGCCGTTTGATTTGATGCAATGCGTCTAGCTTCATCCATTGTTACAACTGGGACTGAAGCGCATTTTGTACACGGGTAAAATGTTTATTTTGTCTTAAATATCGGATATCAGAAGCTCATCTTTTCCCGATAAGATCACATAATCAATGTTGATTTAATTTGACAAATAAGTCGTGTTTTTAATGTTGAAGATTTTGGAGTGTTATTGAGTTAGAGACTTAGCTCAATGATACTTTGAAAATGCCAAAGTGCTACACTCTTTATTAAAATCATTTGTTTGCAATATAAAATACGCTTGGTTCCTATATAACGGGGATTGGGTGGCCGAATGGTTAGAGGGCGCCTGCTGTATCATTGACGTGGTTTCGAATTGACGTGGAAAGGAGTAGGGTCGTCTGTTCAACCTCCGGTTTCCTCCCACTGCTAAAGACCCCCATGCGCAAGCGAATTATTTAAATAATAAAAAAAAAACACATGTTAGTCCCGAAATGACATAGTCTATGTCGAGTGGACGTTAAACCCCATTTCTCTCTCTCTCCCCTATTTATAACTTATCGGAGTTATTTTGTGTTATTAACGAAAGCCTTCAGTAAGAAATAATAATAAATTTATGATATTAACATTTAATTTCTAATAGGTCCATAGTATTTTTCAATAAACACAATTTAAGATTATTGATTTATCTATTTATAAATCGTAATAACCCTAACATCATATTAGTAAATATTTTGTATATGTCATGTCTAGTATTGTAGGCCTGCTGCTCTTCTAATACCGAGAAAATTTTGCCAGTTTAAACCATTGTGGGTAAAGTTTCCCTTACAGTATACTGTATAGCGTATGCCCGTCTTCATTAGCCCAGACCAAAGCAGTGTCGGGTGTAGTGCCGCTATCTGGGTAAAGTTTCCCTTACAGTATACAGTATAGCGTATGCCCGTCTGGGTAAAGTTTGCCTCATAGTACACTGTATAGCGTATGCCCGTCACCACTAGCCCAGTCAGAGAAAAGCAGTTGTTCATTTCATTCAATTTTCCTACTTTTCTGAGCCAATCGAGCTATTGAAGATACAGGGCATAATCTATTCAGAATGCTCCGAGGGACATTTTTAATGGACCGCGACATTTCATAATCGAAATTCAACTGTGAATGATTTTATTATATGCACGCCAAAGTGTAACACTATCTTACAGATAACAGAATATCAGCATAGTGTATATAAGACCTTTATTAAGAACATGGAATAGACATACGTCTGCTAGAGCTCTATTCAAAGACTGCTTTAGTCTCAGTGAACGCCGGTTCATAAAGGGTTCACCAATTAGCTAAGATGATGACACTGCACATTTCTCTGAAAGTGATTATCAGGTCAAGGTATACACCAACACATATCTATTTATATCTAGTGTTCATATGTAGCTTATTAATAATACTTGAATAATTCGAAGTTTATTAAGTTCGTGTCTTCACAGGAATTATCGAGAGTTTACATGTCATCACTTTATTTACATCACTTTGACATATTCTTTAGTAAGTGCAAGAGCACCGCACTACATGCAAAACACAGCCAATAAGATGCACCTTATTTATTACCATATCTGAGCATGAAAGCCCACATAACCGCATAGCAGGTCTCGTTTTGTTACCATATCTGAGCATGGAAGTCTACATTACTGCATCGCAGGTCTCGTTTATTATGCGTTTCAGAAACAAATGTTAAATATCCAACTGTTTGTTTCTTTTCCAGGGTAAAATGAAGACGTTGAGATTTTATGTTGTTCTGGCCATTCTAGCAGCTGCAGTATGTATATTTGCTATACATGTACATTCAAGAAATGGTGGTAAGGCGGCTCCGGTACATCACCCCATGACTAACATACACCTAACGAATGGTGGTAAGGCGGCTCCTGTACATCACTCCATGTCCAACATGCAGACAGCGAATGGTGGTAAGGCGGCTCCGGTGCATCACTCCATGTCCAACATACACCCAACAACTAATCGTATGACGGACCATCATGTTAAAGACGTTCCGGATATGACGTTAACAGTTAGAATTGCGAGCAATAAAAAGCTATTAAAATTGTTTTATTGTGCGATGTTGAGAAGTACGGCTCTATATTGGTCAACAAGCCATCTTGGAAATCTGACGCTGATACTGGACAAAGAATCCCAAAATGATCACAAATTCGCAGAGAATCTTCAAAAATATCAGGAAAAGCTAGGAATAAATATTAGTTTTATGTACGAAGCTCTGCCTAAAGACGAACGTGTTTTAAAGGGCGCGAGATCTGCATCACGTGGCTACAATCGCCAACTGTTTTCCAGTTTCATCATGGACGAATTCATTTCAACACCGATAGTAGCTTGGACAGATACAGATGGTAAATTTACTACTCCAGTAACCCGTGACAATATTTTTAACGGAAAAAAACTGCGCGTAAAAGGAATGGACACGTTTAAGTATACTTGGATAAGTAGGTGGGACAAATTTACTGTACAATTGATCGGGAAGCACATGCCGACAGACTTTATGACCTATTTTCCTGTGTATATCTGGAGAGACACAATAACCAATTGTAGGAAGTACATCTTAAAATATGTGAACGTTTCCACGATAGAAGAAGCCTATATTAAAGTTGCTGCAACGGATTATATACATATGAGCCCAGTAAATACCATCCTGACGTATGCGTATTATTTTGAAAAGGAGAGATATGATTGGCATATTGACATTAGAAACGCAGATTTACATAACTACAGCATACGTCATAAGATTCCAGACCACGAACTCACTTCTACGGACATGTCACCTGACTTACACGTGACAGTACACGAGAAATTTTATAGAGATCCTAACAATACAGTAAATCGTCAAGCTTATTGTGCAGCAGTTAATAACACTATAATCAACATGCCACAAGATATCAAAAAAATGTGTGAACCGTTTAAAACAAATGAAATGTGGGCTTTGTTTGAATTCTGTAATACAGTGAAACAAGAACACCTCACCACGTGGTGTAAAAATAAAAATAAACACTGCAGCTTTATGATAAAGGAACATTATGATAAGACAAGACAACTTGTGAATAAAGGTGTGTACAACCTTGACCTGAAAAAACTGAAGGTAGTTGAAGAGGCTGCTAATTTTCACAAAATAAAGTGTAAGCCTTTTCTGTAAACTTGAAGACCATTCAGCTTTACAATATTTTGTGAACTGTTTTTTGTGAACTACTTTTGTGAAATATTTTTATTAACTAATTTTGTGAAATATTTTTGTTAACTAATTTTGTGAAATATTTGTTTATACTATTTTTGTGAAATAAATTTGTTAACTAATTTTGTGAAAATTTTGTGAAAAATTTTTGTAAACTAATTTTGTGAAATATTTTTTGTAAACTAATTTTGTGAAATATTTTTGTAAACTAATTTTGTGAAATATTTTTGTAAACTAATTTTGTGAAATATTTTTGTAAACTAATTTTGTGAAGTATTTTTGTAAACTAATTTTGTGAACTATTTTTGTGAATAACTTTTGTGAATAACTTTTGTGAACAACTTTTGTGAAATATTTTTGTAAACTAACTTTGTGAAATATTTCTGTAAACTAATTTATTTAAATGTATTTCAAAACTAATTTTGTGAAATATTTTTCTAAAGTAATTTTTATTTTTGTGGGTAACTAATTTTTATTTTTGTTGGTAAACACATTTTATTTCTGTTGGTAAACACATTTTATTTTTGGGGGTAAATAAATTTTATTTTTCTGGGTAAACGCCTTTTTAGTTTTGTATAATTAGTTTTAATTATTATACAGGCAAGGGTAGTCATTTGTAGCCTACAGACAAGATATTCAATCCCACCACGTTCTTTAGTTTATATAATTTAATTATTCTCTGATTTAGAATTCAGTTTCGGGTCGTACTTTTCAACAAAATAGCTTTCTTTAGCCTCTAAGAGGTCGTTGTGTTTTCTTTTAAGGCCATATAAAGGAAAATCACTAAATTTGCCCCCAACACATACCTGGTTGACGTATTTGCTGTCGATAGAGTTTCATTCTAAACCTAAGCATCATTTGGGTCTTTCCTACATACCTCCCCTTGCATCCCGGGCACGATATATGATAAATTAAATAGTTCGATTGGAAGTGTGCTTTAGACTGTTGATTATATTTTTCTCAATATGTTATCTATTGTTTGGCTATTTTTAAGGATATGGATGTAATTTTCAATGATAGATTTTCCATTTTCCTGGGGCGGATTGAATGTAGTAACTAAAACAAAGTTCCTTTTTTCCAGAGTTTACGGGAACGTTAGATTGTCTTCACACGCTTAGCATCGTCTAGTAATTTACCTTGGTATTTTTGTTTTAATAAGAAACCTTTTAGTTCTTGGTCGGACACAATTGTCCACATGCGTCTAGCTAAGTTATATGGGATGTTTCGTTTTGTATGCGGTGTGTGATATCGCAGACAATCGGCACCCCTACCTGCCTCTTCGACTACTGTTTATAACAACCGATAAACAAGGTCTGGTGATTAACGACAGATTATATGACACCTTAAATACATTAATATGAGTATTTCTACAAAGATCCAATTATAGTCTTTAATTTATAAAACTAATTGATTTTTTACAGTCAGTGACATGTGCTTATCAACGGACTATACGGAATTAACACAAAATATCGAAAACAAACATAAAAACTAGAAAGCTATAAACATAATTCACGGTTAAAAATTTGAAGAAGCGGCAAATCGTTCCATAGCGTGGGTGGTTAATGAAGACTTATTATTTCGTTTAAACGAATTATTATTTCGTTTAAACGAATTAATTATTTCGTTTAAACGAATTAATTATTTCGTTTAAACGAATTAATTATTTCGTTTAAACGAATTAATTATTTCGTTTAAACGAATTAATTATTTCGTTTAAACGAATTAATTATTTCGTTTAAACGAATTAATTATATCTTTTAAACGAATTAGTATTTCGTTTAAACGAATTAGTATTTCGTTTAAACGAATTAGTATTTCGTTTAAACGAATTAGTATTTCGTTTAAACGAATTAGTATTTCGTTTAAACGAATTAGTATTTCGTTTAAACGAATGAATGAAATAATTAATATAAATAGACGTGTGTATGTACCAATTCCAACTAGTTGTATAGTCAACAATTACGTAACGCTAGTTTTGCTATTTTTCACAACCACCCACCCCTGTAAAACATCTCGACCACTCGGCCATACTAGGGATCTTCACCATGAGCGACAAGAATCCTAAACACTCTGTCACACCAAGACCTCCACCATGAGGGTGGATGGCTGATTGGTTACCGTAATTAAATATTTCTTTAACCCCCTTATTGTAAAAAAAACCTGTATATACAGGGCCATACTATATACCGGAAAACACCGGAAAACAACCGGAAAATACCATTTTATACTGAATATCAGGAAAAACACCGGAAAAACACTAGATACCGGAAAACACCCTAAATACCGGGAAAGACCCTAAATATGTTACCCAGAGCCTAACCCTAACCCGTTTCCACCACCCTAGCTCTAAACCTTACCCTAACCCCAACCCGTTTCCGACACCCTAACCCTAAACCTTACCCTAACCCTAACTCTAACCTTAGACACTGTATTTTGACATACCCTTTGTCCTATACTACCGACGAAGAGAAACCACACTGCCAAATTTAGGGGAAGTTTTTTTGACCAACCCATGGAGTAGGGTATTATAATCATAGTATTGGGAGGAATATGGCCGATAACCCGACATCACGACATATTTTTAGGGTGTTTTCCGGTATTTAGTCGGTTTTCCGGTATTTAGTGGTTTTCCGGTATTTTCCGGTTGTTTTCGGTGTTTTCGGTGTTTTCCGGTGTTTTCCGGTGTTTTCGGGTATAATAGTATTGCCGTATATACATGTACATATTCTATTCATATATATAAAAGTACAAAAAATATGTTGGATTTTTTTAGCGTAAATAAATATTTTTTAACCCCCCTAATTTAAAAACTGTATACATGTACATATACTATTTATATATATAAAAGTACAAAAATTAACGCAATTCACCCTTTCATATACATACAGATACAAGTATGTTTCATATGTTAGTCTTGTGGTTTTGTTTCATGTATGTCATGTTTGTACACAGGGGCCGTGGAGCCGGGGGGGGGGGGGGGTAAGGGGGCTTTAGCCCCGGCAATAATTTTTAATAGTGAAAAATAAAATGTCTCCAAAAGCTCAAAAAAGCGAAAAAAGGTTATGAGGGGAGGAGTATGGGTGTGGTGCTTAGTTGGGGCGGCCACATTGCGTGAGTTATTTTCAGTGCCCCCCACCCCTGTTTGTATATAGATACTACCTAAATAAATGTATTTACGCCCGCTGTGTCCTACAACTAATAAAGAAGGGCGTACCCCGCACAGTGAGCTACGAGGGATATTTTACCAGGACCGCGACGCTACCGCCTACTCTTATTTCGATTTCCTCCGTCCTGCACCACTGACAATTAGAGGGTAATTTTCTCCGCGATCGAACTCCCGACCTCTTGGTTAGCGAGCCAGCGTCTCACTCACTTAGCCACATTGGCTCTCTATATACCATAAAGTGCGCTATGAGGACAATTTTGCCCAAACAGCGGCACTACGGCCTACTCTTATATCAAATTCCAACTGTCAAGGGATCTTTTAAGTGCACGCTAAAGTATACACGGGGCGTCAGGTTTTCGTCCCATCCAGATCGACCATGCGTTGTCCGTTTCTGCGCGAGCCTGCGTTTCACTCACTCACCAAGCCACTATCATTCTAGTAAACGACTTACTAAATGGAACAAAGCAATATTTTGTGAACAGTATGTTGACACATTAGTGATTTATTCATCACAATTTCAAGACATTACGAGAAGGTTTGGAGTCGACACAATCTCTACCAGTATCTGGTGTGTCCACAATGACGATTGATGAACGCCAACCCATCAAAAAGCCTGCCGTTGTGTCAGCTGAATAATGTACGTACCGGTGTGTAACAGCAATCTGTAATTGGATCTTTACTATTGCAATATTCTCTAAACCAAGTTTATCGTATCAAGATGTTTAAAGAGCGTTAACAATATATTCATTTATGAGTATACAAAGATGTATCTGTCGTTGATCAGTCAACTGGCGTGGTTTCGAATCCCCGGTTGTACGTGGCGAGGAAAGGGTCGCCTGTCTAGCCTCGTGGGTTTTCACCGGGTCCTCCGCCCCCAACTTCTAAAAATCCCTACGCACAAGCGAATTATTGAAATATTTCAACCATATGTGAGTCCCGAAATGACCTGGTGTGTGTCGAGTGTACGTTGAACACCATTTCTCTTTCTCTCTCTTTTGCAACGTCTCCTTTGGCCACGGGGTGCAACATACAATTCAATTACACGGCTGTGTGTCGCGAAAGCTTCCAGGAAACTTCCACAGAATGCCCAGTCGTTCGGCGTGCACGTAAAATAACCCTTGGCAGTTGGAATTCAGTTGCTGTCCTGTCAAAAATTCCCTCATAGCACACAGTATGGCGTTTGCCCGTCTTCAATTAGCCCAGGTCAGGTTAAACACTATTCCATTCATTCATTCATTCAATGCACACGGGATGTACATGGAAACGTCAGAGACCGGTTCCAGCTGAACGCACATTGTTTTTATAACTCTAAATCCTTTAACAGGCCAGTTTCTTTGGGAAAACATTTAAGGTAAGTAGTTAGATTGTTATCATTTTAATAATTTTAATATGGCTTACAGCAGCCGAGTCTTTTAGCTCAATATCACCCAAAATCTTTTACATTCAACACACGAATAATTTGTCGATTTAAATCAGCATTTTTGTTTTGATCTTAGCGGTAAAAGGTGACTGTGTTCACAGGGGTTCACTCCCATTTCTACTACGTCCTATTTTAGATTACACCCCATTTCATTTCAACTACAAATTGTATTAATCTCTAAATTCTGACTAGCTAACTAATCAGCAATGAACTGTTCCACCGATTAAGAGATCTAAGGCAGGCTTTAAAAAAAGGGAGAAACGCGAGACAAAATGTCTATGATTAACATAGACGGTGATATTAGGCCCATTGTAACGGTTCCTGATAAAAATTCCAGATCGGTTGTCGCTAAATTTAATTATTTCTTCGATAATGAAGAAAAACGTAAATATGGGTACCTATTGAAATATAATGGGCCCTGTTTCACGAAACTTTAACTTAGATAAAAAAAAATCAAAATTTTACTAATTTGATTGGATGATATTAGATTGATTTTAGTGCTTAGCCAATCAAAATTAAAGTATCCACTAAAATTTGGATTTATAATAATAATAATAATAATCACGTCATTTTACAAGGGTAGCAAATTAGGCCTGAGGCCTTTTTCCAATTTGGCCCTTGGCATAGATCGTGCGAATGATTTCGATCATTACTGCAGGAAGAAACCGAAGAACTCGGGGGAAACCTGCCTGGTCGGACGGGAGACCGAAAATCCCTCTCGAGAAACAAGGCCAAGTTTTCGGCATTTCCAGAGGGATTATGTAGAATGGAAGGGCTAACTACCAGCGGTTGAACGGAAAATGGCTAGAAATAATCGCGTGTTTTTTAGTTCAGGATAAATGGTATAAAATTAGTGAATAATACATTCGGGGATGAGACAGGTTTAGGGGTGAGCTTACAATTTTGTCGGTAATATTTTATGACCAGAATTTCCCTGAATTTATATAATAATTTAGCTGAATTTCTTGCATTCATTTCGATCAGTATTATATGGACCAACATACAATGGAACTGTTGTTTGTCAATCTTATTACAACACAGATCATACACTGATAGTCAACCACTTATAGTCCGATCAGAAGTGTATTGTATTTCTTAGTAAATTGTATTATTATATGGATCAACATTATAAAGTAGGACTGCACTACACGCAAATAAACAAAAAAAAATCTACAAGATAAACCTGCGGACAAGACAGAAAATAGACATTGCAAACACTAAACAATTATCAAATCAAGTGAATTGATCCGGGGGCCAGCCGTAAGCGTCCACTGCGCTGTACAGTCCCGGTGTGACAGTTTCAGTTGGTTCACGGTGTGTGTTTGGTCCTGGGCAGTTGCGCATGCCCGCGCATGTCCGATGGATCTGTTTACGATAGTTACGCAGCTATACCTACTTCCGCCAGTTTCAGTTGGTTCCTCGTCAGTTTTGGAAAAAGTAATAAGAATTATGTAGCCTAGTTAGTTAAGAATATTGTCATTAATAAACATACTTGTTATCGTGATTAGCTGTTGTTTTAGTGATCAGTAGTTACATGATCAACGGGTCAAAGTTGATTGGCTTGAATTGAAATTGATAGTTCTATCGTTCGTGATTTCTTGCCGTTGTTTTTATAAGTGATTAGTCGTAAAATCAGTGGAAACCATACAAACAAATACCAGTGGGATAGTGGAGTAAGGGGAGGTCACGAGAAGACAGGCCTGGCACCTAAACACAAATCCCACACAAATGACATCTACCAATCCAGAAGCAGAAGAGATCATCTACCAAACGATATGTTTTTTATTAAATAAAGGGAAGAACTTCCCACTAAAACCTAATCCATGGCCTAAGGCCAAAATGGAAAGATTGCAAATCATATTCTAAAAAATAAGGAAGCAGCTTCGGCTCTCCTATGTCTTGTCTGCGATATCACTTAATTGGAAGCAGACGTTAAACACCAAACAGACAGACATCAAACCAGGATGTAGCTTGCAATTTAACTCAGTCACAAATAAGTAACTAAAAAAGGGATCACTTAATTAATATTTTGTTCTGTTAAAAATGTATCAATCTATGGTGGCCTTTTACCGTAATACATTGATTTATAGATTTTCCTTGAAATTTACCGCGTATGAGAAATCGCAGTAAAATCTATGATAAATATAAAAAACATGAAAAACCCTTCCTCCGCGGTGTAAATATTTTCTCCACAGTGTAAATATTTTCTCTGCGGTGTAAATATTTTCTCTGCAGTGTAAATATTTTCTCCGCGGTGTAAATATTTTTATGTAATATTTTCTCCACGGTGTAAAAGGTTTTTCATGTTTTTTTTTATTTATCACAGTTTTCACTGTCAATATTTTCTCTGCGGTGTAAATATTTTCTTCGCGGTGTAAATATTTTCTCCACAGTGTAAATATTTTCTCTGCAGTGTAAATATTTTCTCTGCGGTGTAATTATTTTCTCCGCGGTGTAAATATTTTTGTGTAATATTTTCTCCACGATGTAAAAGGTTTTTCATGTTTTTTTTATATTTATCACAGTTTTCACTGCGATTTCTCATATGCGGTAAATTTCAAGAAAAATGTATAAATCAGTGTATGGCCCTAAAAGGCCACCGTAGTAATCACTTTTTTGTTAAAAATGTATCAATCACTTTTTTGTTAAAAATGTATCAATCACTTCTTTGTTAAAAATGTATCAATCACTTCTTTGTTAAAAATTTATCTATCATATTTTTTATTAAAAAAATTTTTTTTTATTAAAAATAAATCAATCACTTTTTTGTTATAAATATATCAATTTCAATCACTTGATGTTTTAACTATGTTTTAATAATCAACTATTTTGCAGATCGAATATTGGCTTTTCAGATTGTGATTTCTCTGTTATTTTAATTTTGTACTTTTTAATATTGTTATTAAAATGTTTATAACTTTAAAATATAGTAGGCCTATGTGTTTTATTACTCAAATTTAAATCCTTTCTCATGCAAACCATATCTAAAACACAGATTTCTCTTACATAAATATAGATTTATTAAACCATAATGTAGCTCATACATTCAAACATGCATGCAGACAGCCCAAATACAAAAAACAGGAGTACACGGGAGAATGTTCGCATTGTTGTGGACGGGAATATACTATAGTTATTAATATTATAAATACTGAATAATACCATTGTCAATTGGCATTTCCACTTTTTATTTATCAAAATAAACAAAGAATAGGAACCCGACACCCTCTCCTGGCTGGTTTTAATACAATAAGTATTGGTAGATAATAGTCCATAAATTGATTTGACCGTAAGAATATCTTAGGGGTAATCCTATCACGAGGAGTCAGTGCACACCGCGTCCGTAACAGTGTGAGATTACTCCTACAACTGCGCATGTGCCAAAGACCAAACACCCACCGAGGACCAACTGAAACTGTCACACCGGGCTGTTGTGGTACAGGCTTCACCAAATTGATTTACAAAAAAATCACATATTTCGTTTCGTTTTTTATTGTTCCCAATTTTGTTTTATTAACGTTTGTCTTTACAACACTAGGAGTCGTTATAAAAGCCCACCGGTGCACCCTTTCCCGGTAAGATCACAACATCAATGTTGATTTAATTTGACAAATAAATCGTGTTTTCAATGTTAAAGATTTTGGATGATATTGAGTTTAAATCCCCCCCCCTCCTCGCTTTAATATTCTAATATTATTTATAACCCATTGTCATGTATAAATAAAGTAGAAACAAAGTACGAACAATCCAAACCATAAGACAGAATTCGAAGTCCTAAAAAAGCGTTATAGGCAAACAGTGTATTTATGCAAAATAGTTTAATCAACAAATGGACTGCTCCTCGTGTACAAAATACATGACAAACAGTTTATATGATGAATATGAATAGGGTATGTCAGGATGAAGTCAACCGGAGAATACTAACCTCGACCTTTTTCTATATATATTTTAGTATGGCTCGCGTGACCTGATATATGAGAAAGGTGGTTATCAGTTTCTTTAGAATACATAATATAGGGAGTTCTTCCCTTTCGTTTCACTAGAGCAGCCAAGAATGTTATTTATATTTTACCATGTTAGTTTCGCAGGCATTGGTCTCCCAAATGTTGTTGTTCTTAGTGTTTAACGTCCGCTTCCACTGAACGTTATATCGCAGACAAGTCTTATTTTTCATTTTCATTGTCTAAGCGCACGCGCAGGAGTCTGTCATGTGGGAGGAAACCGGAGTACCCGAAGGAAACCCACGAGGTTAAGAAGGTGCCCCTATCTCCATGCCACATACTCTCACACTATGGGTCGAAACCGCAACTGCAAGCCAGAGGTGGCCGACCAGCTAGAGGTCGAAGCGCGGCATTCTAGACCACTAGGCCATCCCAACCCCCTGGTCTCCCAAAAACTGGCGTTCACTTTAAAGGAGCTAAATCGCTAGCATTTGGGATCTAGAAATTGACAAAAGTGGGTCGCATCGCATATAATACTGTAATATGAATGTATATAAACTGATTCACATGCAATGGTTTCCGTTTTTACTCCAATTTCAAATCAGTTATGTTCGGCAAAATAAGCTATTAAGTCTCAATCGAGTGCAAATTTCTATAGTGTCTGGTTATTCCAGTGTACACATGCCGTTTGATTTGATGGAAGTCTCTTATAACAACTGGGCCTGAAGCGCATTATGGTACACGACTCGTGTACCAATGTTAAAAAAAACTTTTTATCTTAAATATCGGATATCAGAAGCTCATCTTTCCCTTTTACATTATCAATGTTGATTTAAATTGACCAATAATTCGTGTTTTCGATGTCGAAGATTTTAGGGGATTTTGAGTTACGGACTAAAGTTTCACGACATTTCAACTATGATAAAATATTTTTTTAGTAATTTGATTGGATAGTATTAGACTGATTTTAAGGCTTAGCCAATCAAAATTGAAGTATCTATTAAAATTTGGATTTTATCTAATAATAATAATAATAATCGCGTCATTTTACAAGGGTAGCAAATGAGGCCTGAGGCCTTTTTCCAATTTGGCCCTTGGCACAGATCGTGCGAATGATTTCGATCATTACTGCAGGAAGAAACCGAAGAACTCGGGGGAAACCTGCCTGATCGGATGGGAGATCCCTCTCACTTACAACGATAAAGTTTAATGATACTTTGAAAATGCCAAAGTGCCACACTCTTTACTAATTAGCCACGTGGTGTGAATTGAGACGTAGTGTGCTGCTCAGTGTGAGTGATTTACGCGACGGCTTTGTGTACTAAACGTTAAAAAACATAAATTCGTGTTTATAAAATCCCAATAAACCTGGTCATTTGATCAGATGTTCGGTCAAAGGACGTCATTTGAACACAATACAGCAGTAAACGTATGCCAAATCTGTATGATTACTATAGAGTCCCGTGAGCGTGTTGAACCAACTATGTCACTTCCGGTTTGAATAAAAATTAATTCCTCCCTTACAAAAACATTTTTGCTGTGTGTTACAGAGGGGATTATTCATAAATATATATTTAAGATTTATGGAAACCTTGCTGAAAATCGTTGGTCTTCCCCTTTAATATGACTTGAATAATTCGAAGTTTATTAAGTTTGTGTCTTCACAGGAGTTATCGACAGTTTAAATGTCATCACTTTATTTACATCACTTTGTCATATTCTTTAGTAAGTGCAAAAGGAGCGCACTACATGCAAAACACAGCCAAAAAGATGTACCTTACTATTACCATATCTGAGCGTGAAAGCCCACATTACTGCATCGCAGGTCTCGCTTATTATGCGTTTCAGAAACAAATATTAAATATCCAACTGTTTCTTTTCCAGGGTAAAATGAAGACGTTGAGATTTTATGTTGTTCTGGCCATTCTTGCAGCTGCAGTATGTATATTTGCTATACATGTACATTCAATAAATGGTGGTAAAGCGGCTCTGGTACATCACCCCATGACCAACATACACCTAACGAATGGTGGTAAGGCGGCTCCGGTACATCACCCCATGACCAACATACACCTAACGAATGGTGGTAAGGCGGCTCCGGTACATCACCCCATGACCAACATACACCTAACGAATGGTGGTAAGGCGGCTCCGGCACATCACTCCATGTCCAACATACACCCAACAACTAATCGTATGACGGACCATACTGTTAAAGACGTTCCGGATATGACGTTAACAGTTAGAATTGCGAGCAATAAAAAGCTATTAAAATTGTTTTATTGTGCGATGTTGAGAAGTACGGCTCTATATTGGTCAACAAGCCATCTTGGAAATCTGACGCTGATACTGGACAAAGAATCCCAAAATGATCACAAATTCGCAGAGAATCTTCAAAAATATCAGGAAAAGCTAGGAATAAATATTAGTTTTATGTACGAAGCTCTGCCTAAAGACGAACGTGTTTTAAAGGGCGCGAGATCTGCATCACGTGGCTACAATCGCCAACTGTTTTCCAGTTTCATCATGGACGAATTCATTTCAACACCGATAGTAGCTTGGACAGATACAGATGGTAAATTTACTACTCCAGTAACCCGTGACAATATTTTTAACGGAAAAAAACTGCGCGTAAAAGGAATGGACACGTTTAAGTATACTTGGATAAGTAGGTGGGACAAATTTACTGTACAATTGATCGGGAAGCACATGCCGTCAGACTTTATGACCTATTTTCCTGTGTATATCTGGAGAGACACAATAACCAATTGTAGGAAGTACATCTTAAAATATGTGAACGTTTCCACGATAGAAGAAGCCTATATTAAAGTTGCTGCAACGGATTATATACATATGAGCCCAGTAAATACCATCCTGACGTATGCGTATTATTTTGAAAAGGAGAGATATGATTGGCATATTGACATTAGAAACGCAGATTTACATAACTACAGCATACATCATAAGATTCCAGACCACGAACTCACTTCTACGGACATGTCACCTGACTTACACGTGACAGTACACGAGAAATTTTATAGAGATCCTAACAATACAGTAAATCGTCAAGCTTATTGTGCAGCAGTTAATAACACTATAATCAACATGCCACAAGATATCAAAAAAATGTGTGAACCGTTTAAAACAAATGAAATGTGGGCTTTGTTTGAATTCTGTAATACAGTGAAACAAGAACACCTCACCACGTGGTGTAAAAATAAAAATAAACACTGCAGCTCTATGATTAAGGAACATTATGATAAGACACGACAACTTGTGAATAAAGGTGTGTATAACCTTGACCTGAAAAAACTGAAAGTAGTTGAAGAGGCTGCTAATTTTCACAAAATAAAGTGTAAGCCTTTTCTGTAAACTTGAAGGCCATTCAGCTTTACAATATTTTGTGAACTATTTTTGTAAACTAATTTTGTTAACTATTTTTGTGAACTACTTTTGTGAAATATTTTGGTGAACAATTTTTTTGTGAACTACTTTTGTGAAATATTTTTGTTAGCTAATTTTGTGAAATCTTTTTTGTTAACTAATTTTGTAAAATATTTTCTGTGAAATATTTTTGTAAACTAATTTTGTGAAATATTTTTGTAAACTAATTTTGTGAAATATTTTTGTAAACTAATTTTGTGAAATATTTTTGTGAAATATTTTTGTAAAATATTTTTGTAAACTAATTTTGTGAACTATTTTTGTGAATAACTTTTGTGAACTATTTTTGTGATATATTTTTGTTGACTAATTTTGTGAAATATTTTTGTAAACTAATTCTGTGAAATATTTTTGTAAACTAATTTTGTGAAATATTTTTGTCAACTAATTTTGCGAAATATTTTTGTAAACTAATTTTGTGAAATATTTTTGTAAACTAATTTTGTTAAATGTATTTCAAAACTAATTTTGTTAAATGTATTTCAAAACTAATTTTGTTAAATGTATTTCAAAACTAATTTTGTGAAATATTTTTCTAAACTAATTTTTATTTTTGTGGGTAACTAATTTCTATTTTTGTTGGTAAACACATTTTATTTTGTTGGTAAACACCTTTTTAGTTTTGTATAATTAGTTTTAATTATTATACAGGCAAGGGTAGTTATTTGTAGCCTACAGGCAACAGATATTCAATCCCACCACGTTCTTTAGTTTATATAATTTAATTATTCTCTGATTTAGAATTCAGTTTCGGGTGATACTTTTCAACAAAATAGCTTTCTTTAGCCTCTAAGAGGTCGTTGTGTTTTCTTTTAAGTCCATATAAAGAAAAATCACTAAATTTGACCCCAACACATACCTGGTTGAAGTATTTGTTGTCGATAGAGTTTCATTCTCAACCTAAGCATCATTTGGGTCTTTCCTACATACCTCCCCTTGCATCCCGGACACGATCTATGATAAATCAAACAGTTCGATTGACAATTCATTAATTTGATTAATATCAAATGTATTATCATCATTAATTTTTATTGACGATCCCTCAATGATACTGTCACAGGTTTTACACTTCGAATTACTACATTTCGAAACTACTGGAAATAAAGCGACTTAATCATATTTAGTAGATGCTATAATTCTAGCTAGATTGGAAGTGTGCTTTAGACTGTTGATTATATTTTTCTCAATATGTTATCCATTGTTTGGCTATTTTTAAGGAAATGGATGTAATTTTCAATGATAGATTTTCCATTTTCCTGGGGCGGATTGAATGTAGTAACCAAAGCAAAGTTGCTTTTTTCCAGAGTTTACGGGAACGTTAGATTGTCTTCACACGCTTAGCATCGTCTAGTAATTTACCTTGGTATTTTTGTTTTAATAAGAAACCTTTTAGTTCTTGGTCGGACACAATTGTCCACATTCGTCTAGCTAAGTTATATGGGAAGTTTCGTGTTGTATGCGGTGGGTGATATCGCAGACAATCGGTACCCCTACCTGCCTCTTCGACTACTGTTTATAACAACCGATAAACGAGGTCTGGTGGTTAACGACAGATTATATGACACCTTAAATACATTAATATGAGTATTTCTACAAAGATCCAATTATAGTCTTTAATTTATACAACTAATTGATTGTTTACAGTCAGTGACATGTGCTTATCAACGGACTTTACAGAATTAACACAAAATATCGAAAACGAACATAAAAACTAGAAAGCTATAAAAATAATTCACGGTTAAAAATTTGAAGAAGCGGCAAATCGTTCCATAGCGTGGGTGGTTAATGAAGACTGGCATACGTACGGAGCCCCTTAAGTGCACGATTCCACTCCTATATAATTATTTCGTTAAAACGAATTATTATATCGTTTAAACGAATTATTATTTCGTTAAAACGAATTATTTTTTCGTTTAAACGAATTATCATTTCGTTTAAACGAATTAATTATTTCGTTTAAACGAATTAATTATTTCGTTTAAACGAATTAATTATATCTTTTAAACGAATTAATTATTTCGTTTAAACGAATTAGTATTTCGTTTAAACGAATTAGTATTTCGTTTAAACGAATTAGTATTTCGTTTAAACGAATTAGTATTTCGTTTAAACAAATTAATGAAATAATTAATATAAATAGACGTGTGTATGTACCAATTCCAACTAGTTGTATAGTCAACAATTACGTAACGCTAGTTTTGCTATTTTTCACAACCACCCACCCCTGTAAAACATCTCGACCACTCGGCCATACTAGGGATCTTCACCATGAGCGACAAGAATCCTAAACACTCTGTCATACCAAGACCTCCACCATGAGCAGCAAGCGTCCTAACCACTCGGTCATATCGGGTTCCTTAGCCACAGTGGTTCTCTATATACCATAAAGTGCGCTATGAGGACAATTTTGCCCAAACAGCGGCACTACGGCCTACTCTTATATCAATATCAAATTCCAACTGCAATGGATTTTTTAAGTGCACGCCAAAGTATACACGGGGCGTCAGGCTTTCGTTCCATCCAGACGACCATGCGTTGTCAGTTTCTGTGCGAGCCTGCGTTTCACTCACTCACCAAGACACTATCATTCTGGAAAACGACTTACTAAATGGAACAAAGGAATATTGTGTGAACAGTATGTGGACACAAAAGTGATTTATTCGTCACAATTTCAAGACATTACGAGAAGGTTTGGAGTCGACACAGTCTCTACCAGTATCTAGTGTGTCCACAATGACGATTGATGAACGCCAACCCATCAAAAAGCCTGCCGTTGAGTCAACTGAATAATGTACGTACCGGTGTGTAACACCAATCTGTAATTGGATCTTTACTATTGCAATATTCTCTAAACCAAGTTTATCGTATCAAGATGTTTAAAGAGCGTTAACAATATATTCATTTATGAGTATACAAAGATGTATCTGTCGTTGATCAGTCAACTGGCGTGGTTTCGAATCCCCGGTTGTACGTGGCGAGGAAAGGGTCGCCTGTCTAGCCTCGTTGGTTTTCACCGGGTCCTCCGCCCCCAACTTCTAAAAATCCCTACGCACAAGCGAATTATTGAAATATTTCAACCATATGTGAGTCCCGAAATGACCTGGTGTGTGTCGAGTGTACGTTAAACACCATTTCTCTTTCTCTCTCTTTTGCAACGTCTCCCTTTGCCACGGGGTGCAACATACAATTCAATTACACGGCTGTGTGTCGCGAAAGCTTCCAGGAAACTTCCACAGAATGCCCAGTCGTTCGGCGAAAAACCGAGGTCCCGTGTACATATTGGAGTGCACGTAAAATAACCCTTGGCAGTGGGAATTCAGTTGCTGTCCTGTCAAAAATTCCCTCATAGCACACAGTATGGCGTATCCCCGTCTTCAATTAGCCCAGGTCAGGTGTTTAAGCGTAGGACGTTAAACCCCATTTCATTCTTTCATTCATTCATTCAATGCACACGGGATGTACATGTAAACGTCAGAGACCGGTTCCAGCTGAACGCACATTGTTATTATAACTCTTAATCCTTTAACAGGCCAGTTTCTTTGGGAAAACATTTAAGGTAAGTAGTTAGATTGTTATCATTTTAATAATTTTAATATGGCTTACAGCAGCCAAGTCTTTTAACTCAATATCATCCAAAGTCTTTTAAATTCAACACACGAATAATTTGTCGATTTAAATCAGCATTTTTGTTTTGATCTTATCGCTTTTATCGGTTAAAGGTGACTGTGTTCATAGGTGTTCACTCCCATTTCTACTACGTCCTATTTTAGATTACACCCCATTTCATTTCAACTACAAATTGTATTAATCGCTAAATTCTGACTAGCTAACTAATCAGCAATGAACTGTTCCACCGATTAAGAGATCTAAGGCAGGCTTTAAAAAAAAGGGAGAAACGCGAGAAAAAATGTCCCTGATTAACATAGACGCTGATATTAGGCCCATTGTAACGGTTCCTGATAAAAATTCCAGATCGGTTGTCGCTAAATTTTATTATTTCTTCGAGAATGAAGAAACACGTAAATATGGGTACCTATTGAAATATAATGGGCCCTGTTTCACGAAACTTTAACTTAGATAAAAAAAAAAATCAAAATTTTACTAATTTGATTGGATGATATTAGATTGATTTTAGTGCTTAGCCAATCAAAATTAGAGTATCCACTAAAATTTGGATTTCGAGAAACAGGGCCCAGGTTTCGGCATTTGGGATTATGTAGAATGGAAGGGCTAACTACCAACGTTTGAACGGAAAATGGCTAGAAATAATCGCGTGTTCTTTAGTTCAGGATAAATGGTATACAATTAGTGAGTAATACATACGGGGATCTGATTGGTTTAGGGGTGAGCTTACAATTTTGTCGGTAAAATTTTATGACCAGAATTTCCCTGAATTTATATAATAATTTAGCTGAATTTCTTGCATTCATTTCGATCAGTATTATATAGACCAACATACAATGGAACTGTTGTTTGTCAATCTTATTAAAACACAGATCATACACTGATAGTCAACCACTTATAGTCCGAACAGAAGTGGTATTGTTGTGCTTAGTAAATTGTATTATTATATGGATCAACATTATTATGGGACTCTTAATAGTAAATGCAGGAGGACTGCACTACACGCAAACAAACAAACAAAAAAATATACAAGATAAACTCACGGATACGACAAAAAATAGACATTGCAAACAGTAAACAATTATCAAATCAAGTGAATGGATCCGGGGGCCAGCCGTAAGCGTCCACTGCGCTGTACAGTCCCGGTGTGACAGTTTCAGTTGGTTCACGGTGTGTGTTTGGTCCTGGGCAGTTGCGCATGCCCGCGCATGTCCGAGGGATCTGTTTACGATAGTTACGCAGCTATACCTACTTCCGCCAGTTTCAGTTGGTTCCTCGTCAGTTTTGGAAAAAGTAATAAGAATTATGTAGCCTAGTTAGTTAAGAATATTGTCATTAATAAACATACTTGTTATCGTGATTAGCTGTTGTTTTAGTGATCAGTAGTTACATGATCAACGGATCAAAGTTGATTGGCTTGAATTGAAATTGATAGTTCTATCGTTCGTGATTTCTTGCCGTTGTTTTTATAAGTGATTAGTCGTAAAATCAGTGGAAACCATACAAACAAATACCAGTGGGATAGTGGAGTAAGGGGAGGTCACGAGAAGACAGGCCTGGCACCTAAACACAAATCCCACAATAATGACATCTACCAATCCAGAAGCAGAAGAGATCATCTACCAAACGATATGTTTTTTATTAAATAAAGGGAAGAACTTCCCACTAAAGCCTAATCCATGGCTTAAGGCCAAAATGGAAAGATTGCAAATCATATTCTAAAAAATAAGGAAGCAGCTTCGGCTCTCCTATGTCTTGTCTGCGATATCACTTAAGTGGAAGCAGACGTTAAACACCAAACAGACAGACATCAAACCAGGATGTAGCTTGCAATTTAACTCATTGATACTTCAGTCACAAATAAGTAACTAAAAAAGGGATCACTTAATTAATATTTTGTTCTGTTAAAAATGTATCAATCTACGGTGGCCTTTTACCGTAATACATTGATTTATAGATTTTCCTTGAAATTTACCGCGTATGAGAAATCGCAGTAAAATCTATGATAAATATGAAAAACATGAAAAACCCTTCCTCCGCGGTGTAAATATTTTCTCCACGGTGTAAATATTTTCTCTGCGGTGTAAATATTTTCTCTGCAGTGTAAATATTTTCTCCGCGGTGTAAATATTTTTATGTAATATTTTCTCTACGGTGTAAAAGGTTTTTCATGTTTTTTTTTTATTTATCACAGTTTTCACTGTCAATATTTTCTCTGCGGTGTAAATATTTTCTCTGCAGTGTAAATATTTTCTCTGCGGTGTAAATATTTTCTCTGCAGTGTAAATATTTTCTCCGCGGTGTAAATATTTTTGTGTAATATTTTCTCCGCGATGTAAAAGGTTTTTCATGTTTTTTTTATATTTATCACAGTTTTCACTGCGATTTCTCATATGCGGTAAATTCCAAGAAAAATGTATAAATCAGTGTATGGCCCTAAAAGGCCACCGTATTAATCACTTTTTTGTTAAAAATGTATCAATCACTTTTTTGTTAAAAATGTATCAATCACTTCTTTGTTAAAAATTTATCAATCATATTTTTTATTAAAATTTTTTTTTTTTATTAAAAATAAATCAATCACTTTTTTGTTATAAATATATCAATTTCAATCACTTGATGTTTTAACTATGTTTTAATAATCAACTATTTTGCAGATCGAATATTGGCTTTTCAGATTGTGATTTCTCTGTTATTTTAATTTTGTACTTTTTAATATTGTTATTAAAATGTTTATAACTTTAAAATATAGTAGGCCTATGTGTTTTATTACTCAAATTTAAATCCTTTCTCATGCAAACCATATCTAAAACACAGATTTCTCTTACATAAATATTGATTTATTAAACCATAATGTAGCTCATACATTCAAACATGCATGCAGACAGCCCAAATACAAAAACAGGAGTACAAGGGAGAATGTTCGCATTGTTGTGGACGGGAATATACTATAGTTATTAATATTATAAATACTGAATAATAACATTGATCAAAATAAACAAAGAATAGGAACCCGACACCCTCTCCTGGCTGGTTTTAATACAATAAGTATTGGTAGATAATAGTCCATAAATTGATTTGACCGTAAAGAATATCTTAGGGGTAATCCTATCACGAGGAGTCAATGCACACCGCGTCCGTAACAGTGTGAGATTACTCCTACAACTGCGCAAGCGCCAAAGACCAAACACCCACCGAGGACCAACTGAAACTGTCACACCGGGCTGTTGTGGTACAAGCTTCACCAAATTGATTTACAAAAAAAACACATATTTCGTTTCGTTTTTTATTGTTCCCAATTTTGTTTTATTAAAGTTTGTCTTTACAACACTAGGAGTCGTTATAAAAGCCCACCGATGCACCCTTTCCCGGTAAGATCACAACATCAATGTTGATTTAATTTGACAAATAAATCGTGTTTTCAATGTGAAAGATTTTGGATGATATTGAGTTTAAATCCCCCCCTCCTCGCTTTAATATTCTAATATTATTTATAACCCATTGTCATGTATAAATAAAATAGAAACAAAGTACGAACAATCCAAACCATAAGACAGAATTCGAAGTCCTAAAAAGGCGTTATAGGCAAACAGTGTATTTATGCAAAATAGTTTTACCAACAAATGGACTGCTCCTCGTGTACAAAATACATGACAAACATGTATGGTATTTGAAGATCCCTATACAGGGCAGACAAATAGTTTATATAATGAATATGAATAGGGTATGTCAGGATGAAGTCAACAGGAGAATATCTAACCTCGACCTTTTTCTATATATATTTTAGTATGGCTCGCGTGACCTGATATATGAGAAAGGTTGTTATCAGTTTCTTTAAAATACATAATATAGGGAGTTCTTCCCTTTCGTTTCACTAGAGCAGCCAAGAATGTTATTTATATTTTACCAAATTAGTTTCTCAGTCATTGGTCTCCTAAATGTTGTTGTTTTTAGTGTTTAACGTCCGCTTCCACCGAAAGCGATATCGCAGACAAGTATTATTTTTCATTTTTATTGTCTAAGCGAACGCGCAGGAGTGTTTCATGTGGGAGGAAACCGGAATACCCGAAGGAAACCCACGAGGTTGAGAAGGCGCCCCTATCTCCATGCCACATACGCTCACACCAGGGCTCGAAACCACAACCGCAAGCCAGAGGTGGCCGGCCAGCTACAGGTCGGAGCGCGGCACTCTAGACCACTAGGCCATCCCAACCCCCTGGTCTCCCAAAAACTGGCGTCCACTTTAAAGGAGCTAAATCGCTAGCATTTTGGACCTAGAAATTGACAAAAGTAGGTCGCAACGCATATAAATTAAACCATATGTTAGTCCCGAAGTGATCTGATTTGTGTCGAGTGCACGTTAAACCCAATTTATCTCTCTCTCTCCCTCAATTGAAATAATGCAGTTGCCGAGTGAAAACGCGTATTGATAAAATAATTCGTTTGAATTTCGTATTTTTATGGAATTGTGGATAAGAGAAAGTTTAGAGAATTGTCACAAACATGTCAAACATGTGATATTTCTGACTCAAACGACTAATTTACACTGTAAATTATTGTAGAATTTTAAAATCATTTAACAACTTTTAAAGGAGCAACACATGGGACCTAGAAATTAACAGAAGTGGGTCGCAACGCATATGATGCTGTAATATAAATGTATATAAACGAATTTACATTCAATGGTTTCTGTTTTTACTCCAATTTCAAATCAATTATGTTCGTCGAGTGCAAAATTCTAGCGTCTGGTTCTTCCATTCTACATACGCCGTTTGATTTGATGCAATGCGTCTAGCTTCATCCATTGTTACAACTGGGACTGAAGCGCATTTTGTACACGGGTAAAATGTTTATTTTGTCTTAAATATTGGATATCAAAAGTCCATCTTTTCCCGATAAGATCACATAATCAATGTTGATTTAATTTGACAAATAAGTCGTGTTTTTAATGTTGAAGATTTTGGATGGTTATTGAGTTAGAGACTTAGCTCAATGCTACTTTGAAAATGCCAAAGTGCTACACTCTTTATTAAAATCATTTGTTTGCAATATAAAATACGCTTGGTTCCTATATAACGGGGATTGGGTGGCAGAATGGTTAGAGGGCGCCTGCTGTATCATTGACGTGGTTTCGAATTGACGTGGAAAGGAGTAGGGTCGTCTGTTCAACCTCGTGGTCCTCCGGTTTCCTCCCACTGCTAAAGACCCCCATGCGCAAGCGAATTATTTAAATAATAAAAAAAAAACACATGTTAGTCCCGAAATGACAGTCTATGTCGAGTGGACGTTAAACCCCATTTCTCCCTCTCTCCCCTATTTATAACTTCTCTGAGTTATTTTGTGTTATTAACGAAAGCCTTCAGTAAGAAATAATAATAAATTTATGATATTAACATTTAATTTCTAATAGGTCCATAGTATTTTTCAATAAACACAATTTAAGATTATTGATTTATCTATTTATAAATCGTAATAACCCTAACATCATATTAGTAAATATTTTGTATATGTCATGTCTAGATTTGTAGGCCTGTTGCTCTTCTAATACTGAGAAATTTGTCAGTTAAAACCATTGTGGGTAAAGTTACCCTTACAGTACACTGTATAGCGCATGTCCGTCTTCATTAGCCCAGACCAAAGCAGTGTCGGGTGTAGTGCCGCTATCTGGGTAAAGTTTCCCTTACAGTATACAGTATAGCGTATGCCCGTCTTCATTAGCCCAGACCAAAGCAGTGTCGGGTGTAGTGCCGCTATCTGGGTAAAGTTTCCCTTACAGTATACAGTATAGCGTATGCCCGTCTAGGTAAAGTTTGCCTCATAGTACACTGTATAGCGTATGCCCGTCACCACTAGCCCAGTCAGAGAAAAGCAGTTGTTCATTTCATTCAATTTTCCTACTTTTCTGTGTCAATCGAGCTATTGAAGATACAGTGCATAAACTATTCACAATGCCACGAGGGACATTTTTAATGGACCGTGACATTTCATCATAGAAATTCAACTGTGAATGATTCTATTATATGCACGCCAAAGTTTAACACTATCTTACAGATAACAGAATATCAGCATAGTGTATATAAGACCTTTATTAAGTACATGGAATAGACATACGTCTGCTAGAGCTCTATTCCAAGACTGCTTTAGTCTCAGTGAACGCCGGTTCATAAAGGGTTCACCAATTAGCTAAGATGATGACACTGCACATTTCTCTGAAAGTGATTGTCAGGTCAAGGTATACACCAACACATATCTAGTTATATCTAGTGTTCATATGTAGCTTATTAATAATACTTGAATAATTCGAAGTTTATTTAGATTGTGTCTTCACAGAGTTATCGAGAGTTTACAGGTCATCACTTTGTTTTCATCACTTTGTCATATTCTTTAGTAAGTGCAAGAGGACCGCACTACGTGCAAAACACAGCCTATAAGATGTACCTTACTATTACCATATCTGAGCATGAAAGCCCACATAACCGCATGGCAGGGATAGTTTTTTTACCGTTTCTGAGCGTGAGCCTACATATCCGCATAGCAGGTCTAGTTTTATTACCATATCTGAACATGAAAGCCAACATAACCGCTTAGCAGGGATAGTTTTATTACCGTATCTGAGCGTGAAAGCCCACATTACTGCATCGCAGGTCTCGCTTATTATGCGTTTCAGAAACAAATATAAAATATCCAACTGTTTGTTTCTTTTCCAGGGTAAAATGAAGACGTTGAGATTTTATGTTGTTCTGGCCATTCTTGCAGCTGCAGTATGTATATTTGCTATACATGTACATTCAAGAAATGGTGGTAAGGCGGCTCCGGTACATCACCCCATGACCAACATACACCTAACGAATGGTGGTAAGGCGGCTCCGGTACATCACCCCATGTCCAACATGCAGACAGCGAATGGTGGTAAGGCGGCTCCGGTGCATCACTCCATGTCCAACATACACCCAACAACTAATCGTATGACGGACCATCATGTTAAAGACGTTCCAGATATGACGTTAACAGTTAGAATTGCGAGCAATAAAAAGCTATTAAAATTGTTTTATTGTGCGATGTTGAGAAGTACGGCTCTATATTGGTCAACAAGCCATCTTGGAAATCTGACGCTGATACTGGACAAAGAATCCCAAAATGATCACAAATTCGCAGAGAATCTTCAAAAATATCAGGAAAAGCTAGGAATAAATATTAGTTTTATGTACGAAGCTCTGCCTAAAGACGAACGTGTTTTAAAGGGCGCGAGATCTGCATCACGTGGCTACAATCGCCAACTGTTTTCCAGTTTCATCATGGACGAATTCATTTCAACACCGATAGTAGCTTGGACAGATACAGATGGTAAATTTACTACTCCAGTAACCCGTGACAATATTTTTAACGGAAAAAAACTGCGCGTAAAAGGAATGGACACGTTTAAGTATACTTGGATAAGTAGGTGGGACAAATTTACTGTACAATTGATCGGGAAGCACATGCCGTCAGACTTTATGACCTATTTTCCTGTGTATATCTGGAGAGACACAATAACCAATTGTAGGAAGTACATCTTAAAATATGTGAACGTTTCCACGATAGAAGAAGCCTATATTAAAGTAGCTGCAACGGATTATATACATATGAGCCCAGTAAATACCATCCTGACGTATGCGTATTATTTTGAAAAGGAGAGATATGATTGGCATATTGACATTAGAAACGCAGATTTACATAACTACAGCATACGTCATAAGATTCCAGACCACGAACTCACTTCTACGGACATGTCACCTGACTTACACGTGACAGTACACGAGAAATTTTATAGAGATCCTAACAATACAGTAAATCGTCAAGCTTATTGTGCAGCAGTTAATAACACTATAATCAACATGCCACAAGATATCAAAAAAATGTGTGAACCGTTTAAAACAAATGAAATGTGGGCTTTGTTTGAATTCTGTAATACAGTGAAACAAGAACACCTCACCACGTGGTGTAAAAATAAAAATAAACACTGCAGCTCTATGATAAAGGAACATTATGATAAGACAAGACAACTTGTGAATAAAGGTGTGTACAACCTTGACCTGAAAAAACTGAAGGTAGTTGAAGAGGCTGCTAATTTTCACAAAATAAAGTGTAAGCCTTTTCTGTAAACTTGAAGACCATTCAGCTTTACAATATTTTGTGAACTGTTTTTTGTGAACTACTTTTGTGAAATATTTTTGTTAACTAATTTTGTGAAATATTTTTGTTAACTAATTTTGTGAAATATTTGTTTATACTAATTTTGTGAAATAATTTTGTTAACTAATTTTGTGAAAATTTTGTGAAATACTTTTGTAAACTAATTTTGTGAAATATTTTTTGTAAACTAATTTTGTGAAATATTTTTGTAAACTAATTTTGTGAAATATTTTTGTAAACTAATTTTGTGAAATATTTTTGTAAACTAATTTTGTGAAATATTTTTGTAAACTAATTTTGTGAAGTATTTTTGTAAACTAATTTTGTGAACTATTTTTGTGAATAACTTTTGTGAACAACTTTTGTGAAATATTTTTGTAAACTAACTTTGTGAAATATTTCTGTAAACTAATTTATTTAAATGTATTTCAAAACTAATTTTGTGAAATATTTTTCTAAAGTAATTTTTATTTTTGTGGGTAACTAATTTTTATTTTTGTTGGTAAACACATTTTATTTCTGTTGGTAAACACATTTTATTTTTGGGGGTAAATAAATTTTATTTTTCTGGGTAAACACCTTTTTAGTTTTGTATAATTAGTTTTAATTATTATACAGGCAAGGGTAGTCATTTGTAGCCTACAGACAAGATATTCAATCCCACCACGTTCTTTAGTTTATATAATTTAATTATTCTCTGATTTAGAATTCAGTTTCGGGTCGTACTTTTCAACAAAATAGCTTTCTTTAGCCTCTAAGAGGTCGTTGTGTTTTCTTTTAAGGCCATATAAAGGAAAATCACTAAATTTGCCCCCAACACATACCTGGTTGAAGTATTTGCTGTCGATAGAGTTTCATTCTCAACCTAAGCATCATTTGGGTCTTTCCTACATACCTTCCCTTGCATCCCGGACACGATATATGATAAATTAAATAGTTCGATTGACAATTCATTAATTTGATTAATATCAAAATGTATTATCATCATTAATTTTTATTGACGATCCCTAAATGATAATGTCACAGGTTTTACACTACGAATTACTACATTTCGAAACTACTGGAAATAAAGCGACTTAATCATATTTA
The DNA here is from genome assembly GCA_917208275.1 of Patella pellucida. Classification (NCBI taxonomy): domain Eukaryota; kingdom Metazoa; phylum Mollusca; class Gastropoda; family Patellidae; genus Patella; species Patella pellucida. The sequence goes on along the minus strand of OU795042.1, from coordinate 2,835,176 downwards.
GTAGATGCTATAATTCTAGCTAGATTGGAAGTGTGCTTTAGACTGTTGATTATATTTTTCTCAATATGTTGTCCATTGTTTGGCTATTTTTAAGGATATGGATGTAATTTTCAATGATAGATTTTCCATTTTCCTGGGGCGGATTGAATGGAGTAACTAAAGCAAAGTTCCTTTTTTCCAGAGTTTACGGGAAACGTTAGATTGTCTTCACACGCTTGTCTTCTGTTGGAAAACATTTAAGGTAAGCAGTTAGATTGTTATCATTTTAATAATTTTAATATGGCTTACAGCAGCCAAGTCTCTTAACTCAATATCATCCAAAGTCTTTTAAATTCAACACACGAATTATTTGTCGATTTAAATCAGCATTGTTGTTTTGATCGTATCGCTTTTATCGGTAAAAGGTGACTGTGTTCACAGGTGTTCACTCCCATTTCTACTACGTCCTATTTAGACTACACCCCATTTCAACTACAAACTGTATTAATCTCTAAATTCTGACTAGCTAACTAATCAGCAATGAACTGTTCCATCGATTCAGAGATCTAAGGCAGGCTTTAACAAAAAGGTAGAAACGCGAGACAAAATGTCTATGATTAACATAGACGCTGATATTAGGCCCATTGTAACGGTTCCTGATAAAAATTCCAGACCGGTTGTCGCTAAATTTAATTATTTTTTCGAGAATGAAGAAACACGTACAAATGGGTAGCTATTGAAATATAATGGGCCCTGTTTCACGAAATTTTAACTTAGATAAAAAAAAATCAAAATTTTACTAATTTGATTGGATGATATTAGATTGATTTTAGTGCTTAGCCAATCAAAATTAAAGTATCCACTAAAATTTGGATTTCGAGAAACGGGGCCCAGGTTTCGGCATTTCCAGGGGGATTATGTAGAATGGAAGGGCTAACTACCAGCGTTTAAACGGAAAATGGCTAGAAATTATCGCGTGTTTTTTAGTTCAGGATAAATGGTATAAAATTAGTGAATAATACATTCGGGGATGAGACAGGTTGAGGGGTCAGCTTACAATTTTGTCGGTAAAACTTTATGACCAGAATTTCTCTGAATTTATATACTAATCTAGCTGAATTTCTTGCATTCATTTCGATCAGTATTATATGGACCAACATACAATGGAACTGTTGTTTGTCAATCTTATTAAAACACAGATCATACACTTATAGTCAAACACTTACAGTCCGATCAGAAGTGGTATTGTTGTGCTTAGTAAATTGTATTATTATATGGATCAACATTATTATGGGACTCTTAATAGTAAAGGCAGGAGGACTGCACTACATGCAAACAAACAAACAAAAAAATATACAAGATAAACCTGCGGACAAGACAGAAAATAGACATTGCAAACACTAAACAATTATCAAATCAAGTGAATGGATCCGGGGGCCAGCCGTAAGCGTCCACTGCGCTCTACAGTCCCGGTGTGACAGTTTCAGTTGGTTCACGGTGTGTGTTTGGTCCTGGGCAGTTGCGCATGCCCGCGCATGTCCGAGGGATCTGTTTACGATAGTTACGCAGCTATACCTACTTCCGCCAGTTTCAGTTGGTTCCTCGTCAGTTTTGGAAAAAGTAATAAGAATTATGTAGCCTAGTTAGTTAAGAATATTGTCATTAATAAACATACTTACACCGCGGAGGAAGGGTTTTTCATGTTTTTTTTATATTTATCACAGTTTTCACTGCGATTTCTCATATGCGGTAAATTTCAAGAAAAATGTATAAATCAGTGTATGGCCCTAAAAGGCCACCGTAGTAATCACTTTTTTGTTAAAAATGTATCAATCACTTTTTTGTTAAAAATGTATCAATCACTTCTTTGTTAAAAATTTATCTATCATATTTTTTATTAAAAAAATTTTTTTTTATTAAAAATAAATCAATCACTTTTTTGTTATAAATATATCAATTTCAATCACTTGATGTTTTAACTATGTTTTAATAATCAACTATTTTGCAGATCGAATATTGGCTTTTCAGATTGTGATTTCTCTGTTATTTTAATTTTGTACTTTTTAATATTGTTATTAAAATGTTTATAACTTTAAAATATAGTAGGCCTATGTGTTTTATTACTCAAATTTAAATCCTTTCTCATGCAAACCATATCTAAAACACAGATTTCTCTTACATAAATATAGATTGTTTAAACCATAATGTAGCTCATACATTCAAACATGCATGCAGACAGCCCAAATACAAAAAACAGGAGTACAAGGGAGAATGTTCGCATTGTTGTGGACGGGAATATACTATAGTTATTAATATTATAAATACTGAATAATAACATTGTCAATTGGCATTTCCACTTTTTATTTATCAAAATAAACAAATAATAGGAACCCGACACCCTCTCCTGGCTGGTGGTAATACTGTAAATATTGGTAGATAATAGTCTAGGAATTGATTTGACCGTAAGAATATCTTAGGGGTAATCCTATCACGAGGAGTCAATGCACACCGCGTCCGTAACAGTGTGAGATTACTCCTACAACTGCGCATGCGCGAAAGACCAAACACCAACCGAAACTGTCACACCGGGCCTGTTGTGGTATAGGCTTCACTAAATTGATTTACAAAAAAAACGTAACAACAAAATGCGACCAATCACATATTTCGTTTCGTTTTTTATTGTTCCCAATTTTGTTTTATTAAAGTTTGTCTTTACGACACTAGGAGTCGTTATAAAAGCCCACCGGTGCACCCTTTCCCGGTAAGATCACAACATCAATGTTGATTTAATTTGACAAATAAATCGTGTTTTCAATGTTAAAGATTTTGGATGATATTGAGCTTAAATCCCCCCCCCCTCCTCGCTTTAATATTCTAATATTATTTATAACCCATTGTCATGTATAAATAAAATAGAAACAAAGTACGAACAATCCAAACCATAAGACAGAATTCGAAGTCCTAAAAAAGCGTTATAGGCAAACAGTGTATTTATGCAAAATAGTTTAATCAACAAATGGACTGCTCCTCGTGTACAAAATACATGACAAACATGTATGGTATTTGAAGATCCCTATACAGGGCAGACAAATAGTTTATATGATGAATATGAATAGGGTATGTCAGGATGAAGTCAACCGGAGAATATCTAACCTCGACCTTTTTCTATATATATTTTAGTATGGCTCGCGTGACCTGATATATGAGAAAGGTTGTTATCAGTTTCTTTAGAATACATAATATAGGGAGTTCTTCCCTTTCGTTTCACTAGAGCAGCCAAGAATGTTATTTATATTTTACCATGTTAGTTTCGCAGGCATTGGTCTCCCAAATGTTGTTGTTCTTAGTGTTTAACGTCCGCTTCCACAAGTCTTATTTTTCATTTTTATTGTCTAAGCGCACGCGCAGGAGTCTGTCATGTGGGAGGAAACCGGAGTACCCGAAGGAAACCCACGAGGTTAAGAAGGCGTCCCTATCTCCATGCCACATACTCTCACACTATGGATCGAAACCGCAGCTGCAAGCCAGAGGTGGCCGACCAGCTAGAGGTCGAAGCGCGGCAATCTAGACCACTAGGCCATCCCAACCCCCTGGTCTCCCAAAAACTGGCGTCCACTTTAAAGGAGCTAAATCGCTAACATTTGGGACCTAGAAATTGACAAAAGTTGGCCGCAACGCATATAATACTGTAATATGAATGTATATAAACTGATTTACATTCAATGGTTTCCGTTTTACTCAATTTTCAAATCAGTTATGTTCTGCGAAATAAGCCATACAGTCTCAACCGAGTGCAAATCTCTTTGTTGGTTTAAATTGACCAATAATTCGTGTTTTCGATGTCGAAGATTTTGGAGGATTTTGGGGGTTCTTTGGCTGTAATTATCTTTCTTAAACAAAACATTGAGCTAAATTTACTTATGTTAAACTAACTAGCTGTGTTTACCGTCCGAACCCTTGAAAATTTTGGCGTGACGTGTATGTCGATGTTCCACGACATTTTAACTATGATAAAATATTTTTTTAGTAATTTGATTGGATAATATTAGACTGATTTTAAGGCTTAGCCAATCAAAATTGAAGTATCGACTAAAATTTGGATTTAATTTAATAATAATAATAATAATCGCGTCATTTTACAAGGGTAGCAAATGAGTCCTGAGGTCTTTTCCAATGTGGCCCTTGGCACAGATCGTGCGAATGATTTCGATCATTACTGCAGGAAGAAACCGAATAACTCGGGGTAAACCTGCCTGATCGAACGGGAGACCGAATATCCCTCTAACTTACAACGATAAAGTTCTTGCCTTGAGCTGGGATTGAACCCACGTTGCATTGGTGAAAGCCGCCTCTCTATCGCCACGGCTATCCGACCAGCTTAGTTAAGATTTTGAAAAACAGGAAAATGGAATGACATTGGATTTAACGTCCTACTGTTATGCACCTAACCTGGGATAATGGAAGACGGGCATACGCCATACAGTGTGCTATGAGGGAAATTTTGCCCGTTCAGTGGCTCTACGGCCTACTCTTATATCGAAGTCCAACTGTCAAGGGATCTTTTACGTGCACGCCAATGTGTACACGGGACCTCGGTTTTTTGTCCCATCCAAACGACTAGACAACTGTCAGGCCCTCCATTCTGCATCACTGATGCGAGGTTGAACTAACGTTGTAGCAATGTTTGTCCATGCTTCGACAGCCGTAAACAGAGAGATGAAACAAATGAATTGATTGCCTATTATTCGTATTGAAAGACAACGGTGGGTTGACTTTAAATTTGCATATTGGCTTCAATCGAAATGAAGGGAGTTGAATGGCTGAATGGTTAGCGTGCGCGCGCTGTATCATAAATCCTGGCGTGGTTTAGAATCCCCGGTTGAACGTGGCAAGGAGAAGGGTCGCCTGTCCAACTTCGTGAGTTTTCTCCCAGTGCTCCGGTTTCTTCCCACTGCTAAAGACCCCTACGCGCAAGCGAATTAGTGAAATAAAATTAAACCATATGTTAGTCCCGAAATGATCGAGTTTGTGTCGAGTGCACGTTAAACCCTTTCTCTCTCTCTCTCTCTCCCTCTCTATCTAGCAATGGAAATAATGCGGTTGCCGAGTGAAAACCTGCATTGATAAAATTATTCGCTTGAATTTCGTATTTTTATGGAATTGTGGATAAGAGAAACTATAGAGAATTGACACAAACATGTCAAACATTTGAATATTTCTGACTCAAACGACTAATCTACACTGTAAATTATTGCATAATTTTAAAATCATTTAACAACTTTAAAAGGAAAATCCCGTATTATACAGAGGCTCAAAAATAAAAGTCTGAGAATGTATGAAAATAAAACGCCAAAATATAGGGGAATGGTGTATATACCTTGCCTCAAAATTTCAACGCAAAATATTGAATCATTTGGACGTGAACGCCAAAATTGCTTATCCGGAAACGTAACCCTTTTAAGATTTCTGGTCATTTTTTTTCATTTGGTGACCTGATAATCGATTTACATTTCTTGAGAGGTCTATACAGTGAATGACCCATGTACTGTACTTGATAACAAAAGGTAAATTTTACCTACATATTATTTTTATAGAAAAAGTCTGGTTTTATCCAAATACTGTATGATACAAAGGTCTCCATATCAAGATGCAGATTGTCAGGTTTAAGTTATATACAGGCGTATCACAAAAATCGGGTTAGTTGATCGGCCTTAGATAATGGGTTTTAAATGATTTTAACACAAAAGTAAGCAGTTGTATTCCCCAAAACGTTATCGGGATTGGCCCTTTAAAAGGAGCTAAATCGCTAACATCTTGGACCTAGAAATTGACAGAAGTGGGTCGCAACGCATATAATACTGTAATATGAATGTATATAAACGGATTTACATTCAATAGTTTCTGTTTTTACTCCAATTTCAAATCAGTTATGTTCGGCGAAAAAAGACAGCAGTCTCGATCGAGTGCATTGTTACAACTGGGACTGAAGCGCATTATGGTACACGGGTAAAATGTTTATTTTGTCTTAAATATCGGATATCAGAAGCTCATCTTTTCCCGGTAAGATCACAACATCAATGTTGATTTAATTTGACAAAGAAGTCATGTTTTTAACGTTGAAGATTTTGGATGGTATTGAGTTAGAGACTTAGCTCCTTTTTAATGTTGAAGATATTTGGTGATATTGAGTTAGAGACTTAGCTCCTTTAAGCAAATACACTAAACAGCCAGTGTTCGGGTGCCTAAATTTGAAATATCAGCCCCATGGACCCTTTCAATGATACTTTGAAACTGCCAAAGTGCCACACTCTTTTATTAAATTGATTTTTTTTTTACAATATAAAATACGCTTGGCTCCTATAAATAACGGGGTATTAGAGTGCGCGCGCTGTATCATTGACGTGGTTTCGAATTGACATGGAAAGGAGTAGGGTCGTCTGTTCAACCTCGTGGTCCTCCGGTTTCCCCCACTGCTAAAGACCCCCACGCGCAAGCGAATTATTTAAATAATAAAAAACCCCAACACATGTAAGTCCCGAAATGACCTAGTCTATGTCGAGTGGACGTTAAGCCCCATTTCTCTCGATCTCCCCTATATATTACGAAATCCTTCAATAAGAAATAATAATAAACTTATGATATTAAAATTTAATTTCTAATAGGTCCAAAACATTTTCCAATAAAGACATTTTAAGATTATTTATTTATCTATTAACAAATCATAATAACCCTAATTACACTATTTTGCCTATACCGTTTGTTTTCGGAACACAACCAGTGTAAGATGTCATTGATATTCCATGGACCAATCACGCTATTTTACCAGATTTCGTCTAATAGTTTGGATGCAGCTATGGCGGGTCTGGCATGCCAGCAGGGTAAAATTACTCTTCCGGACACCTGTTACCACTGTTTGTCGTGTATTTTGTACACGGTGAACAGTCCATATGCTGATTACACTATTTTGCCAGATTAAACTATTTTGCCTATACCGGTTTTTAGGACGAATTTTGTCTAAAGGTTTGGATTGTTCGGCCTGTTGCTCTTCTAATACTGAGAGAATTTGCCAGTTAAAACCATTGTGGGTGAAGTTTCCCTTACAGTACACTGTATAGCGCATGTCCGTCTTCATTAGCCCAGACCAAAGCAGTTATCGAGAGTTTACAGGTCATCACTTTGTTTACATCACTTTGTCATATTCTTTAGTAAGTGCAAGAGGACCGCACTACATGCAAAACACAGCCTATAAGATGTACCTTACTATTACCATATCTGAGCATGAAAGCCCACATATCCGCATAGCAGGTCTAGTTTTATTACCATATCTGAACATGAAAGCCAACATAACCGCTTAGCAGGGATAGTTTTTTTGCCATATCTGAGCGTGAAAGCCCACATTACTGCATCGCAGGTCTCGCTTATTATGCGTTTCAGAAACACATATTAAATATCCAACTGTTTGTTTCTTTTCCAGGGTAAAATGAAGACGTTGAGATTTTATGTTGTTCTGGCCATTCTAGCAGCTGCAGCATGTATATTTGCTATACATGTACATTCAAGAAATGGTGGTAAGGCGGCTCCGGTACATCACCCCATGTCCAACATGCAGGCAGCGAATGGTGGTAAGGCGGCTCCGGTACATCACCCCATGTCCAACATACACCCAACAACTAATCGTATGACGGACCATACTGTTAAAGACGTTCCGGATATGACGTTAACAGTTAGAATAGCGAGCAATAAAAAGCTATTAAAATTGTTTTACTGTGCGATGCTGAGAAGTACGGCTCTATATTGGTCAACAAGCCATCTTGGGAATCTGACGCTGATACTGGACAAAGAATCCCAAAATGATCACAAATTCGCAGAGAATCTTCAAAAATATCAGGAAAAGCTAGGCATAAATATTAGTTTTATGTACGAAGCTCTGCCTAAAGACGAACGTGTTTTAAAGGGCGCGAGGTCTGCATCACGTGGCTACAATCGCCAACTGTTTTCCAGTTTCATCATGGACGAATTTATTTCAACACCGATAGTGGCTTGGACAGATACTGATGGTAAGTTTACTACTCCAGTAACCCGTGACAATATTTTTAACGGAAAAAAACTGCGCGTAAAAGGAATGGACACGTTTAAGTATACTTGGATAAGTAGGTGGGACAAATTTACTGTACAATTGATCGGGAAGCACATGCCGACAGACTTTATGACCTATTTTCCTGTGTATATCTGGAGAGACACAATAACCAATTGTAGGAAGTACATCTTAAAATATGTGAACGTTTCCACGATAGAAGAAGCCTATATTAAAGTAGCTGCAACGGATTATATACATATGAGCCCAGTAAATACCATTCTGACGTATGCGTATTATTTTGAAAAGGAGAGATATGATTGGCATATTGACATTAGAAACGCAGATTTACATAACTACAGCATACGTCATAAGATTCCAGACCACGAACTCACTTCTACGGACATGTCACCTGACTTACACGTGACAGTACACGAGAAATTTTATAGAGATCCTAACAATACAGTAAATCGTCAAGCTTATTGTGCAGCAGTTAATAACACTATAATCAACATGCCACAAGATATCAAAAAAATGTGTGAACCGTTTAAAACAAGTGAAATGTGGGCTTTGTTTGAATTCTGTAATACAGTGAAACAAGAACACCTCACCACATGGTGTAAAAATAAAAATAAACACTGCAGCTCTATGATAAAGGAACATTATGATAAGACACGACAACTTGTGAATAAAGGTGTGTACAACCTTGACCTGAAAAAACTGAAAGTAGTTGAAGAGGCTGCTAATTTTCACAAAATAAAGTGTAAGCCTTTTCTGTAAACTTGAAGGCCATTCAGCTTTACAATATTTTGTGAACTATTTTTGTGAACTACTTTTGTGAACAATTTTTGTGAACTACTTTTGTGAAATATTTTTGTTAACTAATTTTGTGAAATATTTATTGAAACTAATATTGTGCAATATTTTTATTAACTAATTTTGTGTAAAATATTTTAAAACTAATTCTGTGAAAAATTTGTGTAAACTAATTTTGTGAAATATTTTTGTAAACTAATTTTGTGAAATATTTTTGTAAACTAATTTTGTGATATATTTTGTGTAAACTAATTTTGTGAAATATTTTTGTGAATAACTTTTGTGAACAACTTTTGTGAAATATTTTTGTAAACTAATTTTGTGAAATATTTCGGTAAACTAATTTTGTTAAATGTATTTCAAAACTAATTTTGTTAAATGTATTTCAAAACTAATTTTGTTAAATATTTTTCTGAACTAATTTTAATTTTTGTGGGTAACTAATTTCTATTTTTGTTGGTAAACACATTTTATTTTTAGGGGGTAAATAAAAATTTATTTTGTGGGTAAACATCTTTTTAGTTTTTTATAATTAGTTTTAATTATTATACAGGCAAGGGTAGTTATTTGTAGCCTACATACAATAGATATTCAATCACACCACGTTCTTTAGTTTATATAATTTAATTATTCTCTGATTTAGAATTCAGTTTCGGGTGGTACTTTTCAACAAAATAGCTTTCTTTAGCCTCTAAGAGGTCGTTGTGTTTTCTTTTAAGGCCATATAAAGGAAAATCACTAAATTTGCCCCCAACACATACCTGGTTGACGTATTTGCTGTCGATAGAGTTTCATTCTCAACCTAAGCATCATTTGGGTCTTTCCTACATACCTCCCCTTGCATCCCGGACACGATATATGATAAATTAAATAGTTCGATTGACAATTCATTAATTTGATTAATATCAAATGTATTATCATCATTAATTTTTATTGACGATCCCTCAATGATAATGTCACAGGTTTTACACTACGAATTATTACATTTCGAAACTACTGGAAATAAAGCGACTTATTTCAATAATTCGCTTGTGCGTAGGGGTTTTTAGCAGTGGGAGGAAACCGGAGTGCCCAGAGGAAACCAACGAGGTTGAGACGACGCCCCTACCGCCATGCCACATACGCTCACACCAGGGCTCAAAACCACAGCCGCAAGCCACAGGTGGCCGGACAGCTAGAGGTCGAAGCGCGACAGTCTAGACCACTAGCCAATCCCAGCCCCCCACAAATGGTCAGTAATGATTTGTTGTTTATTACAGATTTAAAGTCCAATACATCATCAACCTCGTGGGTTTCCTCCGGGCACTCTGGTTTCCATCCTACTGCTGAAGACCCCTTCGCGCAAGCTAATTATTGAAATAAAATCAAAACCATATGTTAGTCCCGAAATGACCTAGTTGCGTTGAGTGGACGTTAAACCCCATTTCTCTCTCTCTTTCTAGACAAGTTTATTACAGATTTAAAGTCCAATACATCATATTATCAAGATATTTAACTACATTCATTTATAGTCCAGTCAAAACAGGGGGGGGGGTGGATGGCTGATTGGTTACCGTAATTAAATATTTCTTTAACCCCCTTATTTTAAAAAAAACTGTATATACAGGGCTATACTATATACCGGAAAACAACCGGAAAATACCATTTTATACTGAATACCATAAAACACCGGAAAAACACTAGATACCGGAAAACACCCTAAATACCGGAAAACACCCTAAATACCGGAAAACACCCTAAATATGTTACCCAGAGCCTAACCCTAACCCGTTTTCACCACCCTAGCTCTAAACCTTACCCTAACCCCAACCCGTTTCCGACACCCTAACCTTAAACCTTACCCTAACCCTAACTCTAACCTTAGACACTGTATTTTGACATACCCTTTGTCCTGTACTACCGACAGAGAGAAACCACACTGCAAAATTTAGGGGAAGTTTTTTTGACCAACCCATGGAGTAGGGTATTATAATCATAGTATTGGGAGGAATATGGCCGATAACCCGACATCACGACATATTTTCCGGTTGTTTTCGGTGTTTTCCGGTGTTTTCCGGTGTTTTCGGGTATATAGTATTGCCGTATATACATGTACATATTCTATTCATATATATAAAAGTACAACAAATATGTTGGATTTTTTAGCGTAAATAAATATTTTTTAACCTCCTTTTTGTAAAAAAAACTGTATATATACATGTACATATTCTATTCATATATATAAAAGCACAAAAATTAACGCAATTCACCCTTTCATATACATACAGATACAAGTATGTTTCATATGTTAGTCTTGTGGTTTTGTTTCATCTTTGTCATGTTAATTGTACATAGATGGGAATCACGGTGACTAAGTGGATAAGGCGCCGGTTCGCTAGGCTGGAGGTTGTGTGTTCGATCCCTGCATTGGCCGAGAAAGTTCATCTCGATTTCCGGCGTGATTTCCCCTTGTCAGTAATGCAGAAGGAGGGTCTGAAGGGGAGAGGAGCCCAGTCGTTCTAATGGGACGAAAAACCGAGGTCCCGTGTACACATTGCGTGTACGTAAAAGAACCCTTGGCAGTTGGAATTCAGTTGCTGCCCTGGCAAAAATTTCCCTCGTAGCACACTGTATGGCGTATGCCCGTCTTCAATTAGCCCAGGTTAGGTGCTTAAGCGTAGGACGTTAAACCCCATTTCATTCATTTGTACATAGATACTACCTGAATAAATATATTTACGCGCGCTGTTTCATACAACTTATCAAGAAGGGCGTACCCCGCACAGTGAGCTACGAGGGATATTTTACCAGGACCGGGACGCTACCGCCTACTCTTATATCGATTTCCTCCGTCCTGCACCACTGACAATTAGAGGGAAATTTTCTCCGCGATCGAACTCCTGACCTCCTGGTTTGCGAGCCAGCGTCTCACTCACTTAGCCACAGTGGCTCTCTATATACCATACAGTGTGGTATGAGGACAATTTTGCCCAAACAGCGGCACTACGGCCTACTCTTATATCAAATCCCAACTGTCAAGGGATCTTTTAAGTGCACGCTAAAGTATACACGGGGCGTCAGGTTTTCGTCCCATCCAGATCGACCATGCGTTGTCCGTTTCTGTGCGAGCCTGCGTTTCACTCACTCACCAAGACACTATCATTCTGGAAAACGACTTACTAAATGGAACAAAGGAATATTTTGTGAACAGTACGTTGACACAAAAGTGATTTATTCATCACAATTTCAAGACATTACGAGAAGGTTTGGAGTCGACACAGTCTCTACCAGTATCTAGTGTGTCCACAATGACGATTGATGAACGCCAACCCATCAAAAAGCCTGCCGTTGAGTCAGCTGAATAATGTACGTACCGGTGTGTAACAGCAATCTGTAATTGGATCTTTACTATTGCAATATTCTCTAAACCAAGTCTCTCGTATCAAGATGTTTAAAGAGCGTTAACAATATATTCATTTATGAGTATACAAAGATGTATCTGTCGTTGATCAGTCAACTGGCGTGGTTTCGAATCCCCGGTTGTACGTGGCGAGGATAGGGGCGCCTGTCTAGCATCGTGGGTTTTCACCGGGTCCTCCGCCCCCAACTTCTAAAAATCCCTACGCACAAGCGAATTATTGAAATATTTCAACCATATGTGAGTCCCGAAATGACCTGGTGTGTGTCGAGTGTGCGTTAAACACCATTTCTCTTTCTCTCTCTTTTGCAACGTCTCCTTTGGCCACGGGGTGCAACATACAATTCAATTACACGGCTGTGTGTCGCGAAAGCTTCCAGGAAACTTCCACAGAATGCCCAGTCGTTCGGCGTGCACGTAAAATAACCCTTGGCAGTTGGAATTCAGTTGCTGTCCTGTCAAAAATTCCCTCATAGCACACAGTATGGCGTTTGCCCGTCTTCAATTAGCCCAGGTCAGGTTAAACACTATTCCATTCATTCATTCATTCAATGCACACGGGATGTACATGTAAACGTCAGAGACCGGTTTCAGCTGAACGCACATTGTTTTTATAACTCTAAATCCTTTAACAGGCCAGTTTCTTTGGGAAAACATTTAAGGTAAGTAGTTAGATTGTTATCATTTTAATAATTTTAATATGGCTTACAGCAGCCGAGTCTTTTAGCTCAATATCACCCAAAATCTTTTACATTCAACACACGAATAATTTGTCGATTTAAATCAGCATTTTTGTTTTGATCTTAGCGGTAAAAGGTGACTGTGTTCACAGGGGTTCACTCCCATTTCTACTACGTCCTATTTTAGATTACACCCCATTTCATTTCAACTACAAATTGTATTAATCTCTAAATTCTGACTAGCTAACTAATCAGCAATGAACTGTTCCACCGATTAAGAGATCTAAGGCAGGCTTTAAAAAAAGGGAGAAACGCGAGACAAAATGTCACCGATTAACATATACGCTGATATTAGGCCTATTGTAACGGTTCCTGATAAAAATTCCAGATCGGTTGTCGCTAAATTTAATTATTTCTTCGAGAATGAAGAAAACCGTAAATATGGGTACCTATTGAAATATAATGGGCCCTGTTTCACGAAACTTTGACTTAGATAAAAAAAAAATCAAAATTTTACTCATTTGATTGGATGATATTAGATTGATTTTAGTGCTTAGCCAATCAAAATTAAAGTATCCACTCAAATTTGGATTTCGAGAAACAGGGCCCAGGTTTCGGCATTTCCAGGGGGATTATGTAGAATGGAAGGGCTAATTACCAGCGTTTAAACGGAAAATGGCTAGAAAAAATCGCGTGTTTTTTTAGTTCAGGATAAATGGTATAAAATTAGTGAATAATACGTTCGGGGATGAGACAGGTTTAGGGGTCAGCTTACAATTTTGTCTGTAAAACTTTATGACCAGAATTTCTCTGAATTTATATAATAATTTAGCTGAATTTCTTGCATTCATTTCGGTAACAAAACACTTGATATTATTATCAGTATGGACCAACATTATTATGGAACTGTTTTTTGTCAATCTTATTAAAACCAAATCATACACGTATAGTCAAGGGGTTGGGATAGCCTAGTGGTCTAGAGTGTCGCGCTTCGAACTTTAACCGGCTGGTCACCTCTGGGTTGCGGCTGTGGTTTCGAGCCCTTGTGTGAGCGTATGTGGCATGGAGACGGGGCGCCTTCTCAACCTCGTTGGTTTCCTCCGGGCACTCCGGTTTCCTCCTTCGGCTAAAGACCCCTACGCACAAGCGAATTATTGAAATACAATTTTAAAAAAAACATACATTAGTCCCGAAATGACCTAGTATTGTTGAGTGGACATTAAACCTCTCTCTCTCTCTTTCTCACTGATAGTCAACCACTTATAGTCTGATCAGAAGTGGTATTGTTGTGCTTAGTAAATTGTATTATTATATGGATCAACATTATTATGAACTCTTAATAGTAAAGGCAGGAGGACTGCACTACACGCAAGCAAACAAAAAAAATCTACAAGATAAACCTGCGGACAAGACAAAAAATAGACACTGCAAACACTAAACAATTATCAAATCAAGTGAATGGATCCGGGGGCCAGCCGTAAGCGTCCACTGCGCTGTACAGTCCCGGTGTGACAGTTTCAGTTGGTTCACGGTGTGTGTTTGGTCCTGGGCAGTTGCGCATGCCCGCGCATGTCCGAGGGATCTGTTTACGATAGTTACGCAGCTATACCTACTTCCGCCAGTTTCAGTTGGTTCCTCGTCAGTTTTGGAAAAAGTAATAAGAATTATGTAGCCTAGTTAGTTAGGAATATTGTCATTAATAAACATACTTGTTATCGTGATTAGCTGTTGTTTTAGTGATCAGTAGTTACATGATCAACGGATCAAAGTTGATTGGCTTGAACTGAAATTGATAGTTCCATCGTTCGTGATTTCTTGCCGTTGTTTTTATAAGTGATTAGTCGTAAAATCAGTGGAAACCATACAAACAAATACCAGTGGGATAGTGGAGTAAGGGGAGGTCACGAGAAGACAGGCCTGGCACCTAAACACAAATCCCACAATAATGACATCTACCAATCCAGAAGCAGAAGAGATCATCTACCAAACGATATGTTTTTTATTAAATAAAGGGAAGAACTTTCCACTAAAACCTAATCCATGGCTTAAGGCCAAAATGGAAAGATTGCAAATCATATTCTAAAAAATAAGGAAGCAGCTTCGGCTCTCCTATGTCTTGTCTGCGATATCACTTAATTGGAAGCAGACGTTAAACACCAAACAGACAGACATCAAACCAGGATGTAGCTTGCAATTTAACTCATTGATACTTCAGTCACAAATAAGTAACTAAAAAAGGGATCACTTAATTAATATTTTGTTCTGTTAAAAATGTATCAATCTACGGTGGCCTTTTACCGTAATACATTGATTTATACATTTTCCTTGAAATTTACCGCGTATGAGAAATCGCAGTAAAATCTATGATAAATATAAAAAACATGAAAAACCCTTCCTCCGCGGTGTAAATATTTTCTCCACGGTGTAAATATTTTCTCTGCGGTGTAAATATTTTCTCTGCAGTGTAAATATTTTCTCCGCGGTGTAAATATTTTTATGTAATATTTTCTCTACGGTGTAAAAGGTTTTTCATGTTTTTTTTTTATTTATCACAGTTTTCACTGTCAATATTTTCTCTGCGATGTAAATATTTTCTCTGCAGTGTAAATATTTTCTCTGCGGTGTAATTATTTTCTCCGCGGTGTAAATATTTTTGTGTAATATTTTCTCCGCGATGTAAAAGGTTTTTCATGTTTTTTTTTTATATTTATCACAGTTTTCACTGCGATTTCTCATATGCGGTAAATTTCAAGAAAAATGTATAAATCAGTGTATGGCCCTAAAAGGCCACCGTATTAATCACTTTTTTGTTAAAAATGTATCAATCACTTTTTTGTTAAAAATGTATCAATCACTTTTTTGTTAAAAATGTATCAATCACTTTTTTGTTAAAAATGTATCAATCACTTCTTTGTTAAAAATTTATCAATCATATTTTTTATTATTTTTTTTTTTATTATTAAAAATAAAGCAATCACTTTTGTGTTATAAATATATAAATTTCAATCACTTGATGTTTTAACTATGTTTTAATAATCAACTATTTTGCAGATCGAATATTGGCTTTTCAGATTGTGATTTCTCTGTTATATTAATTTTGTACTTTTTAATATTGTTATTAAAATGTTTATAACTTTAAAATATAGTAAGCCTATGTGTTTTATTACTCAAATTTAAATCCTTTCTCATGCAAACCATATCTAAAACACAGATTTCTCTTACATAAATATAGATTTATTAAACCATAATGTAGCTCATACATGCAGACAGCCCAAATACAAAAAAACAGGAGTACAAGGGAGAATGTTCGCATTGTTGTGGACGGGAATATACTATAGTTATTAATATTATAAATACTGAATAATAACATTGTCAATTGGCATTTCCACTTTTTATTTATCAAAATAAACAAAGAATAGGAACCCGACACCCTCTCCTGGCTGGTTTTAATACAATAAGTATTGGTAGATAATAGTCCATAAATTGATTTGACCGTAAGAATATCTTAGGGGTAATCCTATCACGAGGAGTCAATGCACACCGCGTCCGTAACAGTGTGAGATTACTCCTACAACTGCGCATGCGCCAAAGACCAAACACCCACCGAGGACCAACTGAAACTGTCACACCGGGCTTCACCAAATTGATTTACAAAAAAATCACATATTTCGTTTCGTTTTTTATTGTTCCCAATTTTGTTTTATTAAAGTTTGTCTTTACAACACTAGGGGTCGTTATAAAAGCCCACCGGTGCACCCTTTCCCGGTAAGATCACAACATCAATGTTGATTTAATTTGACAAATAAATCGTGTTTTCAATGATAAAGATTTTGGATGATATTGAGTTTAAATCCCCCCCCCCCTCCTCGCTTTAATATTCTAATATTATTTATAACCCATTGTCATGTATAAATAAAATAGAAACAAAGTACGAACAATCCAAACCATAAGACAGAATTCGAAGTCCTAAAAAGGCGTTATAGGCAAACAGTGTATTTATGCAAAATAGTTTAATCAACAAATGGACTGCTCCTCGTGTACAAAATACATGACAAACATGTATGGTATTTGAAGATCCCTATACAGGGCAGACAAACAGCTTATATGATGAATAGGGTATGTCAGGATGAAGTCAACAGGAGAATATCTAACCTCGACCTTTTTCTATATATATTTTAGTATGGCTCGCGTGACCTGATATATGAGAAAGGTTGTTATCAGTTTCTTTAGAATACATAATATAGGGAGTTCTTCCCTTTCGTTTCACTAGAGCAGCCAAGAATGTTATTTATATTTTACCAAATTAGTTTCTCAGTCATTGGTCTCCTAAATGTTGTTTGTTTTTAGTGTTTAACGTCCGCTTCCACCGAAAGTGATATCGCAGACAAGTATTATTTTTCATTTTTATTGTCTAAGCGAACGCGCAGGAGTGTTTCATGTGGGAGGAAACCGGAATACCCGAAGGAAACCCACGAGGTTGAGAAGGCGCCCCTATCTCCATGCCACATACGCTCACACCAGGGCTCGAAACCACAGCCGCAAGCCATCCCAACCCCCTGGTCTCCCAAAAACTGGCGTCCACTTTAAAGGAGCTAAATCGCTAGCATTTTGGACCTAGAAATTGACAAAAGTAGGTCGCAACGCATATAAATTAAACCATGTGTTAGTCCCGAAGTAATCTAATTTGTGTCGAGTGCACGTTAAACCCAATTTATCTCTCTCTCTCCCTCAATTGAAATAATGCAGTTGCCGAGTGAAAACGCGTATTGATCAAATAATTCGTTTGAATTTCGTATTTTTATGGAATCGTGGATACGAGAAACTATAGAGAATTATCATAAACATGTCAAACATTTGATATTTCTGACTCAAACGACTAATCTACACTGTAAATAATTGCAGAATTTTAAAATCATTTAACAACTTTTAAAGGAGCTAAATCGCTAACATCTTGGACCTAAAAATTAACAGAAGTGGGTCGCAACGCATATGATGCTGTAATATAAATGTATATAAACGAATTTACATTCAATGGTTTCTGTTTTTACTCTTATTTCAAATCAGTTATGTTCGTCGAGTGCAAAATTCTAGCGTCTGGTTCTTCCATTCTACATACGCCGTTTGATTTGATGCAATGCGTCTAGCTTCGTCCATTGTTACAACTGGGACTGAAGCGCATTTTGTACACGGGTAAAATGTTTATTTTGTCTTAAATATTGGATATCAAAAGTCCATCTTTTCCCGATAAGATCACATAATCAATGTTGATTTAATTTGACAAATAAGTCGTGTTTTTAATGTTGAAGATTTTGGATGGTTATTGAGTTAGAGACTTAGCTCAATGATACTTTGAAAATGCCAAAGTGCTACACTCTTTATTAAAATCATTTGTTTGCAATATAAAATACGCTTGGTTCCTATATAACGGGGATTGGGTGGCCGCATGGTTAGAGGACGCGTGCTGTATCATTGACGTGGTTTCGAATTGACGTGGAAAGGAGTAGGGTCGTCTGTTCAACCTCCGGTTTCCTCCCACTGCTAAAGACCCCCATGCACAAGCGAATTATTTAAATAATAAAACAAACCCACATGTTAGTCCCGAAATGACATAGTCTATGTCGAGTGGACGTTAAACCCCATTTCTCTCTCTCTCCCCTATTTATAACTTCTCTGAGTTATTTTGTGTTATTAACGAAAGCCTTCAGTAAGAAATAATAATAAATTTATGATATTAACATTTAATTTCTAATAGGTCCATAGTATTTTTCAATTCAAGGTATACACCAACACATATCTATTTATATCTAGTGTTCATATGTAGCTTATTAATAATAATTGAATAATTAGAAGTTTGTTAAGTTCGTGTCTTCACAGGAGTTATCGAGAGTTTACATGTCATCACTTTATTTACATCACTTTGACATATTCTTTAGTAAGTGCAAGAGGACCGCACTACATGCAAAACACAGCCAATAAGATGCACCTTATTTATTACCATATCTGAGCATGAAAGTCCACATATCCGCATAGCAGGTCTAGTTTTGTTACCATATCTGAGCATGGAAGTCTACATTACTGCATCGCAGGTCTCGTTTATTATGCGTTTCAGAAACAAATGTTAAATATCCAACTGTTTGTTTCTTTTCCAGGGTAAAATGAAGACGTTGAGATTTTATGTTGTTCTGGCCATTCTAGCAGCTGCAGTATGTATATTTGCTATACATGTACATTCAAGAAATGGTGGTAAGGCGGCTCCTGTACATCACTCCATGTCCAACATGCAGACAGCGAATGGTGGTAAGGCGGCTCCGGTGCATCACTCCATGTCCAACATACACCCAACAACTAATCGTATGACGGACCATCATGTTAAAGACGTTCCGGATATGACGTTAACAGTTAGAATTGCGAGCAATAAAAAGCTATTAAAATTGTTTTATTGTGCGATGTTGAGAAGTACGGCTCTATATTGGTCAACAAGCCATCTTGGAAATCTGACGCTGATACTGGACAAAGAATCCCAAAATGATCACAAATTCGCAGAGAATCTTCAAAAATATCAGGAAAAGCTAGGAATAAATATTAGTTTTATGTACGAAGCTCTGCCTAAAGACGAACGTGTTTTAAAGGGCGCGAGATCTGCATCACGTGGCTACAATCGCCAACTGTTTTCCAGTTTCATCATGGACGAATTCATTTCAACACCGATAGTAGCTTGGACAGATACAGATGGTAAATTTACTACTCCAGTAACCCGTGACAATATTTTTAACGGAAAAAAACTGCGCGTAAAAGGAATGGACACGTTTAAGTATACTTGGATAAGTAGGTGGGACAAATTTACTGTACAATTGATCGGGAAGCACATGCCGTCAGACTTTATGACCTATTTTCCTGTGTATATCTGGAGAGACACAATAACCAATTGTAGGAAGTACATCTTAAAATATGTGAACGTTTCCACGATAGAAGAAGCCTATATTAAAGTAGCTGCAACGGATTATATACATATGAGCCCAGTAAATACCATTCTGACGTATGCGTATTATTTTGAAAAGGAGAGATATGATTGGCATATTGACATTAGAAACGCAGATTTACATAACTACAGCATACGTCATAAGATTCCAGACCACGAACTCACTTCTACGGACATGTCACCTGACTTACACGTGACAGTACACGAGAAATTTTATAGAGATCCTAACAATACAGTAAATCGTCAAGCTTATTGTGCAGCAGTTAATAACACTATAATCAACATGCCACAAGATATCAAAAAAATGTGTGAACCGTTTAAAACAAATGAAATGTGGGCTTTGTTTGAATTCTGTAATACAGTGAAACAAGAACACCTCACCACGTGGTGTAAAAATAAAAATAAACACTGCAGCTCTATGATAAAGGAACATTATGATAAGACAAGACAACTTGTGAATAAAGGTGTGTACAACCTTGACCTGAAAAAACTGAAGGTAGTTGAAGAGGCTGCTAATTTTCACAAAATAAAGTGTAAGCCTTTTCTGTAAACTTGAAGACCATTCAGCTTTACAATATTTTGTGAACTGTTTTTTGTGAACTACTTTTGTGAAATATTTTTGTTAACTAAATTTGTGAAATATTTTTGTTAACTAATTTTGTGAAATATTTG
The DNA here is from genome assembly GCA_917208275.1 of Patella pellucida. NCBI lineage: Eukaryota > Metazoa > Mollusca > Gastropoda > Patellidae > Patella > Patella pellucida. The sequence goes on along the minus strand of OU795042.1, from coordinate 2,814,579 downwards.
TTTATACTAATTTTGTGAAATAATTTTGTTAACTAATTTTGTGAAAATTTTGTGAAATATTTTTGTAAACTAATTTTGTGAAATATTTTTTGTAAACTAATTTTGTGAAATATTTTTGTAAACTAATTTTGTGAAATATTTTTGTAAACTAATTTTGTGAAATATTTTTGTAAACTAATTTTGTGAAATATTTTTGTAAACTAATTTTGTGAAATATTTTTGTGAAATATTTTTGTAAACTAATTTTGTGAAGTATTTTTGTAAACTAATTTTGTGAAATATTTTTGTGAATAACTTTTGTGAACAACTTTTGTGAAATATTTTTGTAAACTAACTTTGTGAAATATTTCTGTAAACTAATTTATTTAAATGTATTTCAAAACTAATTTTGTGAAATATTTTTCTAAAGTAATTTTTATTTTTGTGGGTAACTAATTTTTATTTTTGTTGGTAAACACATTTTATTTCTGTTGGTAAACACATTTTATTTTTGGGGGTAAATAAATTTTATTTTTCTGGGTAAACACCTTTTTAGTTTTGTATAATTAGTTTTAATTATTATACAGGCAATGGTAGTCATTTGTAGCCTACAGACAAGATATTCAATCGCACCACGTTCTTTAGTTTATATAATTTAATTATTCTCCGATTTAGAATTCAGTTTCGGGTCGTACTTTTCAACAAAATAACTTTCTTTAGCCTCTAAGAGTTCGTTGTGTTTTCTATTAAGTCCATATAAAGGAAAATCACTAAATTTGCCCCCAACACATACCTGGTTGACGTATTTGCTGTCGATAGAGTTTCATTCTCAACCTAAGCATCATTTGGGTCTTTCCTACATACCTTCCCTTGCATCCCGGACACGATATATGATGAATTAAATAGTTCGATTGACAATTCATTAATTTGATTAATATCAAATGTATTATCATCATTAATTTTTATTGACGATCCCTCAATGATAATGTCACAGGTTTTACACTTCGAATAACTACATTTCGAAAATACTGGAAATAAAGCGACTTAATCATATTTAGTAGATGCTATAATTCTAGCTAGATTGGAAGTGTGCTTTAGACTGTTGATTATATTTGTTTTTCTCCATATGTTATCCATTGTTTGGCTATTTTTAAGGATATGGGTGTAATTTTCAATGATAGATTTTCCATTTTCCTGGGGCGGATTGAATGTAGTAACTAAAGCAGAGTCCCTTTTTTCCAGAGTTTACGGGAACGTTAGATTGTCTTCACACGCTTAGCATCGTCTAGTAATTTACCTTGGTAGTTTGGTTTTAATAAGAAACCTTTTAGTTCTTGGTCGGACACAATTGTCCACATGCGTCTAGCTAAGTTATATGGGATGTTTCGTGTTGTATGCGGTGTGTGATATCGCAGACAATCGGTACCCCTACCTTTACCTCCCTTTTCGACTACTGTTAATAACAACCGATAAGCATGGTCTGGTGGTTAAAGACAGATTATATGACACCTTAAATACATTAATATGAGTATTTCTACAAAGATCCAATTATAGTCTTTAATTTATAAAACTAATTGATTTTTTTACAGTCAGTGACATGTGCTTATCAACGAGTCGGTCTCAACGGCCACTTCAACGGTTTTAGGCACCATGGGCCTATTTATATCACTTCGTTTAGAAGAAATTAACGATACCTGCTGAATGTCACTTTTCTTAGATAGAAAATCTTGACGACGCCGTTGATCACGCTCTATCTTTGCTGAAGAACGATGCTTCTTCTCTTGATGACGATGTATAGAATTGCTCCACTTAAAACATATTTCTGTGGTACAGTTATCCTGTCTCAGGCTCCAAGTTACTGGTAACGTGTCCATATACCTGATGACGGCCAAAGCTGCTGCTGGAAAATAGCGTTCCATATCCATGTCGTTCTGACTTAACTCGCTGAGGGGTTTACCGGAAAATATGAGTAACTGAATACTCTATGCCCGCTTTCTCCACCAATTGCCGGAGTGCTGCTTTCTGGAGGTTGTAGCTTATTGCAACACTTACGACGAAAACTCAGATAAATAGTAAAAATATTGTACTTTTAATAACGAGTGTCCAAAACTGGTTAACGGTCACAATAACGAGATAGGTATCGCTAGAGCGAGCCGGTAACCAAGACTAAAGTTACAATAGAATACAGAACATATATACAAGCTTAGGATTAAAATAATTATATAATAAGATTTGGTATAATGTTAAATTGCACATAGGAAACAGATGTTTAAATACAGAAGAAGATATGGACATAGCAAAATTGCGTGTTAACTATAATTACGTAATATATATCGTTACATTAAGTATAAACTCAAACAGTTAAACGACTTGAAAGATTAGTGAGATATCAATTCGGACATTGTCAATTACTACTTTAACAAAAATTATATCATAACATATATACAAAGATACACTACAACATCAGTAGTCGCTTATTAAACTCGTCACTTGTCAGTACTTGCACTGTACGTCAGTATTGCTACAAATGGTCAGTGAGAGAGAGAGAGAGAAATGGGGTTTAACGTCCACTCAACACCACCAGGTCATTTCGGGACTAACATGATATGGTTTAATTTTATTTCAATAATTCGCTTGTGCGTAGGGGTTTTTAGCAGTGCGGGGAAACCGGAGTGCCCGGAGGAAACCAACGAGGTTGAGACGACGCCCCTACCGCCATGCCACATACGCTCACACCAGGGCTCAAAACCACAGCCGCAAGCCACAGGTGGCCGGACAGCTAGAGGTCGAAGCGCGGCAGTCTAGACCACTAGCCAATCCCAATCCCCCACAAATGGTCAGTAATGACTTGTTGTTTATTACAGATTAAAAGTCGAATACATCATCAACCTCGTGGGTTTCCTCCCACTGCTAAAGACCCCTACGCGCAAGCGAATTATTGAAATAAAATTAAAACCATACGTTAGTCCCGAAATGACCTAGTTGCGTTGAGTGGACGTTAAACCCCATTTCTCTCTCTCTCTCTCAATCTCTCCCCCTCTCTCTCATTCTCTCTCCAATACATCATGTATCAAGCTGTTTAACTATATTCATGTATAGTCCAGTCAGGGGGGGGGGGGCTGATTGGTTACCGTAATTAAATATTTTTTAACCCCTTTTTTAAAAACTGTATATTATACATGTACATATTCTATTCATATATATATAAAAGTACAAAAAATATGTTGGATTTTTTAGCGTAAATAAATATTTTTTAACCCCCCTAATTTAAAAACTGTATACATGTACATAGACTATTTATATATATAAAAGTACAAAAATTAACGCAATTCACCCTTTCATATACATACAGATACAAGTATGTTTCATATGTTAGTCTTGTGGTTTTGTTTCATCTTTGTCATGTTTTTACATAGATGGGAGCCACGGTGACTAAGTGGATAAGGCGCTGGTTCGCTAGGCTGGAGGTTGTGTGTTCGATCCCTACATTGGCCGAGAAAGTTCATCTCGATTTCCGGCGTGATTTCCCCTTGTCAGTAATGCAGAAGGAGGGTCTGAAGGGGAGAGGTGCCTAGTCGTTCGGATGGGACGAAAAACCGAGGTCCCGTGTACACATTGCGTGTACGTAAAAGAACCCTTGGCAGTTGGAATTCAGTTGCTGCCCTGGCAAAAATTTCCCTCATAGCACACTGTATGGCGTTAAACCCCATTTCATTCATTTGTACATAGATACTACCTGAATAAATATATTTACGCCCGCTGTATCCTACAACTAATAAAGAAGGGCGTACCCCGCACAGTGAGCTACGAGGGATATTTTACCAGGACCGCGACGCTACCGCCTACTCTTATATCGATTTCCTCCGTCCTGCACCACTGACAATTAGAGGGAAATTTTCTCCGCGATCGAACTCCCGACCTCCTGGTTAGCGAGCCAGCGTCTCACTCACTTAGCCACAGTGGCTCTCTATATACCATAAAGTGCGCTATGAGGACAATTTTGCCCAAACAGCGGCACTACGGCCTACTCTTATATCAATATCAAATTCCAACTGCAATGGATCTTTTAAGTGCACGCCAAAGTATACACGGGGCGTCAGGCTTTCGTCCCATCCAGACGACCATGCGTTGTCAGTTTCTGTGCGAGCCTGCGTTTCACTCACTCACCAAGACACTATCATTCTGGAAAACGACTTACTAAATGGAACAAAGGAATATTTTGTGAACAGTATGTTGACACAAAAGTGATTTATTCATCACAATTTCAAGACATTACGAGAAGGTTTGGAGTCGACACAGTCTCTACCAGTATCTAGTGTGTCCACAATGACGATTGATGAACGCCAACCCATCAAAAAGCCTGCCGTTGAGTCAGCTGAATAATGTACGTACCGGTGTGTAACAACAATCTGTAATTGGATCTTTACTATTGCAATATTCTCTAAACCAAGTCTATCGTATCAAGATGTTTAAAGAGCGTTAACAATATATTCATTTATGAGTATACAAAGATGTATCTGTCGTTGATCAGTCAACTGGCGTGGTTTCGAATCCCCGGTTGTACGTGGCGAGGAAAGGGTCGCCTGTCTAGCCTCGTGGGTTTTCAACGGGTCCTCCGCTCCCAACTTCTAAAAATCCCTACGCACAAGCGAATTATTGAAATAATTCAACCATATGTGAGTCCCGAAATGACCTGGTGTGTGTCGAGTGTGCGTTAAACACCATTTCTCTTTCTCTTTTGCAACGTCTCCCTTGGCCACGGGGTGCAACATACAATTCAATTACACGGCTGTGTGTCGCGAAAGCTTCCAGGAAACTTCCACAGAATGCCCAGTCGTTCGGCGTGCACGTAAAATAACCCTTGGCAGTTGGAATTCAGTTGCTGTCCTGTCAAAAATTCCCTCATAGCACACAGTATGGCGTTTGCCCGTCTTCAATTAGCCCAGGTCAGGTTAAACACTATTCCATTCATTCATTCATTCAATGCACACGGGATGTACATGTAAACGTCAGAGACCGGTTCCAGCTGAACGCACATTGTTTTTATAACTCTAAATCCTTTAACAGGCCAGTTTCTTTGGGAAAACATTTAAGGTAAGTAGTTAGATTGTTATCATTTTAATAATTTTAATATGGCTTACAGCAGCCAAGTCTTTTAACTCAATATCATGCAAAGTCTTTTAAATTCAACACACGAATAATTTGTCGATTTAAATCAGCATTGTTGTTTTGATCGTATCGCTTTTATCGGTAAAAGGTGACTGTGTTCATAGGTGTTCACTCCCATTTCTACTACGTCATATTTTAGACTACACCCCATTTCAACTACAAATTGTATTAATCTCTAAATTCTGACTAGCTAACTAATCAGCGATGAACTGTTCCACCGATTAAGAGATCTAAGGCAGGCTTTAAAAAAGGGAGAAACGCGAGACAAAATGTCCCTGATTAACAGCTGATATTAGGCCCATTGTAACGGTTCCTGATAAAAATTCCAGACCGGTTGTCGCTGAATTTAATTATTTCTTCGAGAATGAAGAAAAACGTAAATATGGGTACCTATAGAAATATAATGGGCCCTGTTTCACGAAATTTTATCTAACATAAGAATCCAAATTTAAGTCATTTGATTGGATAATATAAGATTGATTTTAGTGCTTAGCCAATCAAAATTAATGTAGCTACTAAAATTTGGATTTCGAGAAACAGGGTCCAGTTTCGTCATTTCCAGGAAGATTATGTAGAATGGAAGGGCTTACTACCAACGTTTAAACGGAAAATGGCTAGAAATAATCGTGTGTTTTTTAGTTCAGGATAAATGGTATAAAATTAGTGAATAATACATTCGGGTCAGCTTACAATTTTGTCGGTAAAACTTTATGACCATAATTAATTTATATACTAATTTAGCTAAATTTCTTGCATTCATTTCGATCAGTATTATATGGACCAACATACAAAGGAACTGTTGTTTGTCAATCTTATTAAAACACAGATCATACACTTATAGTCAAACACTTATAGTCCGATCAGTAGTGGTATTGTTATGCTTAGTAAATTTCATTATTATATGGATCAACATTATTATGGGACTCTTAATAGTAAATGCAGGAGGACTGCACTACACGCAAATAAACAAAAAAAAATCTACAAGATAAACCTGCGAACAAGACAGAAAATAGACATTTCAAACACTAAACAATTATCAAATCAAGTGAATGGAGCTGTGAACCAGCCCTACGCGTCCACTGCGCTGTACAGTCCCGGGCCTGTTGTGGTACAGGCTTCACTAAATTGATTTACAAAAAAGGCGTAACAAGAAAATGCGACCGATCACATATTTCGTTTCGTTTTTTATTGTTCACAATTTTGTTTTATTAACGTTTGTCTTTACAACACTAGGAGTTGTTATAAAAGCCCACCCTTTCCCGGTAAGATCACAACATCAATGTTGATTTAATGTGATAAATAAATCGTGTTTTCAATGTTAAAGATTTTGGATGATATTGAGTTTACCCCCCCCCCCATCGCTTTAATATTCTAATGTTATTTATAATCCATTGTCATGTATAAATAAAATAGAAACAAAGTACGAACAATCCAAACCATAAGACAGTATTCGAAGTCCTAAAAAACGTTATAGGCAAACAGTGTATAAGGGACCAGCCCGAATTTCAAAGAATCTGAAAATTACACGTTCATGAACGTATGAAATTAAACGCCAAAATATAGAGGAATAGTGTATTTACCTTGTCGGTAATATATTTATCATGGTAATAACCTTGTATTACCTTATATCAGGTGATTAATCATATATAAATATAAATAATGACTAAATATCTCTATTGCCAACAGTAATTATAGCTACATGGAATCTCTCTTTTAACCAGGGGGGTTGGGATGGCCTAGTGGGCTAGAGTGTCACGCTTTGACCTCTAGCTGGCCAACCACCTCTGGCTTGCGGCTGTGGTTTCAAAAAATATTGAGTAGTTTGGACGTGAATGCAAAAAAAGCTTCACTGGACACTAGCTCTTTTAAGTTTTTCTTTTAAATTGTTATGATACCAATTTTAACTTAATCAAAGAAGTGCTTTAAAAGTGAGTCAATAGGGTTAGATTGAAAGCTGCACATAATATAGACTCGTTTTATCCAGACACTTCTGTGTAATGCGAACAGAACACACGTCTTCGGCCACCGAGCCGTACCGGCGATTAGAAGTTGTTTGAAAACGTATAAAATAGCTTGGGGAAGTTGCTCGGATCTAAGTTAGAGGCTATTAAGGGCTTTTCGTACAAAATTAAGTAGTTTTAACCCCCAAAATGTTATCGGGGTGGTCCCTTTAATCAACAAATGGACTGCTGCTCGTGTACAAAATACATGACAAACATGTATGGTATTTGAAGACCCCTATACAGGGCAGACAAAGAGTTTATATGATGAATATGAATAGGGTATGTCAGGATGAAGTCAACCGGAGAATATCTAACCTCGACCTTTTTTATATATATATTAGTATGGCTCGCGTAACTGATTTATAAGAAAAGTATAGTTGAAGTTACCAGTTTCTTTAGAATACAAAATATAAGAAGTTCCCTTTTTCGTTTCACTAGAGCAGCCAAGAGTGTTATTTATATTTTACCAAGTGGGAAGAAACTGGAGTACCCGGAGGAAACCCACGAGGTTGAGAGAGAGAGAGAGAAATGAGGTTTAACGTCTACTCGACACAAACTAGGTCATTTTGGGACTAACGTATGGTTTTCAATTTTTATTTAGCAGTGGGAGGGTACCAGAGTGCACGGAGCAAACCCACGAGAAGGCGCCCCTATCTCCATGTCACATATTCTCACACTAGGGCTCGAAACCACAGCCACAAGCCAGAGGTGACCCCCCCCCCCTCGACGACGTTGAGAAGGCTCCCCTATCTCCATGTCACATACGCTCACACAAGAGCTCGAAACCACAGCCGCAAGCCAGAGGTGAACGCCCCCCCCCCACGAGGTTGAGAAGGCGCCCCTATCTTCATGTCACATACGCTCACAAAAGGGCTCGAAACCACACCAGCCGCAAGCCAGAGGTGACCGGCCACCCCCCCCCCCCCCCCACGAGGTTGAGAAGGAACCCCTATCTCCATGTCACATACGCTCACAAAAGGGCTCGAAACCACAGCCGCAAGCCAAAGGTGACCGGCTAACTCCCCTCCCCCCACACGAGGTTGAGAGGACGCCCCTATCTCCATGTCACACACGTTCACACCGGACTCGAAACCAAAGCCTGCCAGCTAGAGGTCGAAGCGCGGCACTCTAGACCATCCGAACCACCTGGTCTCCCAAAAACTGGCGTCCACTTTAATACAAGGTCACAAGGGGCCGGTTTCACGACATTTTAACTAAGATAAAATCCTTTTTTGAGTAAGGACTGGTTTTAGTGCTTAGCCAATCAAAATTGAAGTATCTACTAAAATCTGGATTTTTATCTTAGTTAATTTCCGCCATATTCGAACTATTTTAATGGTTCCGAAAGGAAAATGACTGCCCCCATGGAGATTTCTGTGGAGTGTATTATATCAACAAACGTCACGTTTGGCATTTGGCATTGGATCTGGGTAATTACCGGTGAATTTTATCATTTAGGTATACACACTCTACAGAAGACGCAACTTAGGACTTCTTTTGTTTAAAGTAACCCGGTAGCCGCATCGCAAATGTATGGGCGTAGATACATATCACTTACTGTCATACAGTCGAGATTTGATGTAGGGTACCGAAATCGGCGAAATCTGTCGAGATTTGCCGAGTGGACCCCGGATATTATACTTTAGGGAAAAGAGTAAGATTATTTTCGTATAAATGACATGATACAAAGTTTGGGTTTAATACCGGTTTATGATCCAGGGCCCTGTTTCACAAAAAAAATAAGCTAAAATAAATTGTATGCCTTTACGAAGATCGATTGTAACTTGAAATTGTTTGCGCCTTCGCAGTTGAAAGGTTGGACTAGCGTAGCAATGTTTGTCCATGCTTCGACAGCCGTAAACAGAGAGATGAAACAAATTAATTTATTGCCATTACAACGGTGGGTTGACTTTGGATAATGCGGTTGCCGGGTGAAAACCCGCATTGATAAAATAAATGGCTTTAAGTTCATATTTTTATAGAATTGTGGATACGAGAAACTATAGAGAATTGTCACAAACATTTGATATTTCTGACCCAAATGACTAATCTACACTGTGGTTGCCTGGTGAAAACCCGCATTGATAAAATAAATGGCTTTAAGTTCGTATTTTTATAGAATTGTGGATACGAGAAACTATAGAGAATTGTCACAAACATTTGATTTTTCTGACTCAAACGACTAATTTACACTGTAAATTATTGCAGAATTTTAAAATCATTAAACAACTTTTAAAGGAGCTAAATCACTAACATCTTGGACCTAGAAATTGACAGAAGTCGATCGCAACGCATATGATACTGCAATGTGAATGTATATAAACGAATTTACATGCAATAGTTTCTGTTTTTACTCCAATTTTAAATCAGTTATGTTCGTCGAGTGCAAAATTCTAGCGTCTGGTTCTTCCATTCTACATACGCCGTTTGATTTGATGCAATGCGTCTAGCTTCGTCCATTGTTACAACTGGGACTGTAGCGCATTTTGTACACGGGTAAAATGTTTATTTTGTCTTAAATATTGGATATTAAAAGTCCATCTTTTCCCGATAAGATCACATAATCAATGTTGATTTAATTTGACAAATAAGTCGTGTTTTTAATGTTGAAGATTTTGGATGGTTATTGAGTTAGAGACTTAGCTCAATGATACTTTGAAAATGCCAAAGTGCTACACTCTTTATTAAAATCATTTGTTTGCAATATAAAATACGCTTGGTTCCTATATAACGGGGATTGGGTGGCCGAATGGTTAGAGGGCGCGTGCTGTATCATTGACGTGGTTTCGAATTGACGTGGAAAGGAGTAGGGTCGTCTTTTCAACCTCGTGGTCCTCCGGTTTCCTCCCACTGCTAAAGACCCCCATGCGCAAGCGAATTATTTAAATAATAAAAAACCCCAACACATGTAAGTCCCGAAATGACCTTGTCTATGTCGAGTGGACGTTAAACCCCATTTCTCTCTCTCTCCCCTATTTATAACTTATCTGAGTTATTTTGTGTTATTAACGAAAGCCTTCAGTAAGAAATAATAATAAATTTATGATATTAACATTTAATTTCTAATAGGTCCATAGTATTTTTCAATAAACACAAATTAAGATTATTGATTTATCTATTTATAAATCGTAATAACCCTAACATCATATTAGTAAATATTTTGTATATGTCATGTCTAGTATTGTAGGCCTGCTGCTCTTCTAATACCGAGAAAATTTTGCCAGTTTAAACCATTGTGGGTAAAGTTTCCCTTACATGAGTACACTGTATAGCGTCTTCATTAGCCCAGACCAAAGCAGTGTCGGGTGTAGTGCCGCTATCTGGGTCAGGTTTCCCTTACAGTATACTGTATAGCGTATGCCCGTCTGGGTAAAGTTTGCCTCATAGTACACTGTATAGCGTATGCCCGTCACCACTAGCCCAGTCAGAACAAAGCAGTTGTTTATTTCATTCAATTTTCCTACTTTTCTGATCCAATCGAGCTATTGAAGATACAGTGCATAAACTATTCACAATGCTACGAGGGACATTTTTAATGGACCGTGACATTTCATCATAGAAATTCAACTGTGAAGGATTCTATTATATGTACGCCAAAGTGTAACACTATCTTACAGATAACAGAATATCAGCATAGTGTATATAACACCTTTATTAAGTACATGGAATAGACATACGTCTGCTAGAGCTCTATTCCAAGACTGCTTTAGTCTCAGTGAACGCCGGTTCATAAAGGGTTCACCAATTAGCTAAGATGATGACAATGCACATTTCTCTGAAAGTGATTGTCAGGTCAAGGTATACACCAACACATATCTATTTATATCTAGTGTTCATATGTAGCTTATTAATAATAATTGAATAATTAGAAGTTTATTAAGTTCGTGTCTTCACAGGAGTCATCGAGAGTTTACATGTCATCACTTTATTTACATCACTTTGACATATTCTTTAGTAAGTGCAAGAGGGCCGCACTACATGCAAAACACAGCCAATAAGATGTACCTTACTATTACCATATCTGAGCATGAAAGCCAACATAACCGCATAGCAGGAATAGTTTTGTTACCATATCTGAGCGTGAGCCCACATATCCGCATAGCAGGTCTAGTTTTATTACCATATCTGAACATGAAAGCCAACATAACCGCTTAGCAGGGATAGTTTTATTACCATATCTGAGCGTGAAAGCCTACATTACTGCATCGCAGGTCTCGCTTATTATGCGTTTCAGAAACAAATATTAAATATCCAACTGTTTGTTTCATTTCCAGGGTAAAATGAAGACGTTGAGATTTTATGTTGTTCTGGCCATTCTAGCAGCTGCAGTATGTATATTTGCTATACATGTACATTCAAGAAATGGTGGTAAGGCGGCTCCGGTACATCACCCCATGTCCAACATGCAGGCAGCGAATGGTGGTAAGGCGGCTCCGGTACATCACTCCATGTCCAACATACACCCAACAACTAATCGTATAACGGACCATCATGTTAAAGACGTTCCGGATATGACGTTAACAGTTAGAATTGCGAGCAATAAAAAGCTATTAAAATTGTTTTATTGTGCGATGTTGAGAAGTACGGCTCTATATTGGTCAACAAGCCATCTTGGAAATCTGACGCTGATACTGGACAAAGAATCCCAAAATGATCACAAATTCGCAGAGAATCTTCAAAAATATCAGGAAAAGCTAGGAATAAATATTAGTTTTATGTACGAAGCTCTGCCTAAAGACGAACGTGTTTTAAAGGGCGCGAGATCTGCATCACGTGGCTACAATCGCCAACTGTTTTCCAGTTTTATTATGGACCAATTCATTTCAACACCGATAGTAGCTTGGACAGATACAGATGGTAAATTTACTACTCCAGTAACCCGTGACAATATTTTTAACGGAAAAAAACTGCGCGTAAAAGGAATGGACACGTTTAAGTATACTTGGATAAGTAGGTGGGACAAATTTACTGTACAATTGATCGGGAAGCACATGCCGTCAGACTTTATGACCTATTTTCCTGTGTATATCTGGAGAGACACAATAACCAATTGTAGGAAGTACATCTTAAAATATGTGAACGTTTCCACGATAGAAGAAGCCTATATTAAAGTAGCTGCAACGGATTATATACATATGAGCCCAGTAAATACCATTCTGACGTATGCGTATTATTTTGAAAAGGAGAGATATGATTGGCATATTGACATTAGAAACGCAGATTTACATAACTACAGCATACGTCATAAGATTCCAGACCACGAACTCACTTCTACGGACATGTCACCTGACTTACACGTGACAGTACACGAGAAATTTTATAGAGATCCTAACAATACAGTAAATCGTCAAGCTTATTGTGCAGCAGTTAATAACACTATAATCAACATGCCACAAGATATCAAAAAAATGTGTGAACCGTTTAAAACAAATGAAATGTGGGCTTTGTTTGAATTCTGTAATACAGTGAAACAAGAACACCTCACCACGTGGTGTAAAAATAAAAATAAACACTGCAGTTCTATGATAAAGGAACATTATGATAAGACACGACAACTTGTGAATAAAGGTGTGTACAACCTTGACCTGAAAAAACTGAAAGTAGTTGAAGAGGCTGCTAATTTTCACAAAATAAAGTGTAAGCCTTTTCTGTAAACTTGAAGACCATTCAGCTTTACAATAATATTTTGTGAACTGTTTTTTGTGAACTACTTTTGTGAAATATTTTTGTTAACTAATTTTGTGAAATATTTTTGTTAACTAATTTTGTGAAATATTTATTTATACTAATTTTGTGAAATAATTTTGTTAACTAATTTTGTGAAAAATATTTTAAAACTAATTCTGTGAAATATTTTTGTAAACCAATTTTGTGAAATATTTCTGTAAACTAATTTTGTGAAATATTTTTTGTAAACTAATTTTGTGAAATATTTTTGTAAACTAATTTTGTGAAATATTTTTGTAAACTAATTTTGTGAAATATTTTTGTAAACTAATTTTGTGAACTATTTTTGTGAATAACTTTTGTGAACAACTTTTGTGAAATATTTTTGTAAACTAATTTTGTAAAATATTTTTGTAAACTAATTTATTTAAATGTATTTCAAAACTAATTTTGTGAAATATTTTTCTAAACTAATTTTTTTTTTATGGGTAACTAATTTTTATTTTTGTTGGTAAACACATTTTATTGCTGTTGGTAAACACATTTTATTTTTGGGGGTAAATAAATTTTATTTTTCTGGGTAAACACCTTTTTAGTTTTGTATAATTAGTTTTAATTATTATACAGGCAAGGGTAGTCATTTGTAGCCTACAGACAAGATATTCAATCCCACCACGTTCTTTAGTTTATATAATTTAATTATTCTCTGATTTAGAATTCAGTTTCGGGTCGTACTTTTCAACAAAATAGCTTTCTTTAGCCTCTAAGAGGTCGTTGTGTTTTCTTTTAAGGCCATATAAAGGAAAATCACTAAATTTGCCCCCAACACATACCTGGTTGAAGTATTTGCTGTCGATAGAGTTTCATTCTCAACCTAAGCATCATTTGGGTCTTTCCTACATACCTCCCCTTGCATCCCGGACACGATATATGATAAATTAAATAGTTCGATTAATATCAAATGTATTATCATCATTAATTTTTATTGACGATCCCTCAATGATACTGTCACAGGTTTTACACTTCGAATTACTACATTTCGAAACTACTGGAATTAAAGCGACTTAATCATATTTAGTAGATGTTATAATCCTAGCTAGATTGGAAGTGTGCTTTAGACTGTTGATTATATTTTTCTCAATATGTTATTCATTGTTTGGCTATTTTTAAGGATATGGATGTAATTTTCAATGATAGATTTTCCATTTTCCTGGGGCGGATTGAATGTAGTAACTAAAGCAAAGTTCCTTTTTTCCAGAGTTTACGGGAACGTTAGATTGTCTTCACACGCTTAGCATCGTCTAGTAATTTACCTTGGTATTTTTGTTTTAATAAGAAACCTTTTAGTTCTTGGTCGGACACAATTGTCCACATTCGTCTAGCTAAGTTATATGGAATGTTTCGTTTTGTATGCGGTGTGTGATATCGTAGACAATCGGTACCCCTACCTGCCTCTTCGACTACTGTTTATAACAACCGATAAACAAGGTCTGGTGGTTAACGACGGATTATATGACACCTTAAATACATTAATATGAGTATTTCTACAAAGATCCAATTATAGTCTTTAATTTATAAAACTAATTGATTTTTTACAGTCAGTGACATGTGCTTATCAACGGACTTTACAGCATTAACACAAAATATCGAAAACAAACATAAAAACCAGAAAGCTATAAAAATAATTCACGGTTAAAAATTTGAAGAAGCGGCAAATCGTTCCATAGCGTGGGTGGTTAATGAAGACTGGCATACGTACGGAGCCCCTTAAGTGCACGATTCCACTCCTATATAATTATTTCGTTAAAACGAATTATTATATCGTTTAAACGAATTATTATTTCGTTAAAACGAATTATTATTTCGTTTAAACGAATTATTATTTCGTTTAAACGAATTATTATTTCGTTTAAACGAATTATTATTTGGTTTAAACGAATTATTATTTGGTTTAAACGAATTAATTATTTCGTTTAAACGAATTAATTATTTCGTTTAAACGAATTAACTATATCTTTTAAACGAATTAATTATTTCGTTTAAACGAATTAGTATTTCGTTTAAACGAATTAGTATTTCGTTTAAACGAATTAGTATTTCGTTTAAACAAATTAATGAAATACTTAATATAAATAGACGTGTGTATGTACCAATTCCAACTAGTTGAATAGTCAACAATTACGTAACGCTAGTTTTGCTATTTTTCACAACCACCCACCCCTGTAAAACATCTCGACCACTCGGCCATACTAGGGATCTTCACCATGAGCGACAAGAATCCTAAACACTCTGTCACACCAAGACCTCCACCATGAGCAGCAAGCGTCCTAACCACTCGGTCATATCGGGTTCCTACACCCACTCGGCCACATAGGGACTTACTATACTCGGCCACACCGGGCCTCATTCCACTCGTCCACACCGTGCTCCCCTCATGAGGGACAAGCGTCGTAACCAGAACACACCACATCGTTTCAATGCAATTCATACCGACACAGGCGATGGGGGGTAGGTGTCAAAAATGGCAATATTTTGTCATCGTTTAGCAGTTTACACAGACCTTCAAAAACTCAAAAGGATATCAGCCAAATGGCTGCCAGTCACTAACAGCAGATGACAAAACGTTACCATTTTTGACGACCACCCCCCATCGCCTGTGTCGGTATGAATTGCATTGAAACGATGTGGTGTGTTCTGGTTACGACGCTTGTCCCTCATGATGGGAGCATTGTGTGGACGAGTGGAATGAGGGCCCGGTGTGGCAAAGTAGAGTAAGTCCCCGTGTGGCCGAGTGGGTAGATGGTGTCCGAGTGGTGGTAGAAACCCAATATGACTGAGTCATCTTTGTCAACCACCGCCTGTGTCGTCAAGAATTGCATTGAAACGTTGTTATATGTTCTGGTTATGACGCTTGTCCCTCATGATTGGGACTCGGTGTGGACGATTGAATCAGAGTCCGGTGTGGCCGAATAGAGAAGTCCCTGTGTGGCCGAGTGGGGGGATGTCCGACTGGGGGTAGGATCCCGATATTACCGAGTGGTTAGGACGCTTGCTGCTCACGGTGCAGGTCTTGGTGTGACAAGAGTTTTTAGAATTCTTGTCGCTCATGGTGAAGATCCCTAGTATGGCTGAGTGGTCGAGATGTTTTACAGGGGTGGGTGGGTGTCCAAAATGGCAAAAAAAGCGTTACGTAATTGTTGAATGAATGAATGAATGAAATGGGGTTTAACGTCCTACGCTTAAGCACCTAACCTGGGCTAATTGAAGACGGGCATACGCCGTACAGTGTGCTATGAGGGAAATTTTTCCCGGGCAGCGGCGCTACGGCCTACTCTTATATCGAATTCCAACTGCCAAGGGATATTTTACGTGCACTCCAATTTGTACACGGGACCTCGGTTTTTCGTCCCATCCGAACGACTAGGCAGCTGTCCTTGTCAGGCCCTCCTTCTGCATCACTGACAAGAGGAAATCACGCCGGAAAATCGAGATGAACTTTCTCGGCCAATGCAGGGATCGAACACACAGCCTCCAGGCTAGCAAACCAGCGCCTTATCCATTTAGCCACCGTGATCCCCTCGTAATTGTTGAATGGTCTACGGTCAGCTATTGTACCTAGACAACTAGTTGGAATTGGTACATACACACGTCTATTTATATGAAAACAAGCAAGCACTGAAAAAAGTGCATTCAATTACAAAGAAAAATTTATCACATTTTCAACCGAAACACAAATCTTACAATATATTTACACAAATTGTCTATCAAATTATGGATACGTCCGACCATTATGCCACACATGCTGCCGCATTCGTGCATGGTGATGTTGCAGATATGCAACATTCTGACCATATCGAGCGTTAGACGGTTCACTTAACTTAGGTCCAGGTATTTCTTTTGCGTGGTTCTTAATATATATTTTAGCAAGGTCATCCAAATCTTCCTCGGGCACCCACGAATTCATCATTGTCGGGAGACCATTACAACGAATAAAATATTCCTGTTTGTCTCTTTTAATTCGTTTTCTAAGAACTTCCTTGGTTGATTTGGTTGCTATGTCCCGTTTGCTAAGGTTGTTTACTTCGGCATTCACATTTCTGCTTCTAGTCCGTCGATTTACATTGAAACAAACGATGTCTGTATTCGCTGGTCCTCCGATGTCCGTTTGACAACCTTGATTCACACTTTCCACAGAACACATTGTTTCCACCGAAACCAAAGGCAACTAGTCGGTCTCAACGGCCACTTCAACGGTTTTAGGCACCATGGGCCTATTTATATCACTTCGTTTAGAAGAAATTAACGATACCTGCTGAATGTCACTTTTCTTAGATAGAAAATCTTGACGACGCCGTTGATCACGCTCTATCTATGCTGAAGAACGATGCTTCTTCTCTTGATGACGATGTATAGAATTGCTCCACTTAAAACATATTTCTGTGGTACTGTTATCCTGTCTCAGGCTCCAAGTTACTGGTAACGTGTCCATATACCTGATGACGGCCAAAGCTGCTGCTGGAAAATAGCGTTCCATATCCATGTCGTTCTGACTTAACTCGCTGAGGGGTTTACCGGAAAATATGAGTAACTGAATACTCTATGCCCGCTTTCTCCACCAATTGCCGGAGTGCTGCTTTCCGGAGGTTGTAGCTTATTGCAACACTTACGACGAAAACTCAGATAAATAGTAAAAATTGTACTTTTAATAACGAGTGTCCAAAACTGGTTAACGGTCACAATAACGAGATAGGTATCGCTAGGGCGAGCCGGTAACCAAGACTAAAGTTACAATAGAATACAGAACATATAAACAAGCTCAGGATTAAAATAATTATATAATAAGATTTGATATAATGTTAAATTGCACATAGGAAACAGATGTTTAAATACAGAAGAAGATGTGGACATAGCAAAATTGCGTGTTAACTATAATTACGTAATATATATCGTTACATTAAGTATAAACTCAAACAGTTAAACGACTTGAAAGATTAGTGAGATATCAATTCGGACATTGTCAATTACTACTTTAACAAAAATTATATCATAACATATATACAAAGATACACTACAACATCAGTAGTCGCTTATTAAACTCGTCACTCATCAGTACTTGCACCGTACGTCAGTATTGCTACAAATGGTCAGTAGTAATTTGTTGTTGTTTATTACAGATTTAAAGTCCAATACATCATCAACCTCGTGGGTTTTCTCCGGGCACTCCGGTTTTCCCCCACTGCTGAAGACCCCTACGCGCAAGCGAATTATTGAAATAAAATTAAAACCATATGTTAGTCCTGGATTGACCTACTTGTGTTGAGTGGACGTTAAACCCCATTTCTCTCTCTTTTTCTAGACAAGTTGTTTATTACAGATTTAAAGTCCAATACATCATATATCAAGATATTTAACTATATTCATTTATAGTCCAGTCAAAACAGGGGGGGGGGGGATGGCTGATTGGTTACCGTAATTAAATATTTCTTTAACCCCCTTATTGTAAAAAAAACTGTATATACAGGGCCATACTATATACCGGAAAACACCGGAAAACAACCGGAAAATACCATTTTATACTGAATACCAGAAAACACCGGAAAAGCACTAGATACCGGAAAACACCCTAAATACCGGAAAACACCCTAAATATGTTACCCAGAGCCTAACCCTAACCCGTTTCCACCACCCTAGCTCTAAACCTTACCCTAACCCCAACCCGTTTCCGACACCCTAACCCTAAACCTTACCCTAACCCTAACTCTAACCTTAGACACTGTATTTTGACATACCCTTTGTCCTGTACTACCGATAGAGAGAAACCACACTGCAAAGTTTAGGGGAAGTTTATTTGACCAACCCATGGAGTAGGGAATTATAATCATAGTATTGGGAGGAATATGGCCGATAACCCGACATCACGACATATTTTTAGGGTGTTTTCCGGTATTTAGTGTGTTTTCCGGTATTAAGTGGTTTTCCGGTATTTTCCGGTGTTTTCCGGTTGTTTTCGGTGTTTTCCGGTGTTGTCGGGTGTATAGTATTGCCGTATATACATGTACATATTCTATTCATATATATAAAAGTACAAAAAATATGTTGCATTTTTTAGCGTAAATAAATATTTTTTAACCCCCCTAATTTAAAAACTGTATACATGTACATACTATTTTTATATATAAAAGTACAAAAATTAACGCAATTCACCCTTTCATATACATACAGATACAAGTATGTTTCATATGTTAGTCTTGTGGTTTTGTTTCATCTTTGTCATGTTTGTACATAGATGGGAATCAAGGTGGCTAAGTGGATAAGGCGCTGGTTCGCTAGGCTGGAGGTTGTGTGTTCGATCCCTGCATTGGCCGAGAAAGTTCATCTCGATTTCCGGCGTGATTTCCCCTTGTCAGTAATGCAGAAGGAGGGTCTGAAGGGGAGAGGTGCCAAGTCGTTCGGATGGGACGAAAAACCGAGGTCCCGTGTACACATTGCGTGTACTTAAAAGAACCCTTGGCAGTTGGAATTCAGTTGCTGCCCTGGCAAAAATCTCCCTCATAGCACACTGTATGGCGTATGCCCGTCTTCAATTAGCCCAGGTTAGGTGCTTAAGCGTAGGACGTTAAACCCCATTGCATTCATTTGTACATAGATACTACCTGAATAAATATATTTACGCCCGCTGTATCCTACAACTAATAAAGAAGGGCGTACCCCGCACAGTGAGCTACGAGGGATATTTTACCAGGACCGCGACGCTACCGCCTACTCTTATATCGATTTCCTCCGTCCTGCACCACTGACAATTAGAGGGAATTTTCTCCGCGATCGAACTCCCGACCTTCTGGTTAGCGAGCCAGCGTCTCACTCACTTAGCCACAGTGGCTCTCTATATACCATAAAGTGCGCTATGAGGACAATTTTGCCCAAACAGCGGCACTACGGCCTACTCTTATATCAATATCAAATTCCAACTGCAATGGATCTTTTAAGTGCACGCCAAAGTATACACGGGGCGTCAGGCTTTCGTCCCATCCAGACGACCATGCGTTGTCAGTTTCTGTGCGAGCCTGCGTTTCACTCACTCACCAAGACACTATCATTCTGGAAAACGCCTTACTAAATGGAACAAAGGAATATTTTGTGAACAGTATGTTGACACAAAAGTGATTTATTCATCACAATTTCAAGACATTACGAGAAGGTTTGGAGTCGACACAGTCTCTACCAGTATCTGGTGTGCCCACAATGACGATTGATGAACGCCAACCCATCAAAAAGCCTGCCGTTGAGTCAACTGAATAATGTACGTACCGGTGTGTAACAGCAATCTGTAATTGGATCTTTACTATTGCAATATTCTCTAAACCAAGTCTATCGTATCAAGATGTTTAAAGAGCGTTAACAATATATTCATTTATGAGTATACAAAGATGTATCTGTCGTTGATCAGTCAACTGGCGTGGTTTCGAATCCCCGGTTGTACGTGGCGAGGAAAGGGTCGCCTGTCTAGCCTCGTGGGTTTTCACCGGGCCCTCCGCCCCAACTTCTAAAAATCCCTACGCACAAGCGAATTATTGAAATATTTCAACCATATGTGAGTCCCGAAATGACCTGGTGTGTGTCGAGTGTACGTTAAACACCATTTCTCTTTCTCTCTCTTTTGCAACGTCTCCTTTGGCCACGGGGTGCAACATACAATTTAATTACACGGCTGTGTGTCGCGAAAGCTTCCAGGAAACTTCCACGGAATGCCCAGTCGTTCGGCATGCACGTAAAATAACCCTTGGCAGTTGGAATTCAGTTGCTGTCCTTTCAAAAATTCCCTCATAGCACACAGTATGGCGTTTGCCCGTCTTCAATTAGCCCAGGTCAGGTTAAACACTATTCCATTCATTCATTCATTCAATGCACACGGGATGTACATGTAAACGTCAGAGACCGGTTCCAGCTGAACGCACATTGTTTTTATAACTCTAAATCCTTTAACAGGCCAGTTTCTGTGGGAAAACATTTAAGGTAAGTAGTTAGATTGTTATCATTTTAATAATTTTAATATGGCTTACAGCAGCCGAGTCTTTTAGCTCAATATCACCCAAAATCTTTTACATTCAACACACGAATAATTTGTCGATTTAAATCAGCATTTTTGTTTTGATCTTAGCGGTAAAAGGTGACTGTGTTCACAGGGGTTCACTCCCATTTCTACTACGTCCTATTTTAGATTACACCCCATTTCATTTCAACTACAAATTGTATTAATCTCTAAATTCTGACTAGCTAACTAATCAGCAATGAACTGTTCCACCGATTAAGAGATCTAAGGCAGGCTTTAAAAAAAGGGAGAAACGCGAGACAAAATGTCACCGATTAACATAGACGCTGATATTAGGCCTATTGTAACGGTTCCTGATAAAAATTCCAGATCGGTTGTCGCTAAATCTAATTATTTCTTCGAGAATGAAGAAAAACGTAAATATGGGTACCTATTGAAATATAATGGGCCCTGTTTCACGAAACTTTAACTTAGATAAAAAAAAATCAAAATTTTACTAATTTGATTGGATGATATTAGATTGATTTTAGTGCTTAGCCAATCAAAATTAAAGTATCCACTCAAATTTGGATTTCGAGAAACAGGGCCCAGGTTTCGGCATTTCCAGGGGGATTATGTAGAATGGAAGGGCTTACGACAAACGTTTAAACGGAAAATGGCTAGGAATAATTGCGTGTTTTTTAGTTCAGGATAAATGGTATAAAATAAGTGAATAATACATTTGGGGATGAGACAGGTTTAGGGGTGAGCTTACAATTTTGTCGGTAAATTTTTATGACCAGAATTTCCCTGGATTTATTTAATAATTTAGCTGAATTTCTTGCATTCATTTCGGTAAAAAAACACTTGATATTCCTATCAGTATGGATCATCTGTTGTTTGTCAATCTTATTAAAACACAGATCATACAATTCAGCCGGGATCCATGTGCACGTACTGCGTAATGCGGAATGCGTAGTACGTAATGCGTATTTAACACTTTGCACTAAAATGGTAGGAGTTGATTCCATGTACACGTAATGCGTAAAGCGTGATGCGAGGCGCGTAGTACGTGTTTCTCGGGACGCTCACAAGAGTGTCCGAATACGCAATACGCGTGTATACGGAGATGCACATGCGCACTGCCACTACAATAGGCATATCCGATGTATTTTTGGGATGGCAATATTCGGTCCTCGACCACATATAATACGCCACTTACGTAAACATGAAAACTGACAATACGCGTTACAGAACACGCAACACGCATCACATAACACGCATTACACACGCATTCCGCACGCACTGCGTACACATGGAATTCCGGCCTTATAGTCAAACACTTATAATCCGACCAGAAGTGGTATCGTTGTGCTTAGTAAATTGTATTATTATATTGATCAAAATTAGTATGGGACTCTTAATATAATAAATGCAGGAGAACTGCACTACACGCAAATAAACAAAAAAAATCTACAAGATAAACCTGCGAACAAGACAGAAAATAGACATTTCAAACACTAAACAATTATCAAATCAAGTGAATGGAGCTGTGGGCCAGCCCTACGCGTCCACTGTGCTGTACAATCCCGGGCCTGTTGTGGTATAGGCTTCACTAAATTGATTTACAAAAAAAGACGTAACAAGAAAATGCGACCGATCACATATTTCGTTTCGTTTTTTATTGTTCACAATTTTGTTTTATTAACGTTTGTCTTTACAACACTAGGAGTTGTTATAAAAGCCCACCCTTTCCCGGTAAGATCACAACATCAATGTTAATTTAATGTGATAAATAAATCGTGTTTACAATGTTAAAGATTTTGGATGATATTGAGTTTACCCCCCCCCCCCCCCATCGCTTTAATATTCTAATATTATTTATAATCCATTGTCATGTATAAATAAAATAGAAACAAAGTACGAACAATCCAAACCATAAGACAGAATTCGAAGTCATAAAAAACGTTATAGGCAAACAGTGTATTTAAGCAAAATAGTTTAAAGGGAGCAGCCCGAATTTCAAAGAATCGGAAAATTACACGTTCATGAACGTATGAGATTAAACGCTAAAATAAAGAGGAATCGTGTATTTACCTTGTCTGAAAATTTCAGTTCAAAATATTGAGTAGTTTGGACGTGAATGCAAAAAAAGCTTAACTGGACACTAGCGCTTTTAAGTTTTTCTTTTAAATTGTTATGATACCAATTTTAACTTAATCAAAGAAGAACTTTAAAAGTGAGTCAATAGGGTTAGATTGAAAGCTGCACATAATATAGACTCGTTTTATCCAGACACTTCTGTGTAATGCGAACAGAACACAAGTCTTCGGCCACCGAGCCGTACCGGCGATTAGAAGTTGTTTAAAAACGTATAACATAGCTTGGGGAAGTTGCTCGGATCTAAGTTGGAGGCTATTAAGGGCTTTTCATACAAAATTAAGTAGTTTTAACCCCCAAAATGTTATCGGGATGGTCCCTTTAATCAACAAATGGACTGCTGCTCGTGTACACCATACATGACAAACATGTATGGTATTTGAAGATCCCTATACAGGGCAGATAAACAGTTTATATGATAAATAGGGTGTGTCAGGATGAAGTCAACCGGAGAATATCTAACCTCGACCTTTTTTAATATATATATATTAGTATGGCTCGCGTAACTGATTTATAAGAAAGGTATAGTTGAAGTTATCAGTTTCTTTAGAATACAAAATATAAGAAGTTCCCTTTTTCGTTTCACTAGAGCAGCCAAGAATGCTATTTATATTTTACCAAGTTAGTTTCTCAGGCATTGGTCTCCCAAATGTTGTTGTTCTTAGTGTTTAACATCCGCTTCCACCGAAAGTTATATCGCAGACAAGTCTTTTTTTCATTTTTATTATCTAAGTCCACGCGCAAGGGTCTTTACTGTGGGAAGAAACTGAAGTACCCGGAGGAAACCCACGAGGTTGAGAGAGAGAGAGAGAAATGAGTTTTAACGTCTACTCGACACAAACTAGATCATTTTGGGACTAACGTATGGTTTTCAATTTTTATTTCAATAATTCGCTTGCGCGTAGAGATCTTTAGCAGTGGGAGGGTACCAGAGTGAACGAAGCAAACCCACGAGAAGGCTCCTCTATCTCCATGTCACATACGCTCACACTAGGGCTCGAAACCACAGCCACAAGCAAGAGGTGACCCCCCCCCCCCTCGACGACGTTGAGAAGGCGCCCCTATCTCCATGTCACATACGCTCACACTAGGGCTCGAAACCACAGCCGCAAGCCAGAGGTGACCGCCCCCCCCCACGAGGTTGAGTAGGCGCCCCTATCTTCATGTCACATATATACGCTCACAAAAGGGCTCGAAACCACAGCCGCAAGCCAGAGGTGACCGCCCCCCCCCCCACGAGGTTGAGAAGGAACCCCTATCTCCATGTCACATACGCTCACAAAAGGGTCGAAACCACAGCCGCAAGCCAAAGGTGACCGGCTAACTCCCCTCCCCCCACACGAGGTTGAGAGGACGCCCCTATCTCCATGTTACATACGCTCACACTAGTGACTGGCCAACAAGAGGTCGAAGCGCGGCACTCTAGGCCATCCGAACCCCCTGGTCTCCCAAAAACTGGCGTCCACTTTAATACAAGGTCACAAGGGGCCGGTTTCACGACATTTTAACTAATATAAAATCCTTTTTTGAGTAAGGGCTGGTTTTAGTGCTTAGCCAATCAAAATTGAAGTATGTACTAAAATCTGGATTTTTATCTTAGTTAATTTCCGCCATATTCGAACTATTTTAATGGTTCCGAAAGGAAAATGACTGCCCCATGGAGATTTCTGTAGAGTGTATTATATCAACAAACGTCACGTTTGGCATTGGTTCTGGGGAGTTACCGGGGAA
Organism: Patella pellucida; assembly: GCA_917208275.1. NCBI lineage: Eukaryota > Metazoa > Mollusca > Gastropoda > Patellidae > Patella > Patella pellucida. Next base: position 2,789,841 of record OU795042.1, on the reverse strand, counting down.
TTTTATCATTTAGGTATACACACTCTACAGAAGACGCAACTTAGGACTTCTTTTGTACCCGGTAGCCGCATCGCAAATGTATGGGCGTAGATACATATCACTTACTGTCATACAGTCGAGATTTGCCGAGTGGACCCCGGATATTATTCGTTAGGGAAAAAAGTAAGATTATTTTCGTATAAATTTGTGTTAAATGTACGGAAGCGTAATATAAATTGGGTTTAATACCGGCTTCACAAAAAAATAAGCTAAAATTACTAAAATAAATTTAACTAAAATAAAAATGCAATTTTAAATTGTATGCCTTTACGAAGATCGATTGTAACTTAAAATTGTTTGCGCCTTCGCAGTTGAAAGGTTGGACTAGCGTAGCAATGTTTGTCCACGCTTCGACAGCCGTAAACAGAGAGATGAAACAAATTAATTTATTGCCATTACAACGGTGGGTTGACTTTGGATAATGCCGTTGCCGGGTGAAAACCTGCATTGATAAAATAAATGGCTTTAAGTTCGTATTTTTATAGAATTGTGGATAAGAGAAACTATAGAGAATTGTCACAAACATTTGATATTTTTGACTCAAACGACTAATTTACACTGTAAATTATTGTAGAATTTTAAAATCATTAAACAACTTTTAAGGGAGCTAAATCACTAACATCTTGGCCCTAGAAATTGACAGAAGTCGATCGCAACGCATATGATACTGCAATGTGAATGTATATAAACGAATTTACATGCAATAGTTTCTGTTTTTACTCCAATTTCAAATCAGTTATGTTCGGCGAAATAAGCCCAAAGTCTCATTCGAGTGCAAAATTCTAGCGTCTGGTTATTCCAGTATACATATGCTGTTTGATTTGATTCAATGCGTCTAGATTTGTCCCTTGTTAAAACTAGGGCTGAAGCGCATTATGGTACACGGTTCGTGTACCAATGGTAAAATGTTTATTTTGTCTCAAATATTGGACATCAAAAGTCAACCTTTTCCCGGTAAGATCACATAATCAATGTTGATTTAATTTGACAAATAAGTTGTGTTTTCAATGTTGAAGATATTGGATGGTTATTGAGTTAGAGACTTAGCTCTTTTAAATTGACAAATAAATCGTGTTATTAATGTTGAAGGTATTGGGTGGCATTGTGTTAGAGACTTAGCTCCTTTAAATTGACAAATAAATCGTGTTTTTAATGTTGAAGATATTGGGTGATATTGCGTTAGAGACTTAGCTCCTTTAACCTAATACACCAAACAGCCAATGTTCGGATGCCTAAATTTGAAATGTCAGCCTCGTGGACCCTTTCAAAGATACTTGGAAAATGCCAAAGTGCCACACGCTTTATTAAAATGATTTTTTTTGCAATATGGATTACGCTTGGCTCCTATATAACGGGGGATTGGATGGCCGAATGGTTAGAGGGCGTGTGCTGTATCATTGACGTGGTTGCGAATTGACGTGGCAAGGAGTAGGGTCGTCTGTTCAACCTCGTGGGTTTTACCCGGGTCCTCCGGTTTCATCCCACTGCTAAAGACCCCTACGCGCAAGCGAATATTTGAAATAAGAAAAATAAAAAAACACATGTTAGTCCCGAAATGACCTAGTCTGTGTCGAGTGGACGTTAAACCCCACCCCTCTCTCTCTCTCTCCCCTATACATAACTTCTCTGAGTTATGTTGTGTTATTAACGAAAGCCTTCAGTAAGAAATAATAATAGATTTATGATATTAAAATTTAATTTCTAATAGATCCAAATAAGTAGGGGCATTTATGACATATGGTACCTTTACCCCAAAAAAAATGCAACAAATAGTTTTTTTACTGATTTGGGCAGTACTATGTGTCTATTGTCACATGTTCAAAATCTTAAGGAATCCGACTTCCGGAAAGTGGTTATTTTCAAGATGGCTTCCAAGATGGCCGCCAGACCATTAAAATAACAGTAAATTGACCATAACTCGGTCATCATTTGACCAAAACATGTAGTTTTTGTGTCTATATCTAGGTTTTTATACCCTGTAAAGTCAATGAGACCATTCTCAGAATTGTTGAATTAGCTGATAGCCTATAAATTCAATATGGCAATCCAAAATGGCTGCCAAAACAATTAGAAATGAACCATAACAATGTATTGGTTATTTAAAAACCCGGTGAAAGCCCACATAGCAGGTCTAGTTTTATTACCATATCTGGGCGTGAAAGCCAACATAACAGCATAACAGATCTAGTTTTTATTATCATATCTGAGCTTGATGGCATCGCAGGTCTCGCTAATATTATTATCATTATGCGTTTCAGAAACAAATATTAATTATCCAACTGTTTGTTACTTTTCCAGGGTAAAATGAAGACGTTGACATTTTATGGTGTTCTGGCCATTGTAGCAACAGTACTCTGTACATTTTATATACATGTACATTCAATAAATGGTGGTAAGAAGGCTCCGGTACATCACCCCATGTCCAACATACACCTAACGAATGGTGGTAAGGCGGCTCCGGTACATCACTACATGTCCAACGTACACCCAAGAGTTAATCATATGACGGACCATACGTTTGAAGACGTTCCGGATATGACGTTAACAGTTAGAATAGCGAGCAATAAAAAGCTATTAAATTTCTTTTATTGTACGATGTTGAGAAGTACGGCTCTGTATTGGTCAACAAGCCATCTTGGGAATCTGACGCTGATACTGGACAAAGAATCCCACGATGATCACAAATTCGCAGAGAATCTTCAAAAATATCAGGAAAAACTAGGAATAAATATTAGTTTTATGTACGAAGCTATGCCTAAAGACAAACGTGTTTTATCTGTCGCGAGGTATCAACGGCCTGGCTACAATCGACAACTGTATTCTAGTTTCATTATGGACAAATTCATTTCAACACCGATAGTAGCTTGGACAGATACAGATGGTAAATTTACTACTCCAGTAACCCGTGACAATATTTTTAACGGAAAAAAACTGCGCGTAAAAGGAATGGACACGTTTCAGTATGAATGGATAAGTAGGTGGGACAAATTTACTGTACAATTGATCGGGAAGCACATGCCGTCAGACTTTATGACCTATTTTCCTGTGTATATCTGGAGAGACACAATTACCAATTGTAGGAATTACATCCTAAAATATCTCAACGTTTCCACAATAGAAGAAGCCTATATTCGAGTAGGATCACAAGATTCCTCGATACATATGAGCCCAGTAAATACCATCCTGACGTATGCGTATCATTTTGAAAAGGAGAGATATGATTGGCATATTGACATTAGAAACGCAGATTTACATAACTACAGCATACGTCATAACATTCCAGACCACGAACTCACTTCTACTGACATGTCACCCGACTTACACGTGACAGTACACGAGAAATTTTATAAAGATCCTAACAATACAGTAAATCGTCAAGCTTATTGTGCAGCAGTTAATAACACTATAATCAACATGCCACAAGATATCAAAAAAATGTGTGAACCGTTTAAAACAAATGAAATGTGGGCTTTGTTTGAATTCTGTAATAAAGTGAAACAAGAACATCTAACCACGTGGTGTAAAAATAAAAATAAACGCTGCAGCTCTATGATAAAGGAACATTATGATAAGACACGACAACTTGTGAATAAAGGTGTGTACAACCTTGACCTGAAAAAACTGAAAGTGGTTGAAGAGGCTGCTAATTTTCACAAAATAAAGTGTAAGCCTTTTCTGTAAACTTGAAGGCCATTCAGCTTTACAATATTTTGTGAACTATTTTTGTAAACTAATTGTGTGAATTATTTTTACACGTGACAGTGCACTGACTTCTATCGATATGTTACCTGATTTACACGTGACAGTGCACGAGAAATATTATAGAGATGATACAAATTTAATAAACTTTCTAGCTTATTGTGAGCAGCGGTTAATAACACGGTACTTAACATGCAACAAGATATAAAACAACTATGTGAACCGTTTATAACAAATGAAATGTGGATTTTATTTGAATTCTGTAATAAATTAAAACAAGAACACCTTACCACGTGGTGTAAAAATAAAAATAAACACTTTAGCTCTATGATAAATAAACATTATCATAAGACACGACAATTTGTGAATAAAGGTGTGTACAACCTTGACCTGAAAAAACTGAAGGTAGTTGAAGAAGCTGCTAATTTTTATAATATAAAGTGTCGGCCCTTTCTGTAAACTTAAGTTTAAGTTTAAGTTTATTCCATTTAATAGAGAGGTTTCGCACCAGTACGTATACAGTTAGTGGGACGGATACGTCATCAATCTGTGTGTTCTTGTGACGTCACAGCAACTTTCCTTATCCGCAATGCGAACTGAAGGACGGTTAGTCAGGTCACTGCACGTGGTAGAAACTAATTTGTGATCTTAGTGGAACGGATATGTCATCAGTTTGTGTGCTCTTGTGGCGTCACAGCAAGTTTTTCTATCTGCTGTTCGTACAGAAGGACGACTAGTCAGCTTACTACACGTTGTCGAAAAACGAGTAAGGAATCTTCAATTTTTTCATAATTTTGGATATAAACAAACTATTTCATGATTTACACATCTTTGTTAATACCATGTAGTCCAAAGAATTAATGATTATTTTTGTTTTAAACATAAAAAACCTGTCTAAAAGGCACTTTTAAAAGACCCCTATTACTAGGACAAAAATTCTGTTTTGTTTCTTCGATTATTATTTTTTTTTATATAGAAATGGCGATGGTAACAGCATGAATATCAATCTGTTAAAAGAATTATAAGTGCAGCGGTCCCCTTCTAAAATTCAATGGGAAGCTGTGGAGAAAAAGTTAGGCCTACAGTTCTGTTTACTGTTAAAAATCATCAGTGGTCTGATTCCAAACTTTCTCCTTTAGCTGTAGTGGCACGTGCTTATTCTGCTGCTAAGAAAGCGGCCTGTGTATCACTCACCATTTTGTGTAAAACCGTTCTCTAAGCAAGAGCGAACAGTCCCACCATAGAAGTAACTACTTTACTGAATTCTTATTTATTTACATATTTTGTATATCCGATTTTTAGTGTAACGCATCCAAGCCACCAACAACTGTCCTGTTTTCGCAGACGAATCTTTCGGGGAGCTTCAATGCAATACCAAGCCTCTTAAATTATTGAATCTTTATCAAATCTAAATAAATCCACGGACTGATCATCACTAAGATTAAAATCAACATCTGCATCGTATGTTACATGGCCATTGCGTTGTGCATCAGCATTTTCCAATTGATGAAAATCATGTACTTATCGTCATTCTCGATCGCCATAATCAAAATATTTTCATTAAAAGCCCCTGCTCTTTTGACTAGACATACATGAGCGACATATATCAGCTATACGTTAAAAATGCGAAACCTATAAAAGCCGTCTAACCGTTAAGGGATAGCTATGTGTAACCGTACTCGTTTACGTTCAGGTGCGAAATGTCTCTAATATAGCACTCATTACTGCAATACCTGCATTCAATGGCACTTTACAAATAAAATAAATAATTTAATAATATGTACAAGAAATAAATTATTAATTATTAATGGCGAACATTCTTTGGTAAAGATACGTTTTAAGTGATTTCTTAATACTATCCAGGGAGTTAAGAGTTTTTTTAAGCTGTCGGGTAGATCAACACTGAAAGACCTGTCCGCAAATGTTTTTCTTTTTGTAGCTAGGGTGTATAGTGACTGGCTGTTTGAACTTCGTGTTGAATATTGGTTTGGGTTGGGTTTAAGTAAATCTACCAAGTACTGGGGAGCAAGGTTTTTTAAGCACTTAAAGACCAAAAGCAATAGTTTATATTCTGCACTAGCATGTATGGGCAAAATGTGAAGTTCTTTCAGAGCATCTGATGAACTTGAATATTTAGACTGCCCCAGGATCATTTTTGCTGTGAGGTTTTGTATTCTTTGAAGCGGTAACAATGTATTTTTGGCAGATTGACATAGAGGCTTTTGTAGTAGTCCAGATGTGAAAAAACAAGAGCATTAGCAAGTTTTAAGCCCCAATACCACTCTTGTTGTAACTGAATAATAAGTTCCAATCTTTATTCTGGTCAACAATTTGTACTATTTTACAATATTTCAATTAAAACATGATACAAATTTCATCTTAACACACCTAATTTTAAAAATTGGAAAAATTCAACTACATGCCGTAACATGGTTTGAAAAGCCTTACGTAAGCACTTTCAAATGCAACTTGGATTTAAACATATTTTCGAACCCTCGGGACAAGTAAGATAGGTTGTAATGGATAATTTACACAACAGGTAGGACACTGTCAAGCCAGCAATGGTGTTTTTGTCCCTTTAAGCGATAATTTCCGTCCAGGTAGCGGTTTATTTTCTTGATATCAAATAGTGATATTGCAGTGGTTCAAGATTTTATTGCGATATGCATTTTGAGATTGAGGTTTTCATCAATCGACACACCGAGAATTTTAACCAGGTTTGACCGTGTGACAGGCACATCTCCAACTTTGATCTCTATCTTATGTATTATTATAGCTAGCCTCTTTAAAGTTGCCTATGAGTATAAACATTCTTATTATGCTTGTATATGTATAATTGTTATATATTGTACATTTTCATCTATTTTACTGTATTTATATAATATGTATGTGTTTGCCAATTATAACTATATAATGTACATACACCCTTTTTGCATTAATAATATACTATTTAAAAAAAGCAGGGGATATTTGATTTTGGGGGGCATAATACTAAAAATATGCAAATGACTACGAAAAAAGTGACTACAGAACCTAAGAGAAGGAATATTTCCAGTTGCATGTGACATCAAAACGCACCAATAGCTATCGCATGGAATGCAGGTGATGCTTGTGATCATCATGGGGGTCCAACCCAAGATTTGCACGACTCTGACTTTGAATGTTACAGTCATTGTGGCATTGAATTCCAGGGTAGAAACATCAGTTTAATTGTTTTAGTGACCAGAAAACGAATTTTGATATGCGTCGGCTTACCCAAAATGAAAGGTTACGTGGCCTTGGCATGCTACAGATCGGCACAACACAGGCGGTTGTGGCGCGGACGATGAATGTTTCTCAATTTGTCATAAGCAGGCTATGGTCCAGATACCGTGATACACAATCTGTACAGGACAGACCACTCTCAGGTCGACCAAGGGCGACAACTCAAGCCCAGGATCGATTTATCCGTACCTTGGCCTTGAGAAATCGTGTCATCACAGCAAATCAGATCAGCGCTCGTATTCAAACAGACACTGGTGTGAGAGTGAGTGGCCAGACGATTCGGAATCGACTGCATAGGGGTCACCTTCGCGCCCGACGTCCTCGCGTGATCCATTGTTTGAGAGATCATCACATTCATGCAAGACGTCATTGGTGTAGGAATAGTCAACACTGGGATAATCGAAGCTGGACCAATGTGATGTTTTCAGATGAGTCAATGTTCACTGTTGATTTTTTGGACAGACGTAGGAGGTGTGGCGTCGTCGAAACGAACGCTTCTAAGACGTTAACGTCATCAGACATGATCAATTTGGGGGTGGTTCTGTTATGGTGTGGGGAGGCATCACTGTTGCTAGAAGAACGGCTTTACATGTTGTTGCAGGGCGTGTAACAGGCCAGTACTACCGGGACAACATCTTGGCAGTCAATGTTTTGCCGTTCGCACGACGTCATGGCCGCCGTTTCATCTTCCAGAATGACAACGCAAGATGTCACAGGTTACCTCCAACAACAGAACATCACCATATTACCTTGGCCAGTCCCGACCTCTCCCCGAACGAGCATGTCTGGGACATGCTTGGACAGAGGTTACGTCAACGTCAACAACGTCCTGCCAATGTCCAAGAACTTGCTCCTGCGTTGCAACAGGTATGGGACAATCTGGACCAAAATGACCTTAGACGTCTCATTAGAAGTATCCCACGTCGGATCAATGCTTGTTTGGCAAACAGAGGAGGATTCACCCGTTACTGACTTTGTTGTGATGCTGTGGTAACTTTGTTGTTTGACCCCGGGTATCATTTTATCCTTATAATGGTGCCTTACTTAGTCTAACGATCATTTGGAATAAATCGATGAATGTGAACTTCATTTCATTTGTTTCTTCGTCAGTTTCATTAGGTGACTTTAATAACACTTAAAAATCAAATATCCCCTATTTTTTTTTAATAGTATATATGTATACAAATTATTTAGGGAGAGTGGTTTTACATAGGCTAATCCTGTTCCCCGATCCCATTCAGACAACCTGAATAAAATATTGTTTAAAAAACCCAAATACTTTGATCTCTGTTGTACATTTTTGAAGAATTTTGCTACTACCAAAAACTATAAATTCTGATTTCTCATCATTCATTTTCAGCCGGTTGCTGAGCATCCAATTTGTAATGAAATCTCACCAGCTTTAAAACTGCCGTAGATACGAAGCTATCCATTCGTGGGCGGTTTACAAACGCCAAAGCACTTTTGAAGGATTCCAAGCAGCACTTCATGATTAACGGTATCTAACGCGGCACTAAGATCTATTGTGACAAGAGGGGATAATAATTGATGTTCCATATTATGTAAGATGTCGTTATATATTTTAACGATTAATGTTTCTGTACTAAAGTTTTTACGATATGCGCTCTGGTAGGATTGTAGGAGCTTGTGGTTGTCCATGTGCTTAGTAAAGCTGACCAGAGAAGCTTTTTCGACCAACTTGAAGGTCATTTAGTTTTACAATATTTCAATGAACTAATTTCATTTTGAAAACTAAATTCTTTTTTTGTTAACAAAATTCTATTTTTGTAAACTTAATTCTATTTTTGGAAACTAAATTCTATTTTTGTAAACTAAATCCTTTTTTTGTTAACTAAATTATATTTTTGTAAACTTAATTCTATTTTTGGAAACTAAATTCTATTTTTGTAAACTAAATTCTATTTTTGTAAACTAAATTCTATTTTTGTAAACTAAATTCTATTTTTGTAAACTAAATTCTATTTTTGTAGACAAAATTCTATTTTTGTAGACAAAATTCTATAAAGTATTTCTGTAGACAAAATTCTATTTTTGTAGACAAAATTCTATTTTTGTAGACAAAATTCTATTTTTGTAGACAAAATTCTATTTTTGTAGACAAAATTCTATTTTTGTAGACAAAATTCTATTTTTGTAGACAAAATTCTATTTTTGTAGACAAAATTCTATTTTTGTAGACAAAATTCTATTTTTGTAGACAAAATTCTATTTTTGTAGACAAAATTCTATTTTTGTAGACAAAATTCTATTTTTGTAGACAAAATTCTATTTTTGTAGACAAAATTCTATTTTTGTAGACAAAATTCTATTTTTGTAGACAAAATTCTATTTTTGTAGACAAAATTCTATTTTTGTAGACAAAATTCTATTTTTGTAGACAAAATTCTATTTTTGTAGACAAAATTCTATTTTTGTAGACAAAATTCTATTTTTGTAGACAAAATTCTATTTTTGTAGACAAAATTCTATTTTTGTAGACAAAATTCTATTTTTGTAGACAAAATTCTATTTTTGTAGACAAAATTCTATTTTTGTAGACAAAATTCTATTTTTGTAGACAAAATTCTATTTTTGTAGACAAAATTCTATTTTTGTAGACAAAATTCTATTTTTGTAGACAAAATTCTATTTTTGTAGACAAAATTCTATTTTTGTAGACAAAATTCTATTTTTGTAGACAAAATTCTATTTTTGTAGACAAAATTCTATTTTTGTAGACAAAATTCTATTTTTGTAGACAAAATTCTATTTTTGTAGACAAAATTCTATTTTTGTAGACAAAATTCTATTTTTGTAGACAAAATTCTATTTTTGTAGACAAAATTCTATTTTTGTAGACAAAATTCTATTTTTGTAGACAAAATTCTATTTTTGTAGACAAAATTCTATTTTTGTAGACAAAATTCTATTTTTGTACTATTTTTGTAGACAAAATTCTATTTTTGTAGACAAAATTCTATTTTTGTAGACAAAATTCTATTTTTGTAGACAAAATTCTATTTTTGTAGACAAAATTCTATTTTTGTAGACAAAATTCTATTTTTGTAGACAAAATTCTATTTTTGTAGACAAAATTCTATTTTTGTAGACAAAATTCTATTTTTGTAGACAAAATTCTATTTTTGTAGACAAAATTCTATTTTTGTAGACAAAATTCTATTTTTGTAGACAAAATTCTATTTTTGTAGACAAAATTCTATTTTTGTAGACAAAATTCTATTTTTGTAGACAAAATTCTATTTTTGTAGACAAAATTCTATTTTTGTAGACAAAATTCTATTTTTGTGACAAAATTCTATTTTTGTGACAAAATTCTATTTTTGTAGACAAAATTCTATTTTTGTAGACAAAATTCTATTTTTGTAGACAAAATTCTATTTTTGTAGACAAAATTCTATTTTTGTAGACAAAATTCTATTTTTGTAGACAAAATTCTATTTTTGTACTATTTTTGTAGACAAAATTCTATTTTTGTAGACAAAATTCTATTTTTGTAGACAAAATTCTATTTTTGTAGACAAAATTCTATTTTTGTAGACAAAATTCTATTTTTGTAGACAAAATTCTATTTTTGTAGACAAAATTTTATTTTTGTAGACAAAATTCTATTTTTGTAAACAAAATTCTTTTTTTGTAAACAAAATTCTTTTTTTGTAAACAAAATTCTTTTTTTGTAAACAAAATTCTATTTTTGTAAACTCAATTCTATTTTTGTAAACTCGATTCTATTTTTGTAGACTTAATTCTATTTTTGTAAACTAAATTCTATTTTTCTATTCTATTTTTGTAAACTAAATTCTATTTCAAATCGTGTAAACTAAATAATAATTTAAATTTTGTAAACTACATTTTAAACTAATGTTATGAAATATTTTTGTAAACTAATGTTATGAAATATTTTTGTAAACTAATTTTGTAAACTAATTTTGTAAACTAATTTTGTAAACTAATTTTGTAAACTAATTTTGTAAACTAATTTTGTAAACTAATTTTGTAAACTAATTTTGTAAACTAATTTTGTGAAATAAATATGTAAACTTATTTTGTGAAAAAAATTTGTAAACTAACTTTGTGAACTAATTTTGTGAAATAATTTTGTAAACTAACTTTTCGAAATAATTTCTATTTGTAAATATTTTTGTAAACTAACTTTGTGAAATAATTTTTTGTAAACTAACTTTGTAAACTAATTTTGTGAAATAATTTTGTAATTGAATTTTGTGAATTAATTTTGTAAACTAATTTTGTGAAATAATTTTGTAAACTAATTTTTGTGAAATAATTTTGTAAACTAATTTTTGTGAAATAATTTTGTAAACTAATTTTTGTGAAATAATTTTGTAAACTAATTTTTGTGAAATAATTTTGTAAACTAATTTTGTGAAATAATTTTGTAAACTAATTTTGTGAAATAATTTTGTAAACTAATTTTGTAAACTAATTTCATTTTGGTAAACTAAATTTCATTTTGGTAAAATAAATTTCATTTTTGTTATCTAAATTCTATTTTTGTAAACTAATTTCTACTTTTGTAAACTAAATTCTATTTTTGTAAACTAAATACTATTTTTGTGAAATAATTATGTAAGCTAACTTTGTGATATAATTGTCTAAGCTAATTTTAAATTTTGTAAATTAATTTTATTTTTGTGGGTAAATTATCTAAACTAATTTTGTGATATTATTTTCTAAGCTAATTTTTAATTTACTAAACTAATTTTGTGATATAATTTTCGAAGCTGATTTTTAATTTTCTACACAAATTTTGTGATTTAAATTTCTAAACAAATTTTGTGATATAATTTTCTAAGCTAATTTTTAATTTTGTAAATTAATTTTATTTTTCTTGGTAAATTATCTAAACTTCAGCCGTGTACCGATTCGTGTACCAATGTTAAAAAAAAATTTTTTTATCTTAAATATCGGAAATCAGAAGCTCATCTTTACCCGGTAAGTTTACATCATCATTGTTGATTTAAATTGACCAATAATTCGTGTGTTCGATGTCGACAATTTAGGAGGATTTTGAGTTACGGACTTAGGTTCTTTGGCTGTAATTATCTTTCTTAAACAAAACATTGAGCTAAATTTACTTTTGTTAAACTAACAAGCTGTATTTACCATCTAAACCCCTAACAATTTAGGCGTGACGCGTATGTCGATGTATGATTTTATAGATGAATGAACACAAATAAACGTATAAAATCGCTAAAATACAGACTAAAACGGAAAACTCTACAAACAATATACACTTCCGTTATTTTGCCTCATTTTGACTACGCGGATATTATTTGGGACGGTTGTCCAAATGTTATGGCTGATAAATTAGAAAGCCTTCAACTTGATGCACTTAGGACAATTTGCGGGGCGGTTAAAGGAACCAATCACGAATCACTGTACAGGGAAACTTGTTTTATCCCTTTGATGGAGAGACGGGAGCGTCACAAATTGCTTCTTGTGTACAAAGACTTCAATAATATTGTTCCCAAATACCTTCTAAATCTTTTTGAAAACTCTCCAACATTACCATATTCATTAAGGAACCATAATGATTTTACGGAATTTAAATCCCGAACACATCTTTTCTCTAATACATTTATACCGTCCTCCATCAGGGAATGGAACCAGTTAGACACCTCGTATCGTAGAACACCATCACTTTTTGGCTTTAAACAAAAACTTTCCAAAAATGACACAAAGATTCCGATATATTATTTTTTGGGTTCGCAAAAAAATGAAATTATTCATTCAAAATTTCGACTCCGATGTAGCGATCTGAAAGGCCACATGCTCTTGAGACATATATCAGATGATCCAGCTTGTACTTGTGGTCATCAATTTGAAGATATTGAACACTATCTTTTCATATGTACAAACCACTCAGATGCACGCCGCAGAACGATAAACACTTTGCCTCTCAAATACAGAAATAGCAACCATCTATTATTTGGCTCAAATAAACTTTCCGTTGATAAAAATATTAACATTTTTAAGACCTTACATGAGTTTTTTAACCTTCTCAACGATTCTAAAAATTATTATTTTCAATTTTCATTAAAATTCCCTAATTTGATATATATCATATAAGTTTTTCTTTTTTTTATCTAATATAATTACATGTACTGTAAATATCTTGTATACATGTAAATACTTTATTATTGTAAATTATATTGTATACAGGGAGAGGGTTTTCACATAGGCTATGCCTGTTACCCAATCCTATTCATGTTGTTTGAATAAAATATGTTTATACAAAAAAAAACGTATCGCATGCACTCTCAGGGGAGCTAACTCCAATCGTTTGAGCGATCGTTGCATCCATGGTTTAAAATGTATATATATGTTACAGTCAATGTGTAAAATCAGTCAATCTAGATTGACTGGAATTTTTAGTCATTCTGTAGATTGACTGGAATTTTTAGTCATTCTGTAGATTGACTGGAATTTTTAGTCATTCTGTAGATTGACTGGAATTTTTAGTCATTCTGTAGATTGACTGGAATTTTGAGTCATTCTGTAGATTGACTGGAATTTTGAGTCATTCTGTAGATTGACTGGAATTTTTAGTCATTCTGTAGATTGACTGGAATTTTTAGTCATTCTGTAGATTGACTGGAATTTTTAGTCATTCTGTAGATTGACTGGAATTTTTAGTCATTCTGTAGATTGACTGGAATTTTTAGTCATTCTGTAGATTGACTGATTCACTCAGTCATTCTGTAGATTGACTAAAAAAATCAGTCAATGTACAGAATGACTGGAAATTTAGGCGGATTTCTAAAATGAATTATTCTCACTAATGGAATCACATAAGGCTATCATATTTTTTTTAAAGTCTATCAGATTATTTAAAGTCTATCAGATTATTTAAAGTCTATCATATGATGACCTGTTTTGATAATAGATTGGAAGCCAAAGTTTCATCTCTTTTTTAATCATTAATAGGAGGACTGCGCCACATGTGATTTACATAAAAGACAAATATAACGACAATACATCATACTTCGAAACAACAAACAAACAATTCAAAAAAGAGTGAATCGATCCGGGGGCTAGCCGTCAGCGTCCACTGCGCTGTACAGTCCCAGGTCTGAAGCAACACAGACTTCACTCAAAATTGAAAATGATAAGGAAAACATTATGATGTGATGTCAGTATGAGCCATGGTCTGCCTTATGCTACAAGCAATACTAATGCAAGTACACTGTAGTAAAAAATTCCAACTATACAAGTAACTACATCGGAGAAATGTATAAAAAAGGTAGTCTAAAAACATTAAATATTCAAACAAATAGATGCATAGTAAATGTGTTGAGGGGACATATTTCACCGGTCACAAGAAAAACGCACCAACGAAAACGCACAAACAAAACCGAATACAAAGAAGCAAAGATAATGTAGACTGCCTCAGACGGTAGTCGTCTGCTAACTGAATGGTGTGACGTAAATACGTCGTTCTGTATCAATGACGTCAAAAATATTGTAAGAAAAAGGGCGATAATCAAGGTGAAATAATGCTAAAACTATAAGTTTAAGCAGCCAATCAGAATTTTTAAGTTGTTTAATTGCACAAAACATAATACTAAATACTCAATACAAACAATGCAAAACAGGAATGCAAAAGAAGAAATCGTACAAAGTAAGTGTATTTATAAATTCATAAAATAATAACAATAAGGGCGATAATCCCGACAGGATTGCGTAGCTATACCAATCTTAAATTAAATTAAATTGGATTGTTATCCAATATGTACTCGGTTATATACTTATAAGAAATGTTAAACTTAGTATATTGAAGAAACAGAAGTTTCGAAATTTCTTTAAAAACAGAGATTTTGTTCGGGAAAGAAATAGTTCTTTATTGTTACATATGGTCAAACATCGCAATGCTTGTGAATAGAAAACATTATATAGCGTGGTATCTGGTATGTTACTATAAATTGACGGATATTTTACCACTTCAAAACCGAATTTGTCCGTTTTGTCGCAAATACCAACATTAAATTCATTGTTAATGATATTGATGTCAAGGTCAAGAACAGATGCATTTTGGGTGCCGGAATTTGCTTTATTTAATATTAGTTCAGGGGAATATATTTCACTTTTATATTTATTGAAATTTCCATTATCATTGATGGGTTTTATGTCATCAATGTAACAGAAGGTGTAGTTCAGACTTTTAGCTACTTTGTAATCTGTTTTTCTTTTATGGTCAAGAAAGTAGAATTAATATTTATGCAAATGTGCATTTGCCATAAATGGGGCAGGGTCAGTTCCCATTAGTAAACCAATAGTTTGATTATTATCTGATCCCCAACCTCAAATATGGCATTGTCAAATTACAGTGTCGGCATTGCGACGATTTATGATCCATCTAGCATCTTGAGAGTAAATGGCCATCAAGTTTCTGCCTTTTCCGAAAGCTCCATTAAATGCTTTATCTACAAACCAATCCAAATTATTTTTAAGATCTGCATGTTGGAGCATAGTATACAAAGTAGAAACATCGAACGTTTCTATTGTTTTTGCATTATCTTTATGCACATATCTATACTGGCTAGGACACCTAGAATGATTTTGCAATGCTGTACGCAGAATTAACGCCACGGGAACAAGTACCGTTGGAACCGGTGGCAATGTAGTTGGAATAGACGACACAGCAATCATCCAAACTTCGACGTCTACATATATCCAATCCACTGTTTCCAGGAATGTCGATGATTATAATATGTATTTAGAAGTTTAAAATGTAGATATTTATAATATAAATTCAAAACAGAGTTTACTTATAGATAATGTACTTGCATATAGTTCTGGATATGTTGTTAGAAAGGCACTACCACAATTAAAGTGTGATATTTGTAGATCAGTTATTGTAACCCCAGCGACTAAATATAATAATACCCATTTTCTTCTTGCCATTCAAGATAATGGCGGATTAGTCAAGATTATTATAATAGTGGTAAATCTATAAATCGTTTCTATTTCATTCGTTCATTATTTCATTCGTTCATTATTTTATTCGTTCATTATTTCATTCGTTCATTGTTTTATTCGTTCATTGTTTTATTCGTTCATTTATTTCATTCTTTCATTATTTCATTCGTTCATTATTCATTCATTCATTATTCATTCGTTCCTTATTTCATTCGTTCATTATTCATTCGTTCCTTATTTCATTCGTTCATTATTCATTCGTTCATTATTTCATTCGTTCATTATTTCATTCGTTCATTATTTCATTCGTTCATTATTTCATTCGTTCATTATTTCATTCGTTCATTATTTCATTCGTTCATTATTTTATTCGTTCATTATTTCATTCGTTCATTATCCATCCCTTATTTATTCATCCATTCAATTAAACATTTCTATAATTCAATTCTAATGTATCCGTTAATCCCTCAGTTTAAACCAGACATTAAAGGGGAGGACCAACGATTTTCAACAAGGTTTCCATAAATCTTATATTGATAAATAATGCCCTCTGTAACAAACAGTCAAAAGGGTTTTGTAAGCAAGAAATTGTTTTTTTTTATTAAAACGTGAAATGACATATTTGGTCCAACACGCTCACGTTATGGGCTCTATAGTAAGTGACAGATTTGGCATAAATTTACTGCTGTATTGTGTTCACGCTTCATCCTTTGGCCAAAAATTTGATCAAATGGACTGTTTTTTTAGGATATTTATGTTGTTCTAACGTTTTAAAGCACACAAAAGCGTCTTTTAAATTGACTTATTCAGTACGATGTGCCTCAATTAACGTCGCATTGCTAATTTTTTAAGAGTTATGGAAATGTGGTTGGAAATCGTCGGTCTTCCCCTTTAAAGGGACAATAACACTCTTGCTGGCTTGACAGGTCCAGAAAAAAATAGCCTTATTCTAACTACAAGACGTGTAAGTGTCCTACCTGTTGTGTAAATTATCCAATACATCATATCTTACTTGTCCAGAGGGTTCGAAATTATGTTTAAATCCAAGTTGCATTTGAAAGTGCTTACGTAAGGCTTTTCAAACCATGTTACGGCATGTAGATGAATTTTTCCAAGTTTTAAAATTAGGTGTGTTAAGATGAAATTTGTATCATTTTTTAATTGAAATATTGTAAAATAGTACAAATTGTTGACCAGAATAAAGATTGGAACATGTTATTCAGTTACAACAAGAGTGGTATTGGGGCTTTAAGCTACAAAAGCAGTAAACACATTAGCCAAATCATTCGACCAAATCATTCGGCAAGTGTGTCCACCGCTTAATCAATGGATAGTTAATTGACAGCTGACATAATAATGAGTTTACTTACCTTCGTGTTGTTTAAATGGATTACAATGTCTTTTATATTGTAAGCCGTCCGCTTGAATTGTTATTAGTAGCACTAGTGTAAATTGTTTCTCCTTGGGTACTACTTTGTTATAAATAACGATTTGTACATGTATATAGTATTAGGTCTGCGATATCACTTAAGTGGAAGCAGAAGAAGTTTATATAGATTGTCTACCTTAGGTGGAAGTGGACGTTAAGCCCCTGGCCTACCTACCTTTATATAGTATTCTAGATTTGATTCAGAACACTTGGACATGCTGTGTATTATGTTTAATGTTTTCTGTTAATAAATATTTTCAAGTAAAGTTCCAGTCTACAGTTATTAACAAAGATTACCACTGCTAACTAAACAGATTGATGGAGGGTTTTGTGAAGCAAGAAGTCGGTACCTGTTGCAAGCTAGTAAGTTAAATTTTTACAATATCGAAAATTTCGTCATCACTGAATGGACACTAAGGCCAACCAATGGTGAATTGGTCGACGACAAGGTACTACGTCAGCTAATTGAAGACGGGCATACGCCATACAGTGTGATTTGATGGAAATTTTTCTCGGGCAGCGGCGCTACGGCCTACTAGAATTCCAACTGACAAGGGATCTTTTACGTTTACTCCAATGTGTACATGGGACCTCGGTTTTTCGTCCCATCCGAACGACTAGGCAGCTGTCCATGTCGGGCCCTCCTTCTGCATCACTGACAAGGGGACATCGCGTCGAAAAATCAAGATGAACTTTCTCGCCCAATGCAGGGATCGAACACCCGACCTCCAGGCTAGCGAACCAGCGCCTTATCCACTTAGCCACCGTGATCCCCGACAAGTAAGGAAAGGGAGATTTCATTAGATGGAAACGGTTCAGATGCTTGTTGCCTAAGTATCGACGTTAACACGGACAGGAGATCTTCCTTTGTTCTTTTCGTTCAATAAGCAGATTGTTTTACCTGTACTAAATTTACTGGAGCATAATTGTACAATAGCAATAACTAGTTCAATGTTATTGCACACTTTTGCTGGTTTACATTAGTTTTAGTAGAAATCATATAGCAAAGTGGGGCGGGGTTTTCTGTGCAATAACAACGAGCATGTGAAGTCATTTGTAGCAAGCCCCTGTGTGGTTAAAACTGATAACTGGTTAAAGTCGTGCTTTTTATATAAATTGTTAGATTACAGTCTTTGAACAATATTAAAGTGTTCGCCAGACGCTAACTAAGAGAATTCTGTTCATAGGACAATAAGGTTTACATGGCAAAACAATAATCTGTATTATATAATATTATATGGCATGTCATTTTAATAACAGTCCCATTAAATTCTGATTTCACTTTTCGAATATTTAAATTCGTTATTTGTAAACTATTCGATTTAACTAAAATGATCAATTTGGTGGCTTTTGTGGTGCTTTTCAATTTTTTAGGAACTGATTAACTAGTTTGGCTTGTTCTCTGCCCATCTCTTGTAAAATATGGGCGTACCTTGCCTGGCCGCCGCTGGTTAACTAGTATAGCTTGTTCTCTATCCATCTCTTGCAAAATGTGGGCGTACCTTGCCCGACCGCCGCTGATTAACTGTGAGGTGAGAACTGTCAGCTCTTTATCTAATCTTTTATAACATGTCTCCCATAACTGACGAGAAAAACACCGATAGTCGTGATTCCATTGGTAAATATGTGTAACTCGCTACAGCACCTTATACTTAGGGGATAATCGATTCACACCCCAGAACGTCCCACACTGACAGAATTGCAATCGAGTGAATTGGATTTCAGTCCTGTTACAGTTCTGTCAGTCCCGACTGCTGAGGTGGTGTGAGTAGAATTGTGACGTATTTTAAGTAAGAAATATTTTCAGCTCTCGTGATTGGTTGACATATTTTTTATGCATTCGGCACATGCGTTGTTCTCCGAAATTTCTCTGGTGACACTGGGTAGCCATTTTCCCGGAAGGGTCGAATCACACGACTGTATAGACGTCATTGCGTCTGGATGACCGAATCACTTAAAAATATACACACGCGTAGAAAAATAGATCTTTAAGAAAACTTAAATTTTTACATTTAGGATCCACTTTTGTTATGTTAGCGAGTTGACTTTGACTCAAGAATCATTTCACAACAAACAAAACGACGATCGACATCTTGTTTTCGAGAAAAAGACCCCAAAAAGATTGTCCAATCAGAGGTCAGCATGGGCGGGGCTTACACGTTAAAAAAGCAGAAGATAATGGACGGTCTTTGGCCCCAGAGGCCTCCGGCCCCGCGGCTGACTCTGGGAACGAGATTGTAAAGAAACAAGACGAATCGAGGACATGAAAGTATAAATAAAACATAAAATACATTGTATTGTAGCGATGACATGGAGCTTCATTTCAACTGACTGGCATGGGCTTAATTTTGGACCTTGAAATAGGCACAAATGTGTCGCCACACATAAAATAATGTATTATGATTATATATAAACTGATTTACATTCAATCGTTTCCGTTTTACTGTGAACTGTCATCAGTTATGTTTGGTGAAATACGCCAGAAGTCTTAACCTAAAGACAGTTTCTAGCGTCTGGTTATTCCAGTCAACACCGATAGCATTTATTGCGCATGCTACCAAAAAAGAATATGGTTGACATGACTTGTTGAATATGTATATCCTCATACTTTGAGCACCCTGTTACAAATGACGTTGAAACGCATTATGGCACACGATTCGTGTACCAATGGTAAAATGTTTATTTTGTCTTAAATATTGGATATAAGAAGTCCATCTTTTCTAGGTAAGATCACAACACCAATGGGTTTAACATGTTTTGATTATCTGCCAGCTAGATAGGTCTTTGTAAACTCACTCAACTCAAACCTGTCAACCACCCGCACCTAGCGCCTGTAGCGGCGGAGTTATCTCCCTTCGAGCAAACCCTGTAGCGGTGGAGTTATCTCCCTTTGAACATTGACGAATTGGAGAATTGCTCCAGATAACAGTATTCGTGAAACCCCGATTGCTCCAGATAACTGTATTCGTGAAATCACTCCTTTAGTAGGAGAACGCTAGATCGAAGACGGTCCTTAGCATTTAATGACGTCATATGTGGATTATGGGTTAGGGTTAGGCTTGGCCCAGGGTTAGGGATATTCCGGACTATATCTCGAGAGACTCTGACGAAATCTGCAGGTCACAGCCCTTACCCTAACCCTTATCCTAACCCACAATCCACATGACGTCATAAAATGCTAAGGACCGTCTTCTATCTAGCGCCCCCCCCCCCCCCCCCTGAAGTAAAAAGACGACACCGATCTAACCTTACCAGCCATATTGCTTTTCAGGTGTAACTCAAGTCTGATTGAAGAATCTTATAGTCTTTCCACGAGTTCTTCGGTTTCTTCCTGCAGTAATGATCGAAATCATTCGCACGATCTGTGCCAAAAGCCAAATTGGAAAAAGGCCCCAGGCCTAATTTGCTACCCTTGTAAAATGACGCGATTATTATTATTATTATAACGTAATGTGATTTCAGATACTGCCCCCCCCTCCCCACATTATAATTCACATCTTCTAGAAGTTCCTAATTTTTGAAACATTACTAGCAACAATAAATAATTATCTACCTTTTCTTTTTTTTCTTTACAGAGTAAGATGAAAATGTTGAAATTCGTTTCCCTCGTCGCCATCTTGTTGACAGTAAGTTTGATATACTTTTATCAATTTAGGCCGAATATACATCTACCCAGCAGTGATCCGGACGCTCCGGTACGTCAGCCTATGTCCAGTATAAACTCAACAAGTAGTGGTAAGACGGCTCCAATGCATCATCATATTTCCAACTCGCAGCCAGCATCTAGACATATGAAGGTACCACAATTTAAAGACATTCCGGATATGACGTTAACAGTTAGAATGTCTAGCAATGTGAAGACACTTTTAAAATATTTTTATTGTACGATGCTGAGAAGTTTGGCTCTGTATTGGTCTGGTCAACTAGGAAATCTTGGTCTGATACTGGACAAAGAATCTCAAGATGATCACAAATTCGCAGAGAATCTTCAAAAATATCAGGAACAACTAGGAATAAATATTAGTTTATACTATGAACCTCTGCCAAAAGACGAACGGGTTTTAACTGTCTCGAAATCTAAACCGCCTGGCTACAACCGTCAACTCTATTCTAGTTTTATTATGGACGAATTAATTTCAACACCGATAGTAGCTTGGATAGATACTGATGGTAAATTTACTACTCCAGTAACCCGTGACAATATTCTTAACGGGAATAAACTTCGCGTAAAAGGAATGGACACGTTTCAGGATGGTTGGGTACAAGGTTGGGACAAACTAGGTAACAAAATGATCGGCAAGCCCATGCCATCAGACTTTATGACCTATTTCCCTGTGTATATCTGGAGAGACACAATAACCAATTGTAGAAATCATATCTTAAAATATGTGAACGTTCCCACGATAGAAGAAGCTTATATTCGAGTAGGATCACAAGATGTTGGCGTTATGAGCCCAGTAAATATTATTATGACGTATGCGTATTATTTTGAAAAGGAGAGATATGATTGGCATATTGATATTGGAAATGTAGAGTTACAGAAATACAACAAACTCCATCTGATCCCAGGTCACGAATTAACTGCTCCTGATTTAACACCCGATTTCCATGTGACATTGCACGAGAAATATTATAGAGATGATACAAATTTAGTAAATCTTATAGCTTATTGTGCAGCGGTTAATAACACGGTACTCAACATGCAACAAGATATAAAACAATTGTGTGAACCGTTTAAAACATATGAAATGTGGGTATTGTTTGAATTCTGTAATAGAGTGAAACAAGAACACCTTACCACGTGGTGTAAAAATAAAAATAAACACTGCAGCTCTATGATAAAGAAACATTATGATAAGACACGACAACTTGTGAATAAAGGTGTGTACAACCTTGACCTGAAAAAAATGAAAGTAGTTGAAGAGGCTGCTAATTTTCATAATATAAAGTGTCAACCATTTTTGTAAATTAGTAAATTGGTTGAATTTAAGTGAAAATTAATTTGAATGCTTAACCGTTGTCTGTGATAGAATTTATTAGACAATCAGTTTTTTAAAAAAAAAAGAAATATACCCCATATCATTTGAATGCTTAACCGTTGTCTGTGATAGAATGTATTAGACAATCAGTTTTTTTTTAATAAAAAAAGAAATATACCCCAGTTCATTTCATGATTCGAGCTATCATTGTTTCTATCAATAACTAACCGTGAGTGTATTCTAAAAGTTATTTTGGATCTCTCAGCAGCATTCCATAGAGCCGATCACAAAATGTTATTAAACCGCCTTGGAGTTGCTGACATCATAGCTGAGACGGCTGAAGTAACCCAAGGAGTACGACAGGGTGTTCTTAGGCCCCATAGAGCCGATCACAAAATGATATTAAACCGCCTTGGAGTTGCTGACATCATAGCTGAGACGGCTGAAGTAACCCAAGGAGTACGACAGGGTGTTCTTAGGCCCCATACTTATCTCGTCTGTATACAAAACCCTTTGGTTCTATTATTTGGAAATGTGGTCCTGTATGCGTACGATACACAGTTATACTGTTCTTTTAAACATAAAGATAGCAACTTTATTCTCTCAAAACTCGGCAAATTGTATGCTAGAAATTAATTTACGGTTGGCATTGAACTTTCTACAGTTGAATTCTGACAAAACAGCTTGTGGTTGAGAGCAGTAGCTAGAAACAACGGATCTCTAGCTGTTATCCAAGGAAAGGGTGTTTAAGGCGTGTGATTGACATTACACTGCCTGTCATTGCGTTAGAGTGGCGTGGTTGGGATTCCACGCTTGAACGCTCGTGATTTTCTCCGGGGCCTCCGGTTTCGTCCCACTACTCGTAGGCCAATTATTGAAAAATGAATCCTGCTAGTCCCGAAATGACCTAATTTATGTGGAGTTGACGCCCCCTCTCTCTCTCCAAATGCGAGATAGACATTTTGTTCTACTTCCACTAGACACTAACTTGGTCATTTCTGGACTAAAATACCGTTCAATTTTATTCCAATAATTCATAAACCTACCTACAAGCGGGAAATTGAACGCGCCAGTTGACTCAATGACAGACCTTGTGATGCAACGCAACAAAATATTTGATAAGGTCTAGACTAGCCAATTTCAGTTCGTTATTTCTTATCTACTTCCCCTCTGTCAGTCATCTTTAAACTCTAAAACAGACCTTCACTGGCTACGAACTAAAATATAGAATTCAATTTAAAATTCTGCTTCTTATATGCTAATGTCTCAACAATCTCTATTTGTTTATATATGTCCGAACTTCTTGAATTGTATACCCTTAAATACGTGTCAATATAAGTAATCATTCAATTTATGTACTAGTCACGACCCCTCTACTTTAAAATAACTCGATATTATATTATGTGTCTCAATTCCTACTTTCGAGGTTGTTTTGGAACTCCGAACGGAAAGTCGCGCAACACTGGATATCAATAAGTTTCATCCTTTCATGACCCCAGGTGCTTTAGTGTGTACGTTTTAGATGTTATATTGTTTGGTTTTTATTCTGTATGCTATGTTTTGTCATATTTTACATTATTTTTTTACTTGTTTTGTTATGTCCTTTTGTTTATGTATATAACAGTTTTGAATTTGTCATTAATAATAATGTTTTGTCATGGCTTTATTTATTTTACAATATTTTTTTTGTCCTTTTAGTTAAGTATGTTTTACTTTTGAATTTGTCATATAATATTAATAATAATAATAATAATATGTTGTTATATGTTTTTAAAAATGTATACCATGTTTTCAAATTGACTTTAGATTCAAACTTTAAAAAAGTCGTTTCTAGATAATGTCTGATACTGCCAAGGGACTTTAGGGGCAAGCAAATTATTGAAACAAACCTGAACCATGAAATTATTTTTTTTGTGTCTAGTGGACGTTAAACTACCCTCTCTCCCCCCTCTCTCTCTCAACCTATGTCGATCTCGACATAACAGTTCCTGTTATAGATATTTTCCTATATAACTCGTGGGTTTGTTTTATTACAATTCTTTTTATTCAAGTTGTCTGAATGGGATTGGAGAACAGGCATAGCCTATGTAATACCCCTCTCCATATAACTTGTGTTGAATTATTTCTAGATTCACTCTAAACCGGTTATTTAATAGATTTTTGTGTTTTATGTTTAATGTATCTTGAATTATGTATTTCAGATAATAAAGAATGTTTTGTTTTATTCCTGGCTTGTTTCTCAAACAAAATTAAGTACGAGTTGCAGTTACACAAATGCAGGGGCCGGTCGGATTATTTCTGGATTCACTCTAAACCAGTTATTAATAGATTAATGTGTTTTATGTTCAATGTATCTTGGATCATGTATTGAAGATAATAAAGAATGTTTTGTTTTATTCCTAACTTGTTTCTCAAACTTAATAAAGTACGAGTAGCAGTTACACAAAGCAGGGGCCGGTCGGACAAAAATAGAAAAAAAACCTTTTTGTCCAATTCGTCTAAAAAGACCCCTTTTTTCTGCTGAACATTATATGGGGATGGGGGAATTATTGGGTCGGCTATGGAGCGATAATGATTATGTTGAATGTAGCGGTTTGCTTTGACGGGCCGCCACGTTCTCACTGGAGATGGTAAACCTAAGTGCAATTTTTAATGTTAATGTCTTGGTTGCCATTGGAGTATAAGGAATAATCGTGTCGAATTTCAAAAATTTGAATCCTAAATTTTAAGCACGTTTTACAGAGTTCCGATTTTTATAGTTCAAAATTTCGATGTATTTGTCTTCCCTGGACTACGATCTGGAACAGTTGTTATACAACAGCCTTCTAGTTGATGTGAAGACTTTAGCCAATAAAACGATCTGTTACGGCGAGTTCTTGGTGTGTTCTGCACGGTACTTTGGGTAAACCCCTAGAAACGCCAACGTTGATTGATTAATCAATGTATCGCGTCATAAAGTCAAAAGCCGCTCGTACGACACGCCCCCACCCCAGTATACCTAATCAAATCTTCTTGTAGTGTAGGCCATCAAAAGTATAAAAAAGTGAAAACGAAATACAGATCTATATTTTAATCAGATTGGTGGGGTTATGTTTTTATTGGCGGGGTTATGTTTTTATTCAGAATTTTACAGAGCTCATGTATGGAAGGGTATCGCTGCCAATATTAAATGCTGTGCATAAATATCTTTTCCATTGATTACGTGTGAAAAGTACAATGTACAAAGTCCTAATACCGGTAATGATAAAGTCAAAATACCTATAAGGCCAAAGTTAAGATATTCATGTGGCCTGTGTGTCGGTGAGTGTAGGGCTAGCTGGTCACGTGGACTGACTGACCCGTCTGTATTTTTATCTTTAAATGAACTACAGGTCCTTCAATTTAATTCCATGTCGAAATGGAGGGGGAGTAGGTAAATACCCCCCCCCCCCCTTAAAAAACAAAATCCCCAAACAAATAAATAATATGGCGACAAGTGCTCCTTTTCAAGGTTATTGTGGCCCATGGACTCTATAAGGACCTAGAATGGACCCCACCCCTAATCAAGTGCCTCCTCCACCGGCCCTCAAGTACACATCTTAAACAAGTTATGGAAATTTTTTTTTCTACATTTCCAAAATTTGAATACCTTTAAAACCCCCTAACAAATGACCTGTAGTAAACCTTAATACACGATTTTAAATATTAATAAACAGGCCTAAAAATAGATCTATTAGATGAACACATGATAACATTAATCTATTAATAAACAGGCCTACAAATAGACCTACTAAATGAACACAGGATAACATTAATCCAGTGCAAACGTTATTAAAGTCTTTGGCATGGTGTAGAATGGAAGAAAAGGGGTTGCATATACAATTTCTGTCAGGTTTTGGAGAGTTAACGACGTTGGTTAGGGCGGACAATTGCATGTTTACCTGTATGCTACAGAACAGCCGGGGTAGGGTGTTAACCCTTATTTCATTTCCTTACATATTCATAGGATAAAATATGGGGAATGAAATGACATAAAGTGAAATGAAATGGGGTTTAATGTCCTACTGTTCTACGTTGACGGGGCTAATAGAGACGGCATATGAGTAGTCGGATCAGAAAAGTTGGACGCTAAACCCCATTTCATTGCATTTCCTATAGTTTTAAATCTTTCTCCCTGTATCAAAACGCGATGGCAAAGATGATGGAATTTTTTGCATGTTCACGGACTATGGTGAAGAAACGAAATCTTTTCAGTTATTTGAAACAGGCAGTCATGACATGTGACTGTTTATATGTAGTGTGCATTATTTAATTGTCGTCAATCTCAAAGAGACGTAAACAGGCATGTGCTGTAATAATAAATCTAGTTCAGGGCCATTTTACTCAAAGCAAAGCATGTAAGGTTTGGATTTGAATCATGTATTCGTAGACATAGTTTATTGTATTAACGCATGCTTCATTTATTCATTAGCACCATGGTTGTATCATTTGTCATGGATCAGATAAAGGTTTGAAACTTTACACCAGAGAGCGTGACATCTTATTTATTTTGAGACGACAGTTCGTTGAGCAGAACTATCAATCAATATTTGAATAATTCGCTAAGGGGGGGGGGGGGTCTTGAATAGCATAGATAGAACTCAATGACCATTGAATACCGATCGGGTTATTCAATGATTCAAGAGAGTGTATCCCTGCGCAAGTGTCGCACGAAGATAGCGAAAACGTAGTCCCTATCCAAGCCATTGAATAAAGCTTTAGGGTTATTCAATATAAGGCCATTGGATACAGCCATAGGTTATTCAATGGCTGTATTCAATGAGAGAGAGAGAGAGGGAGAGAGAGAGAGAGAGAAATTCGGTTTTAACGTGCACTCAACACAGCTAGGTCATTTCGGGACTAACATGGTTTTGCTTTTATTTCAATAATTCGCTTGCGAGTAGGGGTCTTAAGCCGTGGGAGGAAACCGGAATGCCACATACGCTCACACCAGGGCTCGAAACCACAGCCGCAAGCCAGAGGTGGCCGGTCAGCTAGAGGTCGAAGCGTAGCACTCTTGACCACTAGGCCATCCCAACCTCCCCCAATGGCCATTGTATACAGCTATAGGTTATTTAATGGCTGTATTCAATGGCTGTATTCGTAATAATAAATCTAGTTCAGGGCCATTTTACTCAAAACAAATCATGTAAGGCTTGGATTTGAAATACTGTATTCATACATATAGTTTATTGTATTAACGCGTGCTTCATTTATTCATTAGAACCGTGATGATATCTTTTGTTATTGATCAGAGAGCGTGACCTAAGACTTTTGTCATTGATCAGTTAGGTTTCAAACTTTACACCAGGGAGCATGACATCTGATATTGAGACGACGGTTCAGTGACCAGAAAAAATACTCCACAATAGCGGGCTGAAAATAGCACAATATTATTTCATTAATTTGAGCGCGTATTAATGGCATGCCATCAAACAAAAACAGTAGAACATTCAACTAATATATTCATTAAAATTTATCTCCCCAATAATTACGCAGAAGAAAAAGAACAAATCTAAAATGCTACTAATATATGACGACACTGACATAAGAACAATTAATTAATTAGTTGAATTCCCCAGTGCAGTGTAGTATAAATTATTCTGATTTTTTTTACGGTTTGATTAGCTTGTTGAACAGATATGTAGTCAGCTGTTTCAAATTATGGTATTGTCTGGAAGTGTTTACGGTTCACTGGGTTTTATTCGCTTGTTAAACACGTCTGTAAAAAACTAACGTTGTTATTCGATATTCTCTGGATTGTGGTATTGGCTGACAAGCTATATAAATGTTCCTAATCTCTGCGAGCTGAAGTTAGCTTATATCTCTGGACTGTGTGATCTATGCAAGTTGTTATTCAATATTCATTTGGCGGTGAGGGTACCGTGGATATGTGGTCAGCTTTTTTCAAATTATGTTACTGTCTGACAAGCTTTAAATGTTTCTAATCTCTGCGAGCTGAGGTTACCTTATATCTCTGGATTGTGGTATTGTCTGACAAGCTTTAAATGTTCCTAATCTCTGCGAGCTGAAGTTAGCTTATATCTCTGGACTGTGTGATCTATGCAAGTTGTTATTCAATTTTCATTTGGAGTTGAGGGTACCGTGAATATGTAGTTAGATTTTTTTAGATTATGTTACTGTCTGACAAGCTATAGGTGTTTCTGATCTCTGCGAGCTGAGGTTACCTTATATCTCTGGATTGTGGTATTGTCTGACAAGCTATAGGTGTTTCTGATCTCTGCGAGCTGAAGTTAGCTTATATCTAAGGACTGTGTGATCTATGCAAGTTGTTATTCGATATTCATTTGGAGTTGAGGGTACCGTGAATATGTGGTCAGCTTTTTCACATTATGTTACTGTCTGACAAGCTATAGGTGTTTCTGATCTGGATTGCGTTTTGTCTGACAAGCTTTAAATGTTTCTAATCTCTGCCAGCTGAAGTTACCTTATATCTCTGGATTGTGCTATTGTCTGATAAGCCATAAATGTTCCTGATCTCCCCGAGCTGTGGATTGTTTTATTGGCTGATAACCTATATAAATGTTTCTGATCTCTGTGAGCGGAAGTAAGCTTATTATATCTCCGGAATATGTTACTTTCTGAAAAGCTATACAAGTTTCTGATCTCTTCTAGCTAGCTGAAGTAAGCTGATATCTCCGGATTATGTTACTTTGTGAGAAGCTACAATTGTTTCTGATCTCTGCGAGCTATAGTAAGCTTATATCTCCGGATTGTGTTATTGGCTGACAAGCTGTAACTGTTTCTGATCTATGCAACTTGTTTTTCAATGAGCATTTGAAGTTGAGGGTACCGTGAATATGTAGTTATTGTGTGAACTATGATAAATAATAAACGGATTTCTTCGATTATGAACAAACTATTCAACTTTGGTTATCATAAACTGACCTGTGTGTTTGAAATCAACTCCGGTTAAGTAAAATCCATTGCACAGTTAAATACCACAACTAATTAACTAGGTTCTCTCTTGAAAAATTGAGCTCGAGCTAACTTGACATCTACAAATGGTGGGGAAACCCAAGGTGAAGGCCACATGTTACGTCACTGAACACAATTTGGCGACCTTTTCGTTATAATGGACGTAAAGTAAGCTGTGCCGTAAAGTAATCTGTGACGTACAGTAATCTGTGACGTAAAGTAATTTGTTACGTAAAGTAATCTGTAATGTAAAGTAATATGTGACGTAAAGTAATATGTGACGTAAAAAAATCTGTGACGTAAAGTAATCTGTGACGTAAAGTAATCTGTGACGTAAAGTAATCTGTGACGAAAGTAATCTGTGACCTGGAGTTTTTGAAATTGTGCGTTTGATAGTAATATATAAAAGTGGTAGAATACTGGAATATCAGCCTGTTAGTAATTGCTTAGGTGGAGATAGCTTTGTGTGGTTTTTTTTAACATTCTGTTTGGACCTCGTCCATTACCTTGTTAATCGAGTGGGGGAAATTTCAGCAAGATAAAGGTCTTACTAATTTAAACAAGAAAAATGATCAAACTCCACATTAATCAGGGTTACCTGGTTATTAGTATTATCATAATCAGCCTAGACCACACCAGCAGTACTACCCCACCCGGTTCAACTACCCAAGGTCCAGCCAGCAGCACTACCTCTCCTGGATCCACTACCCACGGTCCAACCAGCAGCACGAATACTCCCGGTCCCAACAGCGGCACTTCCACTCCCGGATCTATTACCCCCGGTCCAACCGGCAACACCATCACCAGCAGCACTACCACTCCTGGATCTATTACTTCCGGTCCCACCAGCAGCTCTTCCCCTCCTGGCACCAATACCCCCGATCTAACAAGCAGCACAACCACTCCCAGATCTTTTACTCCCGGCCCAACCAGCAGCCCTACCACTCCAGGATCTCTTACACCCGGTACCACCAGTAGCACCACCACTCCTGGCACTAATACCCCCGATCTAACCAGCAGCACAACCACTCCTGGCTCCAACTCCAACCTTCCCGTCCCCACCAGCACCACTACCACTCCCGAATCTATTATCCCCGGTCCCACCAGCAGCACTACCACTCCCGAATCTATTATCCCCGGTCCCACCAGCAGCACTACCACTTCCGGATCTATTATCCCCGGTCCCACCAGCAGCACTACCACTCCTGGATCTATTACACCCGGTCTCACCAGCAGCACTACCACTCCCGGATCTATTATCCCCGGTCCCACCAGCAGCACTACCACTCCCGGATCTATTATCCCCGGTCCCACCAGCAGCACAACCACTCCTGGATCCAACACCAACCTTCCCGGACCCACCAGCAGCACTACTACTCCCGAATCTATTATCCCCGGTCCCACCAGCAGCACTACCACTCCTGGATCTATTACTCCCGGTCTCACCAGCAGCACTATCACTCCTGGATCTATTACTCCCGAACCCACCAGCAGCACTACCACTCCTGGATCTATTACTCCCGGCCCCACCAGCAGCATTACTACTCCCGATCCAACCAGCAGCACTACCACTCTTGTCACTAATACTCCCGGCCTCACCATTCCCGTATTTATTTTCCCCACTCCCACCAATAGCACTAACACTCCTGGTACTATTACTCCCGGCCAAACCAGCAGCCCTACCACTCCCGGATCTCTTACCCCCGGTACCACCAGTAGCACTACCACTCCTGGCACTGATACCCCCGATCTAACCAGCAGCACAACCACTCCTGGATCCAACACCAATCTTCCCGGTCCAACCAGCAGCACTACCACTCCTGACACTACTACTCCCGGACCCATCAGCAGCACTACCACTCCTGAATCCATTACTACCGGCACTAATGCCCCCGATCTAACCAGCAGCACAACCACTCCCAGATCTATTACTACAGGTCCCACCAGCAGCATAAACACTACCACTCCCGGATCACTTAACCTCGGTACCTTCATCAGCACCACCACACCTGGCACCAATATCCCCGATCCAACCAGCAGCACAACCACTCCCGGGTCTAATACCCCCGTTTCCACCAACAGCACTACCACTCCCGGATCTATTTCACCCGAATTTATTACCCACGGTCCCACCAGCAGCACTTCCACTCCCGAATCTATTATCCCCGGTCCCAGCAGCAGCACTTCCACTCTCGAATCTATTACCCACGGTCCCAGCAGCAGCACTACCACTCCCGAATCTATTATCCCCGGTCCCATCGTCAGCACTACCACTCCCGGATCTATTACTCCCGGTCTCACCAGCAGCACTATCACTCCCGGATCTCTTACCCTCGGTACCACCAGTAGCACTACCACTCCTGACACTACCACCCCCGGTCAAACTAGCAGCACTACCACTCCTGGATCTAATAATCCTGCTCTCACCAGCAGCACTTCCAATCCCGGATCTAATACTTCTGGTCTTACCATAAGCACTACCAATCCGGGATCTATGACGCCAGGCTCCACCAGCAGCACTACAAATCTCAGATCTAATACTCCCGGTCAAACCAGCAGCACTACCATTCCCGAATCTACTACCCCCGGTCCCATCAATAGTACTACCACACGTGGCACTAATACTCCTGGTCCAACTAGTAGTACCATCACTCCTGGTCCCATCAGCAGTCCTACCACTCATGGCACTAATACTCACGGTTCAATCAGCAGCACTACCACACCCGGTTCAACCGGCAGCACCATCACCAGCACAACTTCCCCTGCCGACTCTATTGTTCCCGGTCTCACCAGCAACACCACCACTTCCGGTTCTATTTCCTCTAGTCCAACAAACAGCACTACCACTCTAAGATATATTACTCACGGTCAAACAAGCAGCACTACCACTCCTGGCACTATTACACCCGGTCCCACCAGCAGCACTACCACTCCTGGCACTATTACCCCCGGTCCCAACAGCAGCATTACCACTCTTGAATCTATTACTCCTGGTCCCACCAGCAGCACTACCTCTCACATATATATTACCCCCGGCCCCACAAGCAGTACTACCATCCCTGGTACGTATACTTCCGGTCCTACGAGCAACTCTACCACTACCGGATCTACTACTTCCGATCCAATAAGCGGCTCTAACACTACCGAATCTATTACCCCTGATCCCACCAGCAGCATCACCACCCCTGGCACCAATACTCCCGGTCCAACCAGCATCACTACCGGATCCAGCAGTAGTACCACTCCCGGGTCTAATACTCCCGGTCCAACCAGCAGCACTCCCGCATCTATTACTCCCGGTCTAACCATCAGTACTACCACTACTGGATCTAATACTCCCGGTCCAACAAGCAGCACTACCACTCCCAGCACTAATACCCCCGATCTAATCAGCAGCACTATAACTCCCAGTCTCACCAGCAACACTACCACCCCTGGCACTAATACTCCCGGTCCCACCAGCAGCACTACCACTCCCGGTCCAACCAACAGCACTACAACTCCCGGATCTAATATTCCTGACACTATTACCCCCAGCATCATTACCACCCCTGGTGTAACCAGCAGCACTACTACTCCCGGGTCGTTTACCCCCGATCTCACCAGCAGCACTACCACCCCTGGCGCTAATACTCCCGGTCCCACCAGCACCACTGCCACTACCGGGTCTATTACCCATGGTCCCACAAGCAGCACTACTACCCCAGGTCCCACCAGCAGCACTACCGCTACCCGATATATTACTCCTGGCCCCACCAGCAGCACTATTACTCCTGGCACCAACACTCCCGACCTCACAAGCAGCCCTACAACTCCCGCGTCTAATACTCCTGGTCAAATCAGCAGCACTACCCCTCCTGGCACTAATACTCCAGGTCCTACCAGCAGCACTACCACCCCCGAATATGTTACTTCCGGTCCCATCGGAAGCACTACCACTACCGGATCTATTACCCCTGGTCCCACCAGTAGAATAACCACTCCTGGATCTTTTACTTCTGGTCCAAACTCCAGCACTACAACACCCGGATCTAATACTCACGATCCAACCAGCAGCACCACCACTCACGAATCGATTACGTCCGGTCCCACCAGCAGCACTACCACTACCGGATATATTACCATCGGTCCCACCAGCAGCACTGCCACTCCTGGCACTAATTCTCCCGGTATAACCAGCAGCACTACCACTCCCCTTTCTATTACTCCTGGTCCTACCAGCAGCACTGCTACTCCTGGCACTACTACTCCCGGTCCAACCAGCAGCACTACCCCTCCTTACACAAATACCCCCGATCTAACCAGCATCACTCCTGGCACTACCAGCGGCACTATCAATCCCGGATCTATTTATTCCAGTCTCACCAGCAGCACTACAACTACTGGATCTAATACCCCCGGTCCCACCAGCAGCACTGCCACTGCAGTATCTATTAATCCCGGTCTAACCAGCAGCACAGCAACTTCCGGATCTATTACTTCCAGACTCACCAGCAGTACTTCCACTGCAGGATCTATTACAACCGGTCCAACCAGCAGCACTATTACCTCTGGCCCCACCAGCCTCCTTACCACTTCCACATCTATTACACCCGGATCTATTACCCACGGACCCACCAGCAGCATTACCAGCCCTGGCACTGATACTCCTGGTCCAACCAGCAGCACTACCACTCCTGGCACTACTTCTCCCAGTCTTACCAGCAGCACTACCACTATCGGATCTATTACCCCCGATCCAACCAGCAGCACTACCACAATCGGATCTATTACTCACGATCGAACCAGCAGCACTACCACTCCAGGATCTATTTCTCCCGAACTCACCAGCAGCATTACTGGATCTATTACGCCCGGCCCCACCAGAAGCACTACTACTCCTGACACCTACACTCCCGATCCCACAAGCAGCACTACAACTCCCGGTCAAATCAGCAGCACTGCTACTCCCGGATCTCTTACCCCCGGTCCCACACGCAGTACTACCACCCCTGGTACTAATACTTCAGGTTTTACCAGCAGCACTACCGGATCCAGCAGTAATACAACTCCCGGATCCAATACTCCCGATCTAAACAGCAGCACAACTACTCCTGACTCTATTACTTCCAGTGCAATCAGCAGCACTACCACTATCGGATCTATTACTCCCGGTCCAACCAGCAGCACTACCACTCCTAGATCTATTACACCCGGTCCAACCAGCAGCACTACCACTCCCGGATCTATTACTCCCGGTCCAACCAGCAGCACTTCCATTGCAGGATCTATTACTTCCGGTCTAACGAGCAGCACTTCCACTGCAGGATCTAATACTCCCGGTCCAACCAGCAGCACTACCACTACTGACACCAATACTCCCGGTCCAACCATCAGCACTACCACTCCTGGCACCAATACTCCCGGTCCAACCATCAGCACTACCACCCCTGGCACTGATACTCCTGGTCCGACCAGCAGCACTACCACTCCTGGCGCTAATACTCCCGCTCCGACCAGCAGCACTACCACTCCTGACACCAATACTCCCGGTCCAACCAGCAGCACTACCACTCCTGACACCAATACTCCCGGTCCAACCAGCAGCACTACCACTCCTGACACCAATACTCCCGATCCAACCAGCAGCACTACCACTCATGGCGCTAATACTCCCGGTCCAGCCAGCAGCACTACCACTCCTGGCGCTAATACTCCCGCCCCGACCAGCAGCACTACCACCCCTGGCACTGATACTTCTGGTCCAACCAGCAGCACTACCACCCCTGGCACTGATACTTCTGGTCCAACCATCAGCACTACCACTCCTGGCACTAATTCTCCCGCTCCGACCAGCAGCACTACCACTCGTGGCGCTAATACTCCCCGTAACCTCACTCGGAACATGTACAAGCAATACAAACTAGATAAAAATGTGATTATGAAATATACGCTATCATATGAAGACATTACCCCAATTGAATGTGGACGCCTTTGTATTTCAACCCCCGGATGTAGATTGTTCAATTACCAAAACAACTCTTGTTACATACTAAATATGGTCAATCCTGGACTTGGATCAGTGACTGTGAATTCTATATACGTAGATGACACAGTGAAAGGTATGTTTAGGATTATTACACGACTTGAAACAAAAGTAAAAATAGATAATAAAATATAGAAGATAACGAAATACATTCGGTCTTAAAAGGGCAATCAAATTAAATACTATCGGTTTTAAAGGGCAATGGAATTGAATGCCAGAAGATACAAAAACATGGTAAAGAATCTTGAGGTTTTATTCTAAAGTAACTGGAAATTGTAATGGTGTTTCAAAATTAGTAGGCAAGTTATAAGTAAAATAATAATACACGTACTAGTCACACATAAACAATTCACTCAGTTAATACGTCATTTAGTTACAGGTCAATAGTTATAATTCATTTAGTTGTAAGTGTTATAAGTAAAATAGTTATAAGTCACTAAAGCAAAATAATAAAAAATAAAATAGTTATAAGTCACTTAGTTAGAAGTAAAATAGTTATAAGTCAATTAGTTAGAAGTGAAATAGTTATAAGTCAATTAGCAATATTCGGTTTTGCTCTCCGTGATCTGAAAGGAACTGGAATAGACAAATAACTCGGAGTCATTTTATTCACCTTTTTTTGTTCTTGAAATCTGTTTTGGGTATTTTTGTATGACAAAAATTCTGGCTTAGTTTTCTACGACACATTTGTCTTTTTTTCTACAGATGAATGCGAGTTGCCAGGCTACACTTCCTACATTGGTGGATTATTTTGTATAAAAATTGTAGCACAGCCAGCATCTGATTGGACGACATCTCATATCACGTGTAATGAAGATGGCGGACAGCTTCTCATCATGAAATCTGTTGTATTTGATGTTAAAAAATACGTGTTGGAGACAATCAACCTACCAGGTAAGATGGCGGACGGTTTATATTATCAGATACAATCAACCTACCAGGTAAGATGGCGGACGGTTTATATTATCAGATACAATCAACCTACTAGGTAAGATTGTGGACGGTTTATATTATCAGATACAATCAACCTACTAGGAAAGATTGTGGACGGTTTATATTATTAGATACAAGATAAAGTATACCGTCCGCTCAACAAACTTTTTTAATGACAAATTATTAAACACGTGAAAATGGTTGTAGCAGGGTTTGATGCCAGCTGATAAGGTCTGGCTTGGTGTCGATTCCCATCTTGTATATTGAAACGATTACGGTCGCCTCTCTAACTTTGTGGGTTTTCTCCAGGTCCTTATGATTCCTCCAATTGCTTAAAGGGACAATCCCGATAAGAACAGAGTCTCAAAAATTAAAGTCCGAGTACTTGTGAAATTTATGGTCCAAAATATATAAGCATGGTGTATTTACATTGTCTGAAAATTTCAGCTGAAATATTGAGTCGTTTGGACTTGAACGTCAACATTACTTATCCGGACACGTAACCCTTTTTTAAGATTTCTGGTCATTTTTTTTTTCATTGGGTTACCTGATAATCATTTACGTTTCTTGAGAGGTCTATACAGTGAATGACCCATGTACTGTACTTAATAACAAAAGGTAAAT
Source organism: Patella pellucida (assembly GCA_917208275.1). Classification (NCBI taxonomy): domain Eukaryota; kingdom Metazoa; phylum Mollusca; class Gastropoda; family Patellidae; genus Patella; species Patella pellucida. Next base: position 2,752,934 of record OU795042.1, on the reverse strand, counting down.
TTCACCTACATATTATTTTCATAGAAAAAAGTCTGGTTTTATCCAGATACTGTATGATACAAAGGTCTCCATTTCCAGATGCAGTCTGTCAGGTTTAAGTTATTTACAAGCGTATCACAAATATCGGGTTAGTTGTTCTGCCTTAGATAATGGGTTTTAAATGATTTTAACACAAAATTAAGCAGTTTTATTCCCCAAAAAGTTATCGGGTTTGGCCCTTTAAGATATGTATTATGTTTGGGAAAAAACAAGACGTTTTACATTGTGGTATTTTCAGTTTTGTGTTTTTAAGACTGTTATAATTTGTTTCGGGTTGTATTTTCGTTAGAATACCTGACATATGCTAGGGACTTGAGCAGTTAAGGATTTTATAAAATAGATGGGTTTATGCTTTTGACGGCGTTTGAACCGTGGTTCCCACCCTAATACGTCATAACATATTTTCTGTGGGAATTTCGGGGGAGACCAGTTATAATTCTCCCTGTTTCTACTAGGATATTCTCAAGTAATTACGAATCTTTAGAACTACAATTGTCCCATATACTATCCCCCATACTCCATAATAGGACGTATAAATGACGTAAATATCGTACATAACGTATATCTTTTTAATTTAAATTTAAATTGGCGTAGTAAGTTGAGTATATTGCAAGCTTGTTTTGTGAATTTGTTGTTCTGCCCATGTTCCGTTTAGATTAAATGTTAGTCCCAGGTTGCAGTGTGAGAAAACTATATCAATAATTTTATTTTCAAACATAAGATTAGGATGATTCGTTTATTTACGTGTGAATATTCAGTTTTTAGTTTTATTTGGGTTAAAAAAAATTGCTATTTATTTGCCCACGTTGATATTAGCTGCAGATCACTATTGATTGAATTAGCAGTTTCTAATGGGTTATCATGTACATTTTTATCTAGATTGTCTGAACTATCATTTATGTATATTAAGAACCCCTGATTCAACTCACAAATAAGGTGATTAAAAACCTTCAAGGACAACACATTGTTTAAGATTTGTTAGATAACTGTGTATCCAATCACATACATTTAGACTAATACCATACTTTCGCAGTTCATGTATAATTCCTAAGTGACAGATTTGATCAAACGCTTTAGAAATATCACAGAATACAAAACTAAGCTTTTTTTCTTTATCTAGATTACTTATGATTATATTGTATATCCCAAGAAGTTGGTTTATGATTTTTTTTTTAATCCTAGCTGAATCTGTTTGATCAACGACTAGGATCGATTATTATATTTTATTTGAAAATAATAAAATGTTTTATTTTACTAGAGATTTCATACTGGATTGGTGGTGATGATTTGGATGTAGAGGGAGTGTGGAAATGGAGTGATGGATCTCCAATTATATCTGACGCATGGTCACCGGGAAACCCCAGTAATGGCGGAGATTGTTTAATATTACAAGGTCTGGCTTTTAACGATGCAGCGTGTGACACTATCCTCCCCACTATTTGTGAAAAGTCCACGGTGTTTGGTATTTGATGGATAGTGTGACACTATCCTCCCCACTATTTGTGAAAAGTCCACGGTGTTTTGGTATTTGATGGAATGTCGTCACTATCCTCCCCACTATTTGTGAAAAGTCCACGATGTTTGGTATTTGATGGAGAGTGTGACACTATCCTCCCAACTATTTGTGAAAAGTCCACGGTGTTTGGTATTTGATGCAGCGTGTGACACTATCCTCCCAACTATTTGTGAAAAGTCCACGGTGTTTGGTATTTGATGCAGCGTGTGACACTATCCTCCCCACTATTTGTGAAAAGTCCACGGTGTTTGGTATTTGATGGTGTGACACTATCCTCCCCACTATTTGTGAAAAGTCCACGATGTTTGGTATTTGATGCAGTGTGTGACACTGTCCTCCCCACTATTTGTGAAAAGTCCACGGTGTTTGGTATTTGATGGAGAGTGTGACACTATCCTCCCCACTATTTGTGAAAAGTCCACGATGTTTGGTATTTGATGTAGAGTGTGACACTGTCCTCCCCACTATTTGTGAAAAGTCCACGATGTTTGGTATTTGATGCAGCGTGTGACACTATCCTCCCCACTATTTGTGAAAAGTCCACGGTGTTTGGTATTTGATACAGCGTGTGACACTATCCTCCCCACTATTTGTGAAAAGTCCACGGTGTTTTGGTATTTGATGGAAGTTCGTCAAATAAAAACATTTCTATGTTCTATGATGAAGGATCGTCATATTAAAAGATTAGTTTGTTATTGTTATAATTTCTACTACCCATCCTTTTGTGTTGATGTCCGTCGTAATCGGCCATGTCAGGGGTGTAGGATAGAGGGCCTGGCAAGGGTCAACGTAAGATAGTTCGGATGAACGAAAACCCGGGGCTGTACACGTAAAGAACCATTCGCTGATGGAGTTAGAAAGTATAACAGCCTGTATGACGTATCCACATCTTTATTATCCGAATGGGAATCGAAACGTAGGATGTTAAACCCCATTTTAATTCATTTATCTAAACCACATTTGTTATTATCTCATTTGTTAAATTCCATAAACCACATCTGTTATTATCGTGTTAGTTATTATATAAACCATATATGTTATTATCGTGTTAGACATTATGTAAACCATATTTGTTATTATCGTGCTAGACATTCTATAAACCATAATTGTTATTATCGTGTTAGATATTATATAAACTATATTTGTTATTATCGTACTAGATATTATATAAACCATATTTGTTATTATCGTGTTAGTTATTATACAAACCATATTTGTTATTATCGTGCTAGACATTCTATAAACCATATTTGTTATTATCGTGTTAGACATTCTATAAACCACATTTATTATTATCGTGTTAGACATTCTATAAACCATATTTGTTATTATCGTGCTAGACATTCTGTAAACCATATTTGTTATTATCGTGTTAGACATTCTATAAACCTTATTGTTATTAACGTGTTAGACATTATATAAACCGCATTTGTTATTATTGTGTTAGACATTCTATAAGACACATTTGTTATTATCGTGTTAGACATTCTATAAACCACATTTGGTATTATCGTGCTAGACATTCTATAAACCACATTTGTTATTATCGTGTTAGACATTCTATAAACCATAATTGTTATTATCGTGTTAGTTATTCTATAAACCACATTTGTTATTATGGTGTTAGACATTCTATAAACCATATTTTTTATTATCGTGTTCGACATTATATAAACCATATTTGCTATTATTGTGCTAGACATTATATATACCATATTTGTTATTATCGTGTTAGACATTATATAAACCACATTTGTTATTATCGTGCTAGACATTCTGTAAACCATATTTGTTATTATAGTGCTAGACATTATATAAACCATATTTGTTATTATATTTTATTATCAACAGATACGCCAGGTCCGTCATCTTTCACCTTATAATAAAATGCGTTTATAAAATATTTACAATATTATTTGTTATATATTTTATTATGAACAGAAACGCCAGGTTTCCAGACGAAATGATATTCTCCAACTGTCAGGAGATACAATTTCCATGCCTCCATGACGTTTATATTGTTCTCTCCATATTAGGCGACATAGTCAAGTCGACGTTAAATCCCATTTCTCTCGTATCTCTCTGGATTGTCGAATGGTTAGCGAGTGATATCATAAGGTCTGTCATTGAGTAAACTGGTGTAGTTTCGATTAAATACGAGGATTATGGTCTACTGTCCAGCCTCGTGGGTTTTCCTCGGGTCCTTTAATTTCCTCCCACGTCTAAAAGGAAAGACCCCCTACGTACAAGCAAATTATGGAAATAGAACCATATGTTAGTCCCGAAATGACATAGTCAAGTCGACGTTAAATCCCATTTCTCTCTTATCTCTCTCTCTTTGTGTCCCTCTCTCTCTCTCAACATATTTAAATGGTATCGCTGTAATATAATTTATTGGTCTACTTGTCAGCAACCAGGATAATGACAATGCAGTGTGTTATGAGGAGCATTTTGCCCGGACAGCAGTGAGCAGGGCAAAGGTCGCAATGATGCTATTTGCGTCATGGGTTCGAGTTTGTGCCCCCCCCCCCCCCTCTTGAGTTGAGTTTTTGTTTTAAACCTACGTTATTGATATAATGCTCAGCCAGTGATTTCCCACATAACCGGGAGTGTATGGACTCCATAGTGAGAGAAACACACATCATAAGCGTAATGCTCTAGCACTGTCAAACATTTCCGACACAACCCGAAATGTATGGACTCTATGGTGAGATAGACACACATCATTCAAATAAATAAAGTAATTTGAATGAAATTTTCAATATATTTATTTTCCATTATTTATTTTAGAATAGGTCTGATTTACAGGATCAACCACCCCTTAAAATATATAGACATCATAAATAGAGAGAGAGAGAGAGAGAGAGAGGGAGAGAGAGAGAGCGAGAGAGAGAGAGACACTATTTGATGGAGAGTGTGACACTATCCTCCCCACTATTTTTAAAAAGTCCAAGATGTTTGGTATTTGATGAAATGACGTCAAATGAAAACATTGTTATTTTTTTGATGAAGGATCGTCATATAAAAAGATTAGTTTGTTATTGTTATAATTTATACTACCCATCCTTTTGTGTTGATGTCCGTCGTAATCGGCCATGTCGGGGGTGCAGGGTAGAGGGCCTGGCAAGGGTCAACGTAAAATAGTTCGGATGAACGAAAACCTGAGGCTGTACACGTGAAAGAACCATTCGCAGATGGAATTCGATATAAGAGTAGGTCTTATAACAGCCTGTATGACGTAACACATCCTTATTATCCGAATGGGAATCAAAATTCATTTATCTAAACCACTTGTTATTATCTTATCTGTTACATTCTATAAACCACATTTGTTACTATCGTGTTAGACATTCTATAAACCATATTTGTTATTATCGTGTTAGACATTCTATAAACCATATTTGTTATTATCGTGTTAGTTATTCTATAAACCACATTTGTTATTATCGTGTTAGACATTCTATAAACCACATTTGTTATTATCGTGTTAGACATTATATAAACCATATCTGTTATTATCGTGTAAGACATTATATAAACCATATTTGTTATTATCGTGTTAGACATTATATAAACCATATTTGTTATTATCGTGTTAGTTATTCTATAAACCATATTTGTTATTATCGTGCTAGACATTCTATAAACCATATTTGTTATTATCGTGTTAGACATTATATAAACCATATTTGTTATTATCGTGTTAGACATTATATAAACCATATTTGTTATTATCGTGTTAGACATTATATAAACCATATTTGTTATTATCGTGTTAGTTATTCTATAAACCACATTTGTTATTATCGTGTTAGACATTCTATAAACCACATTTGTTATTATCGTGTTAGACATTATATAAACCATATCTGTTATTATCGTGTAAGACATTATATAAACCATATTTGTTATTATCGTGTTAGACATTATATAAACCATATTTGTTATTATCGTGTTAGTTATTCTATAAACCATATTTGTTATTATCGTGCTAGACATTCTATAAACCATATTTGTTATTATCGTGTTAGACATTATATAAACCATATTTGTTATTATCGTGTTAGACATTATATAAACCATATTTGTTATTATCGTGTTAGTTATTCTATAAACCATATTTGTTATTATCGTGTTAGACATTATATAAACCATATTTGTTATTATGGTGTTAGACATTCTATAAACTACATTTGTTATTATTGTGCTAGACATTCTATAGACCACATTTGTTATTATCGTGTTAGACATTCTATAAACCACATTTGTTATTATCGTGTTAGACATTCTATAAACCACATTTGTTATTATCGTGCTAGACATTCTATAAACCATATTTGTTATTATCGTGTTAGTTATTCTATAAACCATATTTGTTATTATCGTGTTAGACATTATATAAACCATATCTGTTATTATCGTGCTAGACATTCTATAAACCATATTTGTTATTATCGTGCTAGACATTATGTAAACCACATTTGTTATTATCGTGTTAGACTTTATATAAACTACATTTGTTATTATCGTGTTAGACATTCTATAAACCACATCTGTTATTATCGTGTTAGTTATTATATAAACCATATTTGTTATTATCGTGTTAGTTATTATTTAAACCATATTTGTTATTATCGTGTAAGACATTATATCAACCGTATTTGTTATTATCGTGTTAGACATTCTTTAAACCAAATTTGTTATTGTCGTGTTAGACATTATGTAAACCACATTTTTTATTATTGTGTTGGACATTCTGTATCCATATTTATTATTATTGTGCTAGACATTCTATAAACCATATTTGTTATTATTGTGTTGGACATTCTATAAACCACATTTGTTATTATCGTGTTAGACATTATATAAACCACATTTGTTATTATCGTGTTAGACATTCTGTAAACCATATTTGTTATTATCGTGTTAGTTATTATATAAACCACATTTGTTGTTATCGTGCTTGACATTCTATAAACCATATTTGTTATTATCGTGTTGGTTATTATATAAACCATATTTGTTATTATCGTGTTAGACATTATATAAACCACATTTGTTATTATCGTGCTAGACATTATATAAACAATATTTGTTATTATCGTGTTAGTTATTCTATAAACCATATTTGTTATTTTCGGGTAAGTTATTATATAAACAATTTTGTTATTATATTTTATTTTTAAGAGATACGCCAGCTCAGTCATCTTTCACAATACACCTTATGCGTTAATAAAATATTATTTGTTTGGACTCTCTTACAGCAAATACAGATTACCAGACGAAATGATATTCTCCAATTGTCAAGAGAAAAACTTTTTATGCTTTGATGACGTTTATATTGTTCTCGTCATATTGAGGGTGGCTGGATGGTAGAATGGTTAAAGCGTGCTATCATAATGTTTGTCATTGAGTAAACTGGTGTAGTTTCCTTTCCCCAGTTAGGGTCGTCTGTCTAAACTGTTGGGCTACAATATTGTGGCAACCTTGAAATGAAATAGGGTTTTAAAATCTACTGTTTAGACTCAACTGGACTAATAAAGACATGAAATTAAATGAGGTTTAACGTCCCACTGTTATGCTCCGAACGGGACTAATTAAAAACGGGTATACGCCATACAATGTGATTTGCGGTAAAGTTTGACCAGATAGCGGCACTACAGCCTACTCTTATTGAACTGTAATTGATTATTTTACGTGTACATAGGACATTAGTTTTACGTTCAATCCGAATAACTATATGTTGTCCATTGTGAGATCCCCCGCCCTACATTATTGACATGGGAGAATTACGCTTGAAAATCCGGATGACTTTTCTCGACCAACACTTGGATCAGATCCCGGTTGTACGTGACAAGGAATAGGTTCGTCTGTCAAACCTCGTGGGCTTTCTCCGGGTCCTCCGGTTTTCTCTCTCACTGTTAAAAACCCCTACATGCAAATAAAAAAACATATGTTAGTCCCGAAATCACCAGGTTTGTGTAGAGTTGACGTTAAACAAAATATATCTCTCTCCCTCCCTCTCTCTCTCTCCTCTCTCTCTCTCCCCCCTCTCTCTCTCCCCTCTCTTTCTATCTCTCTCTCTCCTCTCTCTTTCTAGTCTCTCTCTCTCTCTCTCTCTTTAATCTGCGATATCAAATTACACCATTAACGTTATCATTATTAACTTCAGTGTATTTTGGCCACGTTATTTCTGGTCTTATTAAATTAAGACTGAGTCCAAGTATTTCTATTTGATTTATTAAACATAGATAATTCAACAAATATTTACAAGAAGTCGAAGTGGACGTTAAACTCATGATACGAACAAATTGAAGTCTAAAACAATAGTTCGTTTTGTAAAGAGTGTTTGGTCAATGACCATTTCTTAATCCCCCCATTGTTACATTTCAATGCTTAATCTAAGGTATATCTGACGTAATAGCCAGTGGCTGGTTTGATAAGGTTCTATAGTCCAGGGGCCAGTTGACATTGGATTGTATTAAGTTTTACTCCATCGGTTTTTATAAGGACGACATGTCACTCATGCCAGTGTCTGTTTAATTCGACCTGTACCTTACTGCAGAAATAATTAGGTAAATAAAATATATTTAATATACGTTAATGTTGTCAATATAATTTTGGGATTTTAATATATAGAACTCATAATACTTATGTCAGTCATAGTGTTAATCGGTGTTGATTATGTCTGGGTAATGTCGACTATGGTATATTGATTGTGTCTGGTTAATGTTGACTATAGTATATTGCACCATGAGTAGTAACGTCAGGTCTATTTATAGACTACTATAGACGTGTGTGTATATATACATGTATGTAAACGACTATCACATATCTTCGGTGGAAGCGGACGTAAAATAAAGCTATTTCACACACACGACTATCACACAACACGGTATATATAGACAACAGGGACACCCGTAGGTAAGTTGAATGTTTAATATCAAACTTTGTAACATGGGTGGGAAATCTTCCTTTGTTCTTTTCGTTCAATGTCAATAAGCAGATTGTTTTACCGCTACTAAACTCACTGGACGTAACGTGAGAGAGAGAGAGAAATGGGGTTTAACGTCCACTCGACACAAACCAGGCCATTTTGGGACGAAGGACTTAACCGTGCAGTAACTAGACATGTTCAATGTTATTGTACTCTTTTGCTGGTTTACACTAGTTTTAGTGAATCATATAGAGAAGTCATTTATAGTTGTAGCACGCTTCATTCGTTTACAGTTTACATGTTTATCTCGACTTTCGGACCCGATGTTTAAACCTGTTAGCTCATGAAAGCTGTGCTATAAATATAACTTAATAAGGTACATTAAACCGTCGACTACGTCATCAGGTGTCATTAGTTGTTTCAGAACTGCCCAGTGCATGGCATCCACTAGACAACCCATATCAATAATACACGACGATAATAACAATAGTCGCTGTAGAATGACAGAGAGAGAGAGAGGGGGGATAAATGAGGTTTAACGCCCATTCGACATAAAACTAGGTCATTTCGGGACTAATATAATAGTCGCTGTAGAATGAAATGTATCAAACAATGAAATGGGGTTTAACGTCCCACTGTTTTGCCATATTCAAACGATAAAACTATATGGATGAACAGCTTCTTATTTATTTGGGTGACGTTCCAAAGAGTATTCTCTCAACGTTATCAATCTAATACAGTAATACAAAAAAAGTGAGGCCAATTAAAACAACTGAGGTATTTTTTTTTACGAAGTGTTATTTAAGATTCGCTTCTTCGTGTTTTATGCGGTGGATATTTATAGTTATGGCTGTGAAGAAATGGGGTTTAACGTCCTACTGTTCTGATCCGACTGGGCTTATAAAGATGAACATACGTCATACAGTGTGATTTGAGGGGAATGTTGCCCGTACAGCGGCACTATGATATTTTCTTTTTAAATCGAATCTCAACTGCCAAGAGATCCTTCACGTTCATTTCAATGTGTACAAGGGGCCTCGGATTTTCGTCACATTCGAATGACTAGACAGCTTTCCTTGTCACGCCCTCCGTCCTGCACCACTGACTTATTCTGGAGGACGCCGACGGACAGACAGTTCTTTTACACTCAAATGAACATAATAAATAGAACAGCTGTAATTCAATTATGAGTACCGGGGGAAACGCCGCTGCTCGGTCAATATCCCCCCCCCCCAATCTTGAATTGAGCATAAAAAATAACCGTGGTATTTATTAATGAACAAGATCTCGCATATCGAACAATCTGAGACGCCTCTCTCTCTCTCTCACTCCCCCCCCTCTCTCTCTCTCTCACTCCCCCTCTCTCTCTCTCTCACTCTCCCCCTCTCTCTCACTCCCTCTCTCTCTCTCTCACTCCCCTCTCTCTCTCTCTCTCCCTCTCCCGGGTTGGGGTTGGTGGTTAGCACATGCGCGCTGTATCATAAAGCCTGTCATGGAGTCAACTGCCGTGGTTTCGAATCCCCGGTTGTACGTGACAAGGAGTAGGGTCGCCAGGCCAGCCTCGTGGGTTTTCTCCAGATCCCCCTGTTTTCACCCACTGCTAAAGACCCATGCGCGCAAGCGAATTATTGAAATAATTTCGAACCATATGTTAGTTTGTGTCGAGTGGACGTTAAACCCAATTTATCTTTCTCTCTCTCTTTCCCCCTCTTTCACTCTCTCTCTCTCTTTCTTTCCATTTTAGTCAAGTATTTCTAGACCGCCCAGAGATGAAGATTATCAGAATGACACATGTAACAGTCAATTGTTTTAATTTTTTCCAGACTTTAAATCTGGCAGATCCAGATTCCATTATTATAGTTTCCACGGTAACAATTATCAATATGTCTGAACAACAAGAAGAGGAAGTGACGTCAATAAAAGAAGAGTTTAAAGGTAGATGTCGAGTTGTTGAGAAGGGAAGTGACGTGTATAGAAGAAGTGTTACCATACAACCAAAAGATATGGATTTGACTATCAAGTTTCAGTTACCAAGTAAGTTGGTGTTTCATTAATTAAATAATCATTTATTTTCCGTATCGGATCACTTAATCTGCATCGTACAGGAGACAGAGTTGTCGACCCATGAAATATTCAACTCTAGTTATTTCGAGTCCTTGCGGGGAATTAACTATTGCAACTTTCGCTTTATGGAACGAAATGACATGAAATGTAGTTTAACGTCGTACTGAAGGCGGGCAAATATCATACAGTGTGCCATAAGGAAACTTTTGCCCAGACAGTTACACTATGGTCTACTCTTATATCGAATTCCAACTGTCAAGGGATATTTACGTTCACACCAATGTGCTTTCCGTCCCACCCCAACAACTAGACATCTGTATAAAAAAATCCAAGAGTTAATGGAAGTCCTTCAGCTCACCCTTTGCATTTATACGTATATCAAATTATTTGTTGTAACTGCTGAATGGAATGGCGAGCCAGTGTACTGGCCACTGAATGTTTATGATACCTTGCGGCTGTGGTTTCCAGCCCTGGTATGAGCGTATGTGGCATTGAGATAGGGGCGCCTTCTCAACCTCGTGGGTTTCCTCCGGGCACTCCGGTTTCCTCCCACTGCTAATGACTCCTACGCGCATGTTAGTCCCGAAATGACCTAGTTGTGTTGAGTGGACGTTAAACCCCATTCCTCTCTCTCTCTCTCTCTCTCTCTCTCTCTATGATACCTCAGGAGAGGGGGGGGGGTAATGGCTGAAAAGATTATAAGATGGGTGTAAAAACGAAATCAAACATTCATGATGTATATTTTATTTGATTGCAGCTTCATACCCAAAAGCGGCTCCAAAGATATCTATTCGTGCTGAATGCATGGAGGAGGAAGATGTCCTTGAACTTCAAGAATTGTTACAGTCCAGTACCAATGGGTGTTTGAATAAACCAATGATAAAAAGCCTTACAAACGAAGCCGAAACGTGGTTAAAAGCAAACGGTTTGGGGAAATCAAAGAAATCGCCCAAGGGCAACAAACACAAGAAAAAACAGAAAAAGCCGAGGGAGGATAAAGTAAGCGTCGAGAAGTTAGCCTCCATGAAAACAGCCGATGACGTCGTTAAGCGGATTCAGTGGGATTGTGATTTACCCCAAGAAGATTTCCTAGTCGGTTATCTCGACCGGTTCCTGGGAATAAAAGAGAAATATTTCACCGCCTTTTCCTGGGAGGATATCGCTTCGGTGGATTACAACGTGCTGGCCATACCCAAACATCGCATACAGTATTTCAAATATAAGGACATAAAAGTGTGGGATAAACTGGCTAGGTTGGATAATGTGTTCGGTTCGCTCGGCAGCGGAACAAAAATAACAGACATCATCGCAAACTACGACCAGGAATTAGAAAGGTGTAAAGCTGAGAATGCAACCGAAATCCCCAACACGGATACTAAGGCGAAAGAAGAAGCTGACGACGATGATGATAGTGATTCTGATAGTGACGATGGAATAATAGTAACCATAGGAACAAACACAGTCAATCCTATGACATCACATCCTGGATACTGGCAAGATAAGTTGCGTCCTAATTACTTCCTGGCTATTCGTGTGACAGATTCAACTGTATGTGACGTCACGAGCGAAATACAGGATAACATTGTAGCAAATCAGCCTCTTTATCGAGAATGCTGCATTCCGCCTTCTGCTTTACACGTGACATTATGTACATTAGGACTGGACACGCAAGAACAAGTAGACTCGGCTTGTAGGGTTTTAAAGTCGATACGAGACGAGTTAAAGGATGTGGTGCCTGCACGACCCCTCGTTTTAAATGGGGTTTCTAATTTCTACAGCCGTGTCGTGTATGCAAAGATCGAATACCCGGATGGATTTCTGGATTTCGTCGATCATTTATCTATGTGTTTAAGACACGAAGGTATAGAAATAAGAGACCAACACGAATTCATCCCTCATATGACGATCATGAAGACATCTCGCCCTGTATCAAGACGAATGGGTACAGCTAATATAGATCAAAGATTCTATGAACAATTCACAGATAGATATCTCGGGGAGGTTAATATTTCTGGTATTTATTTATGTTCAATGGGCGACGAGAGACAGGCAGACGGTTTTTATATTTCACCAGTAAATATCCAATTCTAATGTTAATCAATCAGATTAAAATACAGAACTATAAATCGTTTTTTGGGGTTTTTTTTTATACTTTCTATTATCTCCCCTACATTAAGATCTGTCCATGTTTCCGTGGGGGGGTTGGGATGGCCTAGTGGTCTAGAGTGCCGCGCTTCGACCTCTAGTTAATATCCAATTCTAATATCACTGATCAGTATTATTACTTTGAATCAATCTGATTAAAATACAGAAATATATATCGTTCGTTTTGTTTTTTTTATACTTTCCATGGCATTGCCTCCCCTACATGAAGATCTGGCAAGCTGTACTGGAAGGTCACGAGCGGATTTCGACATCGATTAATCAATCAGCGTTGACGTTTCAAGGGGTTTAACCACAGTTCCGTGCGGAGAAACGAAATGAAATGGGGTTTAACGTCCTACTATCTGCCCAGGACTGGGCTAATAAAGGCGGGCATTCGCCATACAGCGTGCTATGGGATAAATTTTGCCCGGACAGCGGCACTACGGCCTACTCTTATATCGAATTCCAACAGACTGGATCCTCGGTTACCCAGTGTACCCATTCCGTCCGTTCTACTCCACTATACCCCGGGTTTATCTATGGGGGAGACACGTTTTCAAGTTATCTCTCCTTGATGATTGTGCTATTTTTATCGACCAATCCCATAAATTGTTATTTGGAAAGGAAGTTGGCAAAGAGGAGTTCATTTTTTATTGTAAGGGGATTAGTTTTATTGAGAATCGTTCGTACGTTCCCAGAATTTTATGTCCACGTGATATCGTAAACAAGTTATTGTGACTTGTGCTTGTTCATATTCTTCCTCTTCACTTGGCATTTAACGTCCTCCACCTACGGTAATATAGTAGTGAACAATAATAATAAATAATAATAATAATCGTGTTATTTTACAAGGGTAGCAAATTAGGCCTGAGGCCTTTTTCCAATTTGGCCCTTGGCACAGATCGTTAATTGCCTAGTATAAGTTCAATACTAATATACATGACAATTCCCACAAAAAACGAAGAGTAGTAATAATAACAAAAGTCAATAATATAGATGTTATACATATTTAAGATCAGCAATATATAGCCTAATATAGAAGCTGGTCGGATAGCCGTGGCGATAAAGAGGCGGCTTCTCACCAATGCAACGAGGGTTCAATCCCAGCTCAGAGCAGGAACTTTATCGTTGTAAGTGAGAGGGCAGGTTTCCCCCGAGTTCTTCGGTTTCTTCCTGCAGTAATGATCGAAATCATTCACACGATCTGTACCAAGGGCTAAATTGGAAAAAGGCCTCAGGCCTAATTTGCTACCCTTGTAAAATGAAGCGATTATTATTATTATTATTATTATTATAATACAATTAAATTAAATAGATTATGAATATATACATTACATGCATTTACATAAATCATTCAGTAAATGAACATACATATGGCGAAACGATTGGTTTGTTTCCTGGTTGGTTCATTGACTTGAGCTACATTCAAGGCCAGGATAGATAATCCCGTTATGATAATAAAGAGGTGTATACGCCATACAGCCTGTTATTAGAAAAAACACATGGACAGCGACGATCCTCCATCAAACATAGTGTCACACTCTCCATCAAATACGAAACATCGTGGACTTTTCACAAATAGTTGGGAGGATAGTGTCACACGCTGCATCAAATACCAAACACCGTGGACTTTTCACAAATAGTGGGGAGGATAGTGTCACACTATCCATCAAATACCAAACACCGTGGACTTTTCACAAATAGTGGGGAGGACAGTGTCACACACTGCATCGTTTAAAGCCAGACCTTGTAATATTAAACAATCTCCGCCATTACTGGGGTTTCCCGGTGACCATGCGTCAGGTATAATAGGAGATCCATCACTCCATGTCCACACCCCCTCTACATCCATATCATCACCACCAATCCAGTAATAAATCTCTAGTAAAATAAAACATTTAATTACTTTCAATTAATATATTTAATAATCGAGTCACTCGAGAGAGCGAGAGAGAGATAGAGAGAGAGAGAGAGAGAGAGAGAGGAAGAGAGAGAGAGAGCAAGAGAGAGAGAGACGAGTTTAACGTACACTCGACACAAACTATTTCATTTCGGGACTAACATGGTTCAATTTTATTTCAATGAATCGCTTGCCACATACGCTCACACCAGGGCTCGAAACCACAGTCGCACGAGGACCCGGTAAACACCTACGAGGTTCGACAGGCTACCGTACTGGTAGGTTGATTGTATGTGATAATATAAACCGTCCGCCATCTTACCTGGTAGGTTGATTGTATGTGATAATATAAACCGTCCGCCATCTTACCTGGTAGGTTGATTGTATGTAATAATATAAACCGTCCGCCATCTTACCTGGTAGGTTGATTGTATCTGATAATATAAACCGTCCGCCATCTTACCTGGTAGGTTGATTGTATGTAATAATATTAACCGTCCGCCATCTTACCTGGTAGGTTGATTGTATCTGATAATATAAACCGTCCGCCATCTTACCTAGAAGGTTGATTGTATGTGATAATATAAACCGTCCGCCATCTTACCTGGTAGGTTGATTGTATGTGATAAAATAAACCGTCCGCCATCTTACCTGGTAGGTTGATTGTATCTGATAATATAAACCGTCCGCCATCTTACCTGGTAGGTTGATTGTATGTGATAAAATAAACCGTCCGCCATCTTACCTGGTAGGTTGATTGTATCTGATAATATAAACCGTCCGCCATCTTACCTGGTAGGTTGATTGTATGTGATAAAATAAACCGTCCGCCATCTTACCTGGAAGGTTGATTGTATGTGATAATATAAACCGTCCGCCATCTTACCTGGTAGGTTGATTGTATCTGATAATATAAACCGTCCGCCATCTTACCTGGTAGGTTGATTGTATGTGATAATATAAACCGCCCGCCATCTTACCTGGTAGGTTGATTGTCTCCAACACGTATTTTTTAACATCAAATACAACAGATTTCATGATGAGAAGCTGTCCGCCATCTTCATTACACGTGATATTAGATGTCGTCCAATCAGTTGGCTGTTCTACAATTTGTATACAAAATAATCCACCGATGTAGGCAGTGTAGCCTGGCAACTCACATTCATCTGTAGAAAAAAAGACAAATGTGTCTTAGAAAACTTAGCTAGAATTTCTGTCATACACATATACCCCAAACAAATATAAGTGATTGTGAATTTCCAGGATATACTAATTGACGATGAAAATAATTTACATAGAAACAGATTTAGTCATTTGGATAGAACAAAAACCTGAGGTCCGGTATATATATTGGCGTGAACGTAAAAGATCCCTTGGCAGTGGGAATTCGATATAGGAATATGCCATAGTGCCGCTTCCCAGGCAGAATGTCCTTCATAGCACACTGTAAGGCGTATTCCCTTCTTCATTAGCCCAATCGGAGCAGAACAGTAGGACGTTAAATCCCATTTTATATTATTTGATATTATATGTACAAAAAAGGTGAATAAAATGACTTCAAGTTATTTGTCTATTCCAGTTCCTTTCAAATCACGGAAAGCAAAACTGAATATTGCAAATTGCTATTTGACTTGTAACTAAGTGACTTATAACTATTTTACTTGTAACTAAGTGACTTATAACTATTTTACTTGTAACTAAGTGACTTATAACTATTTTACTTATAACTATTTTATTTGTAACTAAGTGACTTATAACTATTTTACTTGTAACTAAGTGACTTGTAACTATGTAACTGATAACTACGTGACTTATAACTATTTTACTTGTAACTAGTTTACCTGTAACTAAGTGACTTATAACTATTTTACTTGTAACTAAGTGACTTATAACTATTTTACTTGTAATTAAGTGACTTATAACTATTTTACTTGTAATTAAGTGACTTATAACTATGTAACTGATAACTACGTGACTTATAACTATTTTACTTGTAATTAAGTGAATCATGTGCGACTAGTAACTATGTGACTTGTTCGTGTGTTGCTAGTAACTATTTTACTTATAACTATTTTACTTGTAACTATTTACTTGTAACTATTTTACTTGTAACTATTTTACTTGTAACTATTTTACTTGTAACTATTTTACTTATAACTTGTTTACTAATTTTGAAACACCATTACAAATTCCAGTTACTTTAGAATAAAATGTCAAGATTCTTTAACATGTTTTTGTATCTTCTGGCATTCAATTTCATTTCCCTTAAAGGCCGATGTTATTTAAATTTGATTCCGTTTAAGACCGACGGTATTTAATTTGATTGCCTTTTATAATAATAATAATAATAATAATCGCGTCATTTCACAAGGGTAGCAAATTAGGCCTGAGGTCTTTTTTTCCAATTTGACCCTTGGCACAGATCGTGCGAATAATTTCGATCATTACTGCAGACCGATGGTATTTTGTTTTTTTGTATAATATTTAAGCCGTGTAATAATCCTAAACATACCTTTCACTGTGTCATCTACGTATATAGAATTCACAGTCACTGATCCAAGTCCAGGATTGACCATATTTAGTATGTAACAAGAGTTGTTTTGGTAATTGAACAATCTACATCCGGGGGTAGAAGTACAAAGGCGTCCACATTCAATTGGCGAAATGTCTTTATATGATAGCGTATATTTCATAATCACATTATTATCAAGTTTGTACTTCTTGTACACGTTGCGTCGGATGGCAAAAGGAGTATCAGTGCCAGCAGTGGTAGTGCTGCTGGCTGGACCGGGGGTAGTTGATCCCGGAGTACTAGTACTGCTGGCTGGACCAGGGGTAGTTGATCCAGGTGTTGGGGTACTGCTGGCTGGACCAGGGGTAGTTGATGGACCGGGGGTAGTTGAACCGGGAGTACTAGTGGTGCTGGCTGGACCGGGGGTAGTTGATCCGGGAGTACTAGTACTGCTGAGTGGACCGGGGGTAGTTGAACCGGGAGTACTAGTACTGCTTGCTGGACCGGGAGTAGTAGATCCGGGAGTACTAGTACTGCTATCTGGACCGGGGGTAGTTGATCCGGGAGTACTAGTACTGCTATCTGGACCGGGGGTAGTTGATGCGGGAGTACTAGTACTGCTAGTTGGACCGGGGGTAGTTGATCCGGGAGTACTAGTACTGCTATCTGGACCGGTGGTAGTAGACCCGGGAGTACTAGTGGTGCTGGCTGGACCGGGGGTAGTTGATCCGGGAGTACTAGTGGTGCTGGCTGGACCGGGAGTAGTTGATCCGGGAGTACTAGTGGTGCTGGCTGGACCGGGGGTAGTTGATCCGGGAGTACTAGTACTGCTGGCTGGACCGGGGGTAGTTGATCCGGGAGTGGTAGTACTGCTGGCTGGACCGGGGGTAGTTGACCCGGGAGTACTAGTACTGCTGGCTGGACCGGGGGTAGTTGAACCGGGAGTACTAGTACTGCTGGCTGGACCGGGGGTAGTTGATCCGGGAATGGTAGTACTGCTGGCCGGACCGGGGGTAGTTGATCCAGGTGTTGGGGTACTGCTGGCTGGACCGGGGGTAGTAGATCCAGGTGTTGGGGTAGTGCTGGCTGGACCGGGGGTAGTAGATCCAGGTGTTGGGGTAGTGCTGGCTGGACCGGGGGTAGTAGATCCAGGTGTTGGGGTAGTGCTGGCTGGACCGGGGGTAGTTGATGCGGGTGTACTAGTGCTGCTGGCTGGACCGGGGGTAGTTGAACCGGGAGTACTAGTACTGCTATCTGGACCGGGTGTAGTTGATGGACCGGGTGTAGTTGATGGACCGGGTGTAGTTGATGGACCGGGTGTAGTTGATGGACCGGGTGTAGTTGATGGACCGGGTGTAGTTGATGGACCGGGTGTAGTTGATGGACCGGGTGTAGTGGATGGACCGGGTGTAGTTGATGGACTGGGTGTAGTTGATGGACCGGGGGTAGTTGATCCGGGTGTGCTAGTACTGCTGGTGTGGTCTAGGCTGATTATGATAATACTAATAACCAGGTAACCCTGATTAATGTGTAGTTTGGTCATTTTCTTGTTTAAATAAGTAAAAGTTAATCTTCCTAAAATTTCTCCCACTTCACTGGATTAACAAGATTATAGAAGAGGTCCAAACAGAATTTTTATACAACACAATGTTATCCGTCACCTAAAATTACTAAAAGGATAATATTCCAGTATTCTACAACTTTTATGTATTACGACAACACGCACAATTTTAAAAGGTCCAGGTCATATATTACTTTACGTCACAAATTACTTTAATACACAGATTACTTTACGTCACAAATTACTTTAATACACAGATTACTTTACGTCATAGATTACTTTACGTCATAGATTACTTTACGTCACAGATCACTTTACGTCATAGATTTGTTTACATCACATATCACTTTACGTCACAGATTACTTTACGTCACAGATTACTTTACGTCACAAATCACTTTACGTCACAGATTACTTAACGTCACAAATCACTTATGGCATACGTTTACATAATCTATAGCGTTCAGATGAGTGGATGTCAGCTCGCAGAGATCAACACAATTCAGATTTTAGCTAACTACAGCTCGAATAGTTCAATAACATAATCTAGATATAAGAATACTTCTGCTCGCAGAGATCAGAAAAATGTATAACTTGTCAGACAATAACACAATTTCCAATAACGCGATTGGCAAAGGTTGACTAGATTAAGTCCAAGGTAAACTCATCTACAACTGAATATTTAATAACGACGTTTGTTTGTTTCATACATGTTCTTCAAGCGAATCAGAAACACTTACAGTTTGTCAGACAATAACACAACCCAGAGATAAAAGCTAACTTCGGCTCGCAGACATCAGAAACTTGTAAAACTGATCAGACAATAACTCAATTTGAAACAGCTGACTAATGGTCCACGGTACACTCACCTCCGACTAGATATTGAATAACGAAGTTTTGATTCTTACAGACATGTTCAGCAGGCGAATCAACCCGAGTATAATTTCAGAATAATTTACATTACACTACAAAACCAAAGTGATTACATTGGGGAGTTCAACTAATTAGTTAATTGTTCTCGTGTCAGTGCCGTGATATATTAGTAACATTTTAAAATTTGGTTTTCTTCTGCGTAATTATTGGGTCGATAAATAATTATATTGCAGTTGTATTAGGTTGTATTGTCTACTGGTTCTAAAGGTTTATTTTAAATGCATGTTATTAATATTTGAAATATGATCATTGAGATACGATTGTGTGACGGTAACGTTGTCATGACTGGACATTTATTTCAATACATCGGGGAATCCCCTTTATATAGGATTTGAATGGTTGTTTTCACATGAAAATCACGATATGTGAAAAACAAACCTCGCCACATTAGATATTTTACAATGATGTGTATGCGATCGAATTATTGAAATAATAATATAATTTATTCTATAACTACATGCAAATACAAGCAAATATCATTGAATACAGCCATTGAATAACCTATAGCTGTATTCAATGGCCATATTGAATAACCCTAAAGCTTTATTCAATGGCTTAGACGGGGACTACTTTTTCGCTATCGCTGGTGAGACAATTGCGCAGGGATACACTCTCTTGAACCATTGAATAACCCGAGCGGTATTAAATGGTCATTGAGTTCTATCTATGCTATTAAAGACCCCCCCCCCTTCGGCAGCTCTGCGAATTTTTGAAATACTGATTTATACTTCTGCTCAACGAACCCTCGTCACAAAATAAGATGTCATGCTCCCTGGTGTAAAGTTTCAAACCTTTATCTGGTCCATTACAAATGATATCACCATGCTTCTAATAAATGCGTTAATACAATAATCCATATCTATGAATACGGCATTCATGGTAATAGTTTATTGTATTAACGCATGCTTCATTTATTCATTAGAACCGTGATGATATCATTTGTTATTGATCAGAGAGCGTGACGTCAGACTTTTGTTATTGATCAGAGAGCGTGACGTCAGACTTTTGTCATTGATCAGTTAGGTTTAAAACTTTACACCAGGGAGCATGACATCTGACTTTGAGACGACGGTTCAGTGACCAGAAACATACATCACAATAGCGGGCTGAAAATAGCACAATATTATAGTATATTATTATTTCACTAATTCGAGCGCATGCAAGATATCTTCACTGTGCTAATGAATAAATACAGCAAGCATAAATACAATAAACTATATCTATGAATACATGATTCAAATCCAAACCTTACATGATTTGTTTTAAGTAAAATGGCCCTGAACTGGATTTTTTTACTACATCGCCTGCCTGTTTACGTCTATCCGAGTTCGACGACAATAAAGAATGCACAATACATACAAATTGCCATTGAGTCAACTGGCGTGGTTTCGATTCCTCGGTTGTACGTGACAAGGAGTAGGGTCGCCTGTCCAGCCTTGTGAGTTTTCTCCGGGTGCTCCGGTTTTTCCCCACTGCTAAAGACCACTACGGGTAAGAGAATTATTGAAATAAAATATGTAAGACCCAAAATGACCTAGTTTGTGTCGAGTGGACGTTAAACTCCATGCCTCTCTCTCTCTCTTTCTCTTTTCTTCTACATCGTCCGTGAACATGCAACCAAATCATCTTTGCCATCGCGTTTTGATACAGGAAAAAGATGTATTCATTGATATAGGAAATAAAATAAAATGGGGTTTAATGTCCTACAGCTTTGTTCCGACTACATGTGTGCCGTCTCCATTAGCCCCGCCAGAGCAGAACTGTAACAAAGTGATATCATTTATAATTTAGGTGCATTGAACTCCGCTAGTTTTGACAATAGATGATTTTGACTTTCACCTGTATATATAAACTCTTGGCATGGCTATTTCTTATTAAATCTAATTAATTCAATATGTCCATTACAAGCTATATATGATCTGTGTACAAGATCCCCACAACTTCAAATGTTTATGCACATGCCGTGACGAGGTGAAAGAAACAATTGCAGATAATGACCATATGTGCAACTGGTATATATTGAGGCGATCACTGACAGTTAGAAAGCGAAGAGCCGAGGGAGAGAGAAGGCTCGGACGGGTGTATGGACCCACCCGAGTCCAGCCGCTGCCTTGGCAGAGGGGCATAATAGTAAAGATTTTATTATGTAGATGTGTTCCTGTAGAAGACTAGTAGATTTTATATTATGTAGATGTGTTCGTGTCGTAGCCTAGTTCTTATAGTTCCAGTATTATGTATTGCTGTTGACAATGTATTCGTGTTGAATGTATGTAGGCCTAACCGAAGCTGTTTAGATACCTGGGCCCGTATTTATAAACATTCTAAGAGTTGAAATCAACTCTTAACTGTCAAAAATTACTCCTAACTTTGTAGATTTCCCTTAGACCTATTTATAAAACATTTTACTTTAAGAATTACTCCTAACTTGTTAAAAGTACTCTTATCTTGGTTAACATGGCCGTCCGTGTACGCCGCCTAAGAGAGTTTAAAACAAGCAGAGATTTCTTAGTGGAGTACAACAATGACGAGTTGATAAGGAGATATCGAATGGACATGGGTGGGATTCTTTTTGTGACAGATTTAGTTTGGTTAGTACCCAAGTCTTCGATTTAGTTAAAAGTTACTCTAAGACCCTTTATAAATATTTCTAGAGAGTAACTTTTAACTAAATGTTGTTTTAGGAAGTCTTAGAGTAAAAGTTAAGAAAACTCTAAGAATTTTTATAAATACGGCCCCAGATGTATAAATCCTTTATCTACAAAACTCTTATCTGTTATCACTACCATTGTGTTACAGAACAGAGGGACGTTACATCTCATTTCATTCCCCATATTTATCCTATGAATATGTAAGGAAATGAAATGGGGGTTTAACGTCCTACTCCGATTATTCTGTAGCATACTAGTAAATATGCAATTGTCCACCCTAACCAACGTCGTTAACTCTCCGATCCGTCCGCCCCAAAAATCATGAATATTCACCAAAACCTGACAGAAAATGTTTATTATTATGCAAGCCCTTTTCTTCCATTCTACACCGAAATGTCAACAGACATCGCCATACCAAAGACTTTAATAGCGTTTGCTATGGTTTAATGTTATCCTGTGTTCATCTAATAGGTCTATTTGTAGGCCTGTTTATTCATATTTAAAATCGTATTTTAAGCTTTACTACAGGTCATTTGTTAGGGGGTTTTAAAGGTATTCAATTTTTGGAAATGTAGAAAAATAAAGCTCCATAAACTATTTAAGATGTGGACATGCAAGGCCGGTGGAGAAGGCACTTGATTAGGGGTGGGGTCCATTCTAGGTCCTTAAAGACGAGAGTCCGTGGGTCACAATAACCTTGAGAAAAGAGCACTTGTCGCCATTTTATTTATTTGTTGGGGGTGGGGGTGGGGGTTGTTTTAACCTACTCCCCCTCCATTTCGAAATGAAATTAAATTGAAGGACCTGTGGTTCATTTAAAGATAAAAATACAGACGGGTCAGTCAGTCCACGTGACCAGCTAGCCCTACACTCATCGTCACACAGGCCACATAAACTCTGAGTAGTGTGATTCCAGACCGGGCTGTTTATTATCTCCCTTGTCACAGATTTAACATAGGGGATACTCGATTGAACGTTCCCGGATTAAATTCTTTCAATTCCAAAAATAGTATCAATCGAGTGAAAAGGGAAATTTCGGAGAACAACGCATAAAAACATAACCCCGCCAATCTGATTAAAATACAGATCTGTATTTCGTTTCATTTTTTTATACTTTTGATGGCCTACACTACAAGAAGATCTGATCAGTTATACTGGCGTGGGGGCGTGTCGTACGAGCGGCTTTTGACTTTATGACGCGATACATTGATTAATCAATCAACGTTGGCGTTTCTAGGGGTTAACCCACAGTTCCGTGCAGAACATACCAAGAACTCGCCGTAACATATCGTTTTATTGGCTAAAGTCTTCACATCAACTAGAAAGATTGTTAAATAACAACTTTTCCAGATTGTAGTGCTGTGAAGACAGTTAAATCAAAATTTTGAACTATAAAAATCGGAACGATCTGTGTTTTACTCAGAATGTAACTCTGTAAAATTTGCTGGAAATTTAGGATTCAAATTTTTAAAATTCGACTGTTCTATTCCTTATACTCCAATGGCATATTAAGAAAATAAAAGTAAAAACTGCGCATAGTTTAATATTTTTTGTTTGTTTTCGTCACACCAGGCACGCCCCCCCCCCCCACACACACACACCTCCTTAGCCCCAGGGAGACTGGTCACCACTGTACCGACCATTTCCTACAGCCAGCAGCGTATACAATTGCTTTCAGAATGGGGCCGAGACGAAGACTCTGGGGACTACACCAAATCACTAATGCAAGCGGCACTAAGGTAACTACCCTTTGCTCCAAAGTATGCCCCCACCCCCTCGACAAATCCTGGATCCGGGCCTTCACATCACATTTGTCTAACTGCTACTCGTGCTTCATTAAGTTTGAGAAACAAACCAGGAATATAAGACAAAACATTCTTTATTATCTGCAATACATAATTCAAGATACATTGAACATCAAACACAAAATCTATTAATAACTAATAGAGAGTAAATCACGAGTAAAATAAAAGGAATTGTTATGTCGAGATCGACAAAGAATGAATGAATGAATGAAATGGGGTTTAACGTCCTACTGTTATGCACTTAACCTGAGCTAATTGAAGACGGGCATACGCCATACAGTGTGCTATGAGGGTAATTTTGACCGGGCAGCGGCGCTACGGCCTACTCTTATATCGAATTCCAACTGCCAAGGGATCTTTAACGAGCACTCCAATGTGTACACGGGACCTCGGTGTTTTGTCCCACCCGAACGACGAGGCAGCTGTCCTTGTCAGACCCTCCTTCTGCATCACTGACAAGGGGAAATCACGTCGGAAAATCGAGATGAACTTTCTCGGCCAATGCAGGGATCGAACACCCGACCTCCAGGCTAGCGAACCAGCGCCTTAACCACTTAGCCACAGTGATCTCCAGATCGAGAAAGAGAGGGAGAGAGGGGGGGGGGGGGTTAACGTCTACTCAACACAATTCAATTGGCAGTATCACACATTATATAGAGACGACTTTTTTTAAAAGTTAGTATCATTTAAAACATGATATACATTTTTTAAAAACATATTACAACAGATCATTAAATGACAAATTCAAAACTAACATAATATATATAAACAAAAGGACATAACAAAACAAGAAAATTTAAAAAGAAAGAAGAAATGAGATACATTTTTTAAAACATATTACGACAGATCATTATTTATGACAAATTCAATACATAAACAAAACGACAAAAGAAAACAAGAAAAAAAATTAATGTAAAATAAATAAAAAAAAGCCATGACAAAATATAGCATACAGAATAAAAACCAAACAATATAACATCTAAAACGTACACACTAAAGCACCTGGGGTCATGAAAGGATGAAACTTATTGATATTCAGTGTTGCGCGACTTTCCGTTCGGGGTTCCAAAACAACCTCGAAAGTAGGCATTGAGACACATAATATAATAGCTAGTTATTTTAAAGTAGAGGGGTCAGGACTAGTACATAAATTGAATGATTACTTATATTGACAATTCAAGAAGTTCTGACATATTAATATTATATAAAAAATAGAGTTTGTTGAGACATTTGCATAAATAGAATAAAACCAAGTACGAACAACCCAAACCATCAAGCAAAGTTCGAAGTCCTAAAAAACGGTATAGGCAAAATAGTGTAATAAGGCAAAATAGTGTAATCAGCATATGGGCTGTTCACCGACAAACAGTGGTAACAGGTGTCCGGAAGAGTAAGCTTACCCTGCTGGCATGCCACACCCACCATAGCTTCATTCAATATAAGAAGCAGAATTTTAAATTGAATTCTATATTTTAGTTTGTAGCCAGTGTAGGACTGTTTTGTGTGTGTATTAGACCAGCTGCACATATAGTCCTGTAGCTGAGAGGGGTCCTGTGTACAATCATATGACCCCTAATTTTATAAGAATAGTGATTGTAGAGACATTTGCATATTTAATTCTATATTCTAGTTCGTAGCCAGTGAAGGCCTGTTTTGTGTGTGTGTATTAGACCAGCTGTACACATGTTTTGTTAAACTTTTTAGAGTTAAAGATAACTGACAGAGGGGAAGTAGATTAGTAATAACGAACAGAAATTGTCTGGTCTAGACCTTATCAAATATTTTGTTGCGTTGCATCACAAGGTCTGTCATTGAGTCAACTGACATGTTTAATTCCCCGCTTGTTGGTGGGTTTAGGAATTATTGGAATAAAATTGAACGGTATTTGAGTCCAGAAATGACCAAGTTAGTGTCTAGTGGACGTAAAACCAAATGTCCATCTCGCATAAACTAGGTCATTTCGGGACAAACAGGATTCATTTTTTTTCAATAATTGGCCAACGAGTAGTAGGGAGAAACCGGAGAAAATCAGGAAGCTAGGCGACCATACTCCTTGTCACGTTCAAGCGTGGAATCCCAACCACGTCACTCTAACGCATTAAACACCCTTCCCTTAGATAACAGCTAGAGCTCCGGTGTTTCTAGCTACTGCTATCAAACACAAGCTGTTTTGTCAGAATTCAACTGTATGAATGAATGAAATGCGGTTTAACGTCCTACGCTAATTGAAGACGGGCATACGCCATACAGTGTGCTATGGAGGAAATTTTGCCAGGGCAGCGGCGCTACGGCCTACTCTTATATCGAATTACAACTGCTAAGGTGTCTTTTACGTGCACTCAAATATGTACACGGGACCTCGGTTTTTCGTCCCATCCGAACGACTAGGCAGCTGTCCTTGTCAGGCCCTCCTTCTGCATCACTGACAAGGGGAAATCACGCCGGAAAATCGAGATGAACTTTCTCGGCCTATGCAGGGATCGAACACTCGACCTCCAGGTTAGCGAACCAGCGCCTTATCCACTTAGCCACCGTGATCCCCAGAATTCAACTGTAGAAAGTTCAATGCCAACCGTAAATGAATTTCTAGCATACAATTTGCCGAGTTTTGAGAGAATAAAGTTGCTATCTTTATGTTTAAAAGAACAGTATAACTGTGTATCGTACGCATACAGGACCACATTTCCAAATAATAGAATCAACGGGTTTTGTAAACAGACGAGATAAGTATGGGGCCTAAGAACACCTTGTGGTACTCCTTGGGTTACTTCAGCCGTCTCAGCTATGCTGTCAGCAACTCCAAGGCGGTTTAATAACATTTTGTGATCGGCTCTATGGGGCCTAAGAACACCTTGTGGTACTCCTTTGGTTACTTCAGTCGTCTCAGCTATGATGTCAGCAACTCCAGGGCGGTTTAATAACATTTTGTGATCGGCTCTATGGAATGCTGCTGAGAGATCCAAAATAACTTTTAGAAATACATTCACGGCTAGTCATTGATAGAAACAACGACAGCTCGAATCATGAAATGAACTGGGGTATATTTCTTCTTTTTTTTAAAAAAAACTGATTGTCTAATAATTTCTATCACAGACAACGGTTAAGCATCAAATTAATTTTCACTTAAATTCAACCAATTTACTAATTTACAGAAATGGTTGACACTTTATATTATGAAAATTAGCAGCCTCTTCAACTACTTTCAGTTTTTTCAGGTCAAGGTTGTACACACCTTTATTCACAAGTTGTCGTGTCTTATCATAATGTTCCTTTATCATAGAGCTGCAGTGTTTATTTTTATTTTTACACCACGTGGTAAGGTGTTCTTGTTTCACTCTATTACAGAATTCAAACAATACCCACATTTCATATGTTTTAAACGATTCACACAATTGTTTTATATCTTGTTGCATGTTGAGTACCGTGTTATTAACCGCTGCACAATAAGCTAGAGTATTTACTAAATTTGTATCATCTCTATAATATTTCTCGTGCAATGTCACATGGAAATCGGGTGTTAAATCAGGAGCAGTTAATTCGTGACCATGAATCAGATGGAGTTTGTTGTATTCCTGTAACTCTACATTTCCAATATCAATATGCCAATCATATCTATCCTTTTCAAAATAATACGCATACGTCATAATAATATTTACTGGGCTCATAATTCCACCATGTTGTGACCCTACTTTAATATAAGCTTCTGCTATCGTGGGAACGTTCACATATTTTAAGATATGATTTCTACAATTGGTTATTGTGTCTCTCCAGATATACACAGGGAAATAGGTCATAAAGTCTGACGGCATGGGCTTCCCGATCATTTTTGTACCCAGTTTATCCCAATTCGGTATCCAACCATAGTGAAACGTGTCCATTCCTTTTACACGCAGTTTATTTCCGTTAAGAATATTGTCACGGGTTACTGGAGTAGTAAATTTGCCATCAGTATCCATCCAAGCTACTATCGGTGTTGAAATGAATTCATCCATAATAAAACTAGAATACAGTTGGCGATTGTAGCCAGGCGGTTTAGATTTCGAGACAGTCAAAACCCGTTCGTCTTTTGGCAGAGGTTCATAGAATAAACTAATATTTATTCCTAGTTGTTCCTGATATTTTTGAAGATTCTCTGCGAATTTGTGATCATCTTGGGATTCTTTGTCCAGTATCAGACCAAGATTTCCTAGTTGACCAGACCAATACAGAGTCAGAGTTCTCAACATCGTACAATAAAAATATCTTAAAAGCTTCTCAACATTGCTAGACATTCTAACTGTTAACGTCATATCCGGAATGTCTTTAAATTGTGGTACCGTCATATGTCTAGATGCTGGCTGCGAGTTGGAAATATGATGATGTACTTGGGCCTCCATACGAGCAGTTGTTGGGTGGAAATGGAGCTTGGGATGATGTATCGGAGCCGCCTTACCACTACTTGTAGAGTTTATACTGGACATAGGCTGACGTACCGGAGCGGCCGGATCACTGCTGGGAAGATGTATATTCGGCCTATATTGATAAAAGTATATCAAACTTACTGACAACAAGATGGCGACGAGGGAAACGAATTTCAACATTTTCATCTTACTCTGTAAAGAAAAAAAAAGAAAAGGTAGATTTATTTTTGCTAGTAATGTTTTAAAAAATTAGGAACTTGTAGAACATGTGAGAAATAATGGCGTCAATATATGAAATCACATTACGTAAGACTATAATATTCTTCAATGAGATAAACACCATAACAATGAACGAATGAATAATGAACGAATGAATAATGAACGAATGAAAAATGAACGAATAAATAATGAACGAATAAATAATGAACGAATGAAATAATGAGCGAATGAAATAATGAACGAATGAAAGAATGAAATAATGAGCGAATGAAATAATGAGCGAATGAAATAATGAACGAATGAAAGAATGAAATAATGAGCGAATGAACGAATGAACGAATGAATAATGAACGAATGAATAATGAACGAATGAATAATAAGCGAATGAATAATGAACGAATGAATAATGAACGAATAAATAATGAACGAATAAATAATGAACGAATAAATAATGAACGAATGAACGAATGAATAAAGAACGAATGAAATAATGAACGAATGAATTATGAACGAATGAATGAATAATGAACGAATGAACGAATGAGCGAATGAGCGAATGAACAAATGAACGAATGAATAATGAGCGAATGAATAATGAGCGAATGAATAATGAACGAATGAATAATGAACGAATGAATAATAAACGAATGAAATAATGAACGAAAGAATAATGAGACTTGATATACACCATAACAAGTATGTATGTATGTATGTAATCTGAAAAGCATTATGTGATCGATACATTGATATATTGATTTTAAAAAACAAACAAACAAACAAATTGACTGGTGACGTTAGATCAGTGTCGTCTTAAAGGGAGAACGCTAGATCGTAGACGGTCCTTAGCATTTTATGACGTCATATGTCGATTGTGGGTTAGGACAAGGGTAAAAGTAAGGGCTGGGACCTGCAGATTTGGCCAAGTCCAACCCTCACCTATTATCCACATATGGCGTCATAAAATGCTAAGGATCCTCTTCGATCTAGCGTTCGCCTACTAGCGTTGCTCGAAGGGAGATAACTCCACTGCTAGAAGCGCTAGGTTCGAGTGGTTGACAGGTTTGTGTTGAGTGTGTTCACAAAGACCTGAGAGAGAGAGAGAGAGAGAGAGAGAAATGGGGTTTAACGTCCACTCAATAATTCACTTGCGCGTAGGTGTCTTTAGCAGTGGGAGGAAACCGTCACATACGCTCACACTAGGTCTCGAAACCACAGCCGCAAGACAGAGGTGACCGGCCAGCTCGAGGTCGAAGCGCGGCACTCTAGACCACTAGGCCATGCCAACCCACCCCACCCCCTACAAAGACCTATCTAGCTGGCAGATAATCAAAACATGTTAAACTCGTCACCTCTAGATATTGTTCTAAAATAAAATAACCGGTAGACCTTGAGATAGTAAATTAAAGGGCACGACGATAAAGAGAGGCGTTCAGAATCTTTAAAAAGACCACGCCTCCTGGTGTCATCAAACTACGACGTATTCAGTTTAAAGTAGCCAAGTCCGTAACTCAATATCATCCAATATCTTCGACAGAACAACGCATGTGCCGACTTCATACAAAATATGTCAACCAATCATGAGAGCTGAAATACATTTGTTACTTAAAATAAGTCACAATTCTACTCACACCACTTCAGCTGTCGAGACTGACAGAACTGTGACAGGACTGAATACCGCGTCACTTGATTGCAATTCTGTCAATTGGGACGTTTAAGACTGTGAATAGAGCATTCCCTAAGGATATAAGATGCTGTAGCGAGTAACACATATTTACCAAACTGTTATCAAACCACAACTATCGGGGTTTGTTCTCATCAGTTAAAAAGTATGACGTTATCTTGAAAGATTAGATAAAGAGCTGACAGTTCTCACCTCACAGTTAACCAGTGGCGGCCAGGCAGGGTACGCCCACATTTTGCAAGAGATGGGTAGAGAACAAGCTATACTAGTTAATCAGTGGCGGCCAGGCAAGATACGCCCACATTTAACAAGAAATGGGTAGAGAACAAGCTATACTAGTTACAGTGGCGACCAGGCAAGGTACGCCCACGAAGAGAACAAGCCAAACTAGTTAACCAGTGGCGGCCAGGCAAGGTAGGCCCACATTTTGCAAGAGATGGGTAGAGAACAAGCTAAACAAAAAGTTATTTTTCGTACAATCAAGGGTCAAAATTCAGGACATTGAGATCCGTTATGCGTGATTATCGACCGCAACTAAGACCGTTGGGTTATCAAGATATATTTTAAGTTTCATCTAAATCGGATCAAAATTGTGACTTCTAGACGATCCACAACCTAGATATACCATATATTTACCTAAGATAGTTATAGAGGATCCAAAACCTTGATATACCATATATTTACCTAAGATAGTTATAATAATTATGCAAAATATGTCGTTATACTTTTAATGATGAATACATAATACCGTTAAAATCAAATGTCAAATTACAAAAGTTTTTTTTAGAAAAATCCGCTAAAATTAAAAACAACACAATGTTTTCACATAATATATCTTTTATATCCCGCCATACAGTCTGTAGGTATGGTTTAAAGGGACAATAACACTCTTGCTGGCTTGGCAACTCAAGAAAATAAATAATAGCCTTTTTCTAACTACTAGATATTTAAGTGTCCTACTCCTACCTGTAGTGTAAATTATCCATTACATCCTATTTTACTTGTTCAGAGGGTTCAAGTCACATTTGAAGGTGTTTACGTTAGGCTTTTCAAATCATACAGTTCAATTTTTCTATTTTTTTTTTAAATAAGGTGTGTTAAGATGAAATTTGTATCGCCAATTAATTGGAATATTGTAAAATAGTACAATCTGTTGACCAGAATAAAGAATTGGACATATTTTTCAGTTACAACAAGAGTGTTTTTGTCCCTTTAACAAGTATCTGCTTATGGTTATCAAACACAATAATATGTTATAATCTTTAAGTGGCATTTACAGATTGGGAAACATTTAATTTACAGAATGCAACACGACATAATCACTGATGAGAAGATACGTGTCGAAACGTCGTGCTTGTAGAAAACAGTCAGTGATTGTTTCACATAAAATTTAGTTGTTCGTCCTTTCCTTCCTTAAGGCATAACGTCCACTTCCGCCTTGGATGATATCGCAGATTGATATTTTGAAGTTGTATTTGAATAAACCCCAACATACATGAGAGAGAGGTGGGGAGAGGGGGGAGGGGAGAGAGAGAGAAATGGGTTTAATGCCCACTCCACTCAACACAAACTGCTTATTGAACGAAAAGAACAAAGGAAGATCTCCTGTCCGTGTTACCGTGGATACTTGGGCAACAAGCATCTGTTTGAACCGTTTCCATCTAATGAAATCTCCTTTTCCTTACTTGTCGGGGATAACAGTGACTAAGTGGATAAGGCGCTGGTTCGCTAGCCTGGAGGTCGGGTTTTCGATCCCTGCATTGGCCGAGAAAGTTCATCTTGATTTTCCGACGTGATTTCCCCTTTTCAGTGATGCAGAAGGAGGGCCTGACAAGGCGGCTGCCTAGTCGTTCGGATGGGACGAAAAATCGAGGTCCCGTGTACACATTGGAGTGAACGTAAAAGATCCCTTGTCAGTTGGAATTGGGTATAAGAGTAGGCCGTAGCGCCGCTGCCAGGGCAAAATTTCCCTCAAAGCACACTGTATGGCGTATGCCCGTCTTCAATTAGCTAGGGTTAAGTGCATAACAGTAGGACGTTAAACCCCATTTCATTCATTCATTCCTTACTTGTGGGGTACTTATTATCCACTGAAGTGGACCAAATTAAAACAACTGATGTATAACCCTCTCGTCGACGAATTCACCGTATTGGCTGGCCTTAGTGTCCATTCAGTGATGACGAAATTGTCCATATTGTAAAGACTTAACTTACTAGCTTGCAACAGGTTCCGACATCTTGCTTCACAAAACCCTCCATCAATCTGTTTAGTTAGCAGTGGTAATCTTTGTTAATAACTAAAGACTGGAACTATCCTTGAAACTATTTATTATCGGAAAACATCAAACATAATACACAGCACGTCAAAGTGTTCTGAATGAAATCTAGAATACAAAATAAATTGTGTGAAATAGCTTTATTTAACGTCCGCTTCCACGGAAGTGATATCGCAGACCTAATACTATATAAAGGTAGGTCAAGGGGTTTAACGTCCACTTCCACCTAGGGTGATATCGTATATAAATGTACAACTCGTTATTTATAACAAAGTAGTACCCAAGGAGAAACAATTTACACTAGTGCTACTAATAACAATAAAAGAGGGCGGCTTAAAATATAAAAGACATTGTAAGCCATTAAAACAACACGAAGGTAAGTAAACTCATTAATATGTCAGCTGTCAATTGACCATCCATTGATTAAGCGGTGGACACACTTGCCGAATGATTTGGTCGATTGATTTGGCTAATGTGTTTACTGCTTTAGTAGCTTACAGGGAAAGACCGACCATTTCTAACAACATTTCCATAAATCTTAAAAAAATTTAGCAATGAAACGTGAATTGAGACACAGCGTACTGTATGAGTGAATTTGAGACGCCTTTGTGTGCTAAACAATGAAACATCAACATCATACATTCGTGTTTACAATATCCTTATAAACAGTCCATTTGGTCCGAATTTTGGCCAAAGGATGACGCGTGAACACAATACAGCATTAAACTCATGCCAAATCTGTTTGCTTACTATAGAGCCCAGTGAGCGTGTTGGACCAAATATGTCATTTCACGTTTTAATAAAAAAAAACAATTTCTTGCTTACAAAACCCTTTTTGACTGTTTGTTACAGAGCGGATTATTTATTAATATAAGATTTATAGAAACCTTGTTGAAAATCGTTCGTCCTCCCCTTTAATGTGTGGTTTAAACTGAGGGATTAACGGATACATAAGAATTATAGAAATGTTTAATTGAATGGATGAATAAGGAAAGGGTAACTCCTGAACGCCCCCTCACCTGACTAATCACCCACCATTTTCGGATTCCTGAGGAAAAATGCTTTTAGAAAAGTTAACTCCCGCTTTTTGCCCCCCCCCCCCTTTCAGATAACACCCGCTTCTCCCTTAACCTCTGGTGTCCTTTTGACATCGATATCTCTTGAACGCTCCCTCAATTGACTGATGACTGCAGATCACTGACCATTTTCTGATTCCCGAGGAAAAATGCTTCTAGAAAAGTCAACTCCCGCTTTTTGCCCACATTTCGGATAACACCCCCCCCCCCTTCTCCCTCTGGTCTATACGGACGACAACACGAGACGCTGCTCGCTTGAACAGTCCGGTTCCTTAATTAGTATTGCATTATTTACCTGTGGCAGGTTAGTTTACTTAATTTCGATGCGGGATATTTTTTCTCGTTCGCTTAACCAGACGACTGCATTTTGTTACGCGGGATCAATGTACCAATATGATCGATATCTGCGCCAATTCTGCTACGAAACAAAGACTGATCGAAACAATCGCTTGTGTAGTGGAAAATACAAGCGTGATTGCTCGAAATCTTTCGCGGCGAACAAATATTTATTCGTTCAAACGCGATACTAATTCACTCAAACGAGATACTAATTCGTTCAAACGAGACACTAATTCACTCAAACGAGATACTAATTCACTCAAACGAGATACTAAATCTTTCAAACGAGACACTAATTCACTCAAACGAGATACTAATTCGTTCAAACGAGACACTAATTCACTCAAACGAGATGCTAATTCGTTCAAACGAGACACTAATTCACTCAAACGAGATACTAATTCACTCAAACGAGATGCTAATTCGTTCAAACGCGATACTAATTCACTCAAACGAGATGCTAATTCGTTCAAACGCGATACTAATTCACTCAAACGAGATACTAATTCGTTCAAACGAGATACTAATTCACTCAAACGAGATAGTAATTCGTTCAAACGAGATACTAATTCACTCAAACGAGATACTAATTCACTCAAACGAGATACCAATTCACTCAAACGAGATACTAATTCGTTCAAACGAGATACCAATTCACTCAAACGAGATACTAATTCACTCAAACGAGATACTAATTCACTCAAACGAAATACTAATTCACTCAAATGAGATACTAATTCACTCAAACGAGATACTAATTCACTCAAACGAGATACTAATTCACTCAAACGAGATACTAATTCACTCAAACGAGATACTAATTCACTCAAATGATATACTAATTCACTCAAACGAGATACTAATTCACTCAAACGAGATACTAATTCACTCAAACGAGATACTAATTCACTCAAACGAGATACTAATTCGTTCAAACGAGATACCAATTCACTCAAACGAGATACTAATTCACTCAAACGAGATACTAATTCACTCAATCGAGACACTAATTCGTTCAAACGAGATACTAATTCGTTCAAACGAGATACTAATTCACTCAAACAAACGAGATACTAATTCACTCAAACGAGATACTAATTCACTCAAACGAGATACTAATTAGTTCAAACGAGATACTAATTCGTTCAAACGAGATACTAATTCACTCAAACGCGATACTAATTCACTCAAACGAGATACTAATTCGTTCAAACGAGATACTAATTCACTCAAACGAGATACTAATTCACTGAAACGAGATACTAATTCACTCAAACGCGATACTAATTCACTCAAACGAGATACTAATTCACTCAAACAAACGAGATACTAATTCACTCAAACGAGATACTAATTCACTCAAACGAGATACTAATTCACTCAAACAAACGAGATACTAATTCACTCAAACGAGATACTAATTCACTCAAACGAGATACTAATTCACTCAAACGAGATACTAATTCACTCAAACGAGATACTAATTCACTCAAACGAGATACTAATTCACTCAAACGCGATACTAATTCACTCAAACGCGATACTAATTCACTCAAACGCGATACTAATTCACTCAAACGAGATACTAATTCACTCAAACAAACGAGATACTAATTCACTTAAACGAGATACTAATTCACCCAAACGAGATACTAATTCACTCAAACAAACGAGATACTAATTCACTCAAACGAGATACTAATTCACTCAAACGAGACACTAATTCGTTCAAACGAGATACTAATTCACTCAAACGAGATACTAATTCACTCAAACGAGATACTAATTCACTCAAACGAGATACTAATTCACTCAAACGAGACACTAATTCACTCAAACGAGATACTAATTCACTCAAACGAGAATCACTCAAACGAGACACGAATTCACTCAAACGAGACACTAATTCACTCAAACGAGACACTAATTCACTCAAACGAGATACTAATTCACTCAAACGAGATACTAATTCACCCAAACGAGATACTAATTCGTTCAAACGAGATACTAATTCACTCAAACGAGACACTTATTCGTTCAAACGGATTAATATTTATTTTTTGTTTGGCAATAACGGGCCTTCGTATATATTGCAAGATTGCTATTAACAGATCTATTTTTAGAAATTTGTTATTCAAGATTTGTTTATAGCTGTACATTATAAAAAAATTTAGAACACTGCATAAAGAGCTGCTACACCCCACGACCTCTCTTCACGCTATTCCTCTTCCGCTACTCTTATTACACTACTCTAAACATACAATTATTAGTTCATATTTCATAGTATAACCCTTTTTAAACACAATCACATTGTTACCATGGGGATTATATTAAATGTTATAAAATATGTATATTTGCAATACAAATTTTTTTATCAATTTTTAAATATATTCCGAAACAGCAAAATAATAAAGTGAGAGAGAGAGAGAGAGAAATTGGGTTTAACGTCCACTCGACACAAAGTAGGTCATTTGGGGACTAACATTTTGTTTAATTTATATCGCGAAGATAACGCGTTATCGATAATAATAATAAAGTTATTTTTGAAATGAAATGGGGTTTAACGTCCTACTGTTCTGCTCCTAAACTGGGCTAATGAAGACGGTCATAGGTCTACACCATACAGTGTGCTATGAGGGAAATTTTTCCGTCTACACCATAAAGTGTGCTGAGGGAAATTTTTCCCGGGCAGCGGCGCTACGGTTACTGTTATATCGAATTACAAATATTCTATAGGATTGGCATCACAACCTTATTCGTAATTTTACACACATTCCCTTTGTAGTTTCAAATATTATAAATAACAGTTTATAGTTTTCATTTTTAAAATTATTTATTAATAATTTTTAATTAATTTTTAAGTTATATTTTTAAAATTTATTATAATTAGGGCTTAACATAGATGGTATTCATAAACAGTCCTACCTTGTCAAAAAATAATCCTATTAATCCTATAATTCACTATTATTGCCAGCTGAGAAATTGGCAAAAAAATATAATTTTCAACTTCAAATTCCAACGTTGGAAAATGGCTGCCCCGTGTTGTAAAAGGGGGAAGAGAATTGTGTTGATATTTTCCGAGTCATGGATTTTTAAGGGTGGGAAATAATGCTCATGGTCGTATAATAGTGAGTTGATAACCTATTGAGCAAAAGACATAGAAATATTTATGTTTTGACTTTGTTAGAAAATTTGGAATTCTCGCTTTAAGGTTGGTATCGTTTTATACTTAGGAATATGTTTGTAAGATATTTTACGGAAGATTATCCCTGACAATAATGTAAAATGGCTTCATATCTTAAATTTTACTGATTGAAATTAATTTTAAAAATATTGTAGCTTGCAATAATAAAAATAAAGTAGAATGGCTCCATATCTTTTTAAAAAAATGACTTTTTTTAAATAAATATCATAAATGAAAAAAAAAAATAAAGAATCAGTTTTTTACGCATGAAATTAACAGGAGTGTATGGTATTAAAATTTATACCCATTCAGACTCAGTTTCTACTCTGTATTTTGTATTAATAATGTTTGGTGATTTATTGAGATTTCAATATAAGGGTAGGGGAGTGGGTGGGTCCACAAGGCCCCTCGTGTACGGCAACGTAATATTCGAGTTTCTTGTCAAATGATGAATGTTACCACTGCCTCACGTCCATTCTATTTACAGCATAATACTCGACATAAGTAGCTGACAATGTATATAATTCTCGCTAGACAATATTATGAATCAGTTCCTCACAAAATGATATGGTCGTGGGGTCCCGAAATACCCCTTGTATACGCAGAAGGGTTAAGAGTCTATGTAAATGTGAGTATTTCTTACCTTAAATATCCTCTATTTTAAAAATTCCCTTTAGATCCTCGATAAAAAAACCATGTCTATTATGTTATAGTCTCGATCAAAATATCTGATTGTCCAGACTAGTCATTGTAAGAGGGTAAACTGGGCGTTTATTTATTTAATGACGTCATTGTGTTCGGGATACCTGAATAGGATAAGGTTACAATACGAGATATAACCTGTATAACAAACAAAGGGAACCTAGCGCCTACTTTTTATCACGGACTGGGAGAATGAGGGAGAGAAAATAAGAGAGAGAGGGGGAGAGAGAGATGGGGTATAACTTCCATTCGACACAACTAGCCAGGTCATTTCGGAACCAACATAATATGGTATAATTTTATTTCAATAATTCCCTGAATAGAGAGAGAGAGAGAGAGAGAGATGGGGTTTAACGTCCACTCAACTCAACGAGGTCATTTCGGGTCTAACATATAGTTTAATTTTAGTTCAATAATTTGCTTGCGCGTAGGAGGTTTAGCCGTGGGGGGAAACCGAAGTGCCCGGAGGAAATCTACGAGGATGAGAAGGCATCCATATCTCCATGCCACATATCCTTCACACCAGGGCTCGAAACTACAGCCGCTAGACAGAGGAGGTCGGCCACTTAGATATTGAAGCGCGGCACTCTATACCACTAGGAAATCCCCCCCCCCCCTCGCTAAATAGGATTGGAGTACCGCCGTGATAATTATAGCCTGTTATAACTATACATATTAACAAAATAATGACGAGAGAGAGAGAAATGGGGTTTAACGTCCACTCAACACAACTATGTCAATGTCATTTAGGGACTAACATGTGATTTTAATTTCAATAATTCACTTGTGCGTAGGGGTCTTTAGCAGTGGGAGGAAACCGGAGTTCCCGGGGGAAACCCACGAGGTTGAGAAGGCGCCCCTATGTCCATGCCACATACGCTCACACCAGGACTCGAAACCAAAGCCGCAAGCCAGAGGTGGCCGGCGAGCTAGAGGTCGAAGCGCGGCACTCTAGACCACTAGGCCATCCCAACCCCCCACAAAACAATGGGAATGGAATGGGGTGTAACGTCCCGAAGGCCTGACAAGGAAAGCTGTCTAGTCG
Source organism: Patella pellucida (assembly GCA_917208275.1). Taxonomy (NCBI): domain Eukaryota; kingdom Metazoa; phylum Mollusca; class Gastropoda; family Patellidae; genus Patella; species Patella pellucida. The sequence goes on along the minus strand of OU795042.1, from coordinate 2,713,952 downwards.
TTCGGATAGGACCGAAAAACCGAGAGCCCGTGTACAGATTGGCGTGCACGTAAAAGATCCCTTGGCAGTTGGAATTCGATGCAAGAGTAGGCCGTAGTGCCGCTGTCCGGACAAAATGTCCCTCTTTATTTCGACCCGAATCAATGTGGGTTATCAGATGTGTCTCGGACTAGTCAATGAACAGAACGTAGGTGGTTGTTTTTCGGCAGGTTACAGATTGGGTTGAACGTCCACTCAACACAACTAGATCATTTCGGGACCTTGCGCGTAGGGTCTTTGGCAGTGGGAGGAAACCGAAGTGTCCGAAGGAAACTCACGAGGTTGAGAAGGCGCCCCTTTCTCCAGGCAACATATGCTCACACCAGGGCTCGAAACCGCAGCCGCAAGCTAGAGGTGGCCGGCCAGTTAGAGGTAGAAGCGCGGCACTCTAGACCACTAGGCCATCCCAACCCCCTATGGAATACAATAACTGCTTGTGTTCCTCTTGTCTCCATTAAGTAATGGCAGCGTAACTAGGCTTCTCTAGTCTCCATTAAGCAATGGCAGCGTAACTAGGCTTCTCTAGTTTCCATCAAGCAATGGCAGCGTAACTAGGCTTCTCTTGTCTCCATTAAGCAATGGCAGCGTAACTAGGCTTCTCTTGTCTCCATTAAGCAATGGCAGCGTAACTAGGCTTCTCTAGTTTCCATCAAGCAATGGTGTAGTAACTAGGCTTCTCTTGTCTCCATTAAGCAATGGCAGCGTAACTAGGCTTCTCTAGTCTCCATCAAGCAATGGCAGTGTAACTAGGCTTCTCTAGTTTCCATCAAGCAATGGCAGCGTAACTAGGCTTCTCTAGTTTCCATCAAGCACTGGCAGCGTAACTAGGCTCCTCTACTCTCCATCAAGCAATGGTGTGGTATACCATGTACCGCGATAATCAATCGGGTTTCACTTTGTATTTCTATAGTGTCTATAGTCGTTCGGATGGGACAAAAACATGCACGTAGAAGAAGTTCCATTGGCAGTGAGAATTCGATATAAGAGAAGGCCTTCTCGACGCTGTCTGGGCACAAGTTTCCCTCTTCTCACACTTTATGGTGTATGTCCGTCTTCAATAGCCAAGTCGGAGCAGAACAGTAGGACGTTAAACCCTGTTTTATTTCTAACTCATTATACTGCTGAGCATTGAGACGGACTTATACACAGCTCCGGTCTGGCGGTGTTGATGTCAACCCTCGTGGGTTCCCCCTTGTCCTGTGGTTTCCTCCCACTGCCAAAACCTCTAAAACCATATGTAAGTCCCCATATGTCATATTTTGTGTCGACTGGGCGTTTATCTCCATTTCTCTATCACATTCAAAGCTAATAAAATGCAATGGAGTTTAACGTCCTACTGTTCTGCTCAGAACTTGGCTAATGAAGACAGGAAAGCTAATAAAAGAACCAAATTAAACTTAATCTGTACTTTATTTGACCCGAATCAAATAGTAAGTGCAGGAGGACTGCACTTCACACAAAACAAAGATATACAAGATAAACCTGCGGACAAGACAGAAAATAGACAATGCAACAAAAGAATGAAATGGGGTTTAACGTCCTACTGTTATGCACTTAACCTGAGCTAATTGAAGACGGGCATACGTCATACAGTGTGCCATGAGGGAAATTTTGCCCAGGCAGCGGCGCTACGGCCTACTCTTATATCGAATTCCAACTGCCAAGGGATCTTTTACGTGCACTTCAATGTGTACACGGGACCTCGGTTTTTCGTCCCATCCGAACGACTAGGCAGCTGTCCTTGTCAGGCCCTCCTTTTGCATCACTGACAAGGGGAAATCACGTCGGAAAATCGAGATGAACTTTCTTGGCCAACGCCGGGATCGAACACCCGAACTCAAGGCTAGCGAACCAGCGCCTTATCCACTAAGCCACCGTGCTCCAACAATGCAACAAACGAAAACACAACAGATATGACATTAAGTTCATTTATTATAAATTTTATCGCTGTGTATCGGGTCGTTGGTTTAGATATGTTGCTATGTTCGGTACAGCTTCAACCCTTTCTTTAAGATCTTTGATTTCAGGGTAGTCGGATAAATCCTCTAAAACTTCAAAACCTTGAAGCATATCCCCTAAATCTAACAAGGTCAAATCAGCCCACGACAACTGGAATTAGAAGAAACAAAAAACATTTTAAAGCGAGAATTTCTTATTTTCTAAGAAATTCGAAACATGGTTATTTCTATGTCTTTTGCTCAATAGGTTATAAACTCTCTATTATACGACCTTGGGCATTATATCCTGCCCTTAAAAATCATTGGCACAGGAAAAAATAACACAAGTGCCTTCCTTGTTTTCCCATTCGCTCCATGCATAAGCCCTATTCAAACGTTGTAATTTGAAGTTGAAAACGATATTTTTGCCAATTTCTCACCTGGCAATAGAGGATTATATAATAGGATATTTCAAGGTAGGACTGTTTATGGATACCATCTATTTTAAGGCTTTATTTTAATAAATTTAAAAAATATAACTTAAAAATATGAAATTGTAGCTTTAAATTAAAGCAGCTTAAAGCGCACATGGTTTTATTTCGGATTAAACATCGGTCTAAAAGCAAATATTAATGTACAATGAATATACATAAAGCGATTTATATTCAATTTTTGAATTTTTTTTTATTGAATCCCCGATTGTACGTGGCAAGGATTAGGATCGCTTGTCCAGCCTCGTGGGTTTTCTCCGAGTGCTCCGGTTTCCTGCCACTACTAAAGACCCTTACCCGCAAGCGAATTATTAAAACCAAATTAATTAAACAATATTATGTTTGTCCAGAAAAGACCTAGTTTGTGTCGAGTGGATGTTAAATTTACTCCCTCTTCCCTACCTCCTCCCTCTCCCCTTCTATCCTCCTCTCCCCTTTCTCTCCCCTCTTCCTCTACCCTTCTATCTTCCTCTCACCTCCCTCTCCCCTTTCTCCCCTCCCTCTCCCTTCCCTCTACACTACCCCCTCCCCTACCCCCTCCCCCTCCCTCTCCCCTACCCCCCAGTCTCCCCTACCCCCTCTAACTCTCCCCTCTATCCTCCCTCTCCCCTTTCTGCCCTCTCTTCCTCTCTCCCTCACAGACGTTTCAGTCGTCGAGAGCAATAACCATACGTGCAATAAATGGAACGAGAAGATCTTTAAACTATTCATATTAAAACACAGATTCTATATTTCGTTTCGGTTTTTATACTTTCGTTGGCCTACACTACATGAAAATCAAAGCGTTTGTAGTGGAAGGTAGCGTCAGGGTTCATACCGGCGACGTTTGATCCTATGACGTCAGACATTTGATTAACCAATCAGTGTTGATGTTTCTAATGGGTTACCCAAAGTTTGTAGTGAAAGGTAGCGTCAGGGTTCATTCGGGCGACGTTTGATCCTATTACGTCAGACACTTGATTAACCAATCAGTGTTGATGTTTCTAGTGGGTTACCCATGCACTTCACGCCAAAGACTCGCCGTAACAGACGGTTTCATAGGCTAATCCGTTACATCAACCAAAACGTGGGTTATAAACAACTCTTCCAGATCCTTGTGTAGTAAAGACAAGTGAAATGAAATTTTGAACATAAAAAAAAACGAAACGAAAAAGACTCTGTGTTTTAATCAGATTATTGCTTCAGTGTGCCAACATGCAGCGCCTGGTATACCTATGGGATTGACAAACTGATACCGTGGACCTAGAGTTCCAGAGTAGTTGGGCTCCGGCCAAGGTGTATATTATTTCACTATTTTGCCTTACTCACTTGTTAGCCTATATTGTTTTTTTAGGACTTCGAATTCTGTCTAATGGTTTGGATTGTTCGTAATTGGTTTTATTTTATTTTATATGGCTTTGGCCTTTCTTACATACACTGTAGTCCTAAACTTCTGTCATCACCCTCGACTTTGCTGAATTGTGTTTAATACACGCTTTCAGTAGTGTGGGCGAGAGATGGGGGGAGAGAGAGAGAGCCATGGGGTTTAACGTCCACTCAACACAACTAGGTCATTTCGGGACTAACATATAGTTTAATTTTATTTCAATAATTCGCTTGCGCGTAGGGGTCTTTTAGCAGGGTCTTTAGCAGTGGGGGGAAACCGGAGTGTCCGGAGGAAACCCACGAGGTTGGGAAGGCGCTTCTATCTCCGTGCCACATACGCTCACACCAGGGCTCGAAACCACAGCCGCAAGCTAGAGGTTGCCGGCCAGCAAGGGGTCGAAGCGCGACACTCTAGACCACTGAGCCATCCCAACCCCCTGGCGAGAGATGGGGATGGGGGAGAGTCTTGGTCCTCTTTTCATGTAACCATCAAACGAAACCGGCGACATCGGTAATTTTCACCACTTAGTCAAAAAGACTCATTTATTAAAAGATGGTTTAGGAAACTTAAAAACTAACCTTTTCTCCGGTAAGAAATCTTCTGCCATCCGAATTGGCAAACAAACATTTTCTTATATATTCAAAGGATTTTGGTATTTGTTCTTCTACACACTTCTTCATCAACTCGGCCTGTATAAAGTACAATGATTGAAGGTCAGATGGCAAAACAATGGTGTACATGCGTGGTTTGGTGTGGGGGGTGGGGTGGGTGGGTGCTTTTGTGCGCCACTTCAAAACTTGTCATTAGGGGATCACGCAATCTCCCAAACAGAGTTGTCTTCCCCTTGCAGTCCACACTAATCGCTGCTATCGGCTCAATTGACTACACCACCAAGATTCTTTAAAACAAATAAATGATAAAATATTGAATACTATTACCATATTGAAATAGAAATGGGGTCACAATTGTAAAGTAACAATGTATATACAGATATTACAGGGAACTCTTTTGCGTAAGACACGGGTGAAATGGTCGGAATACCGAACTGCGCACGTCGCCGTGCTAATTTTAGAATATAATACACGTGGGTTTGTTTATCAGTACTACCCGATCGACAGGCCCAACAATTAATTTAGAAATGTCTAGTTAATCAAAATCAAATAATTCTCGATATATGTTTGAAGTATGATAGAAAAATCACTTTGCGTGATAAACATTTCGAATCACTAAAGAAATATAAAATTATAAAGTGTTTATAACGCCAAGAACATTTCGCTGACAGGTGCCATTTTTGACAAAGTAGTAAATCACGTGATCGATGACCTCCGGGTCAAACATTTATTGAACGTGAGCCGACGGCAGAGTCGAATGCTGGATAGCGAGACTTGCGTGGAGAATGGGGATCACGGTGGCTAAATGGATAAGACGTTGGTTAGCTGATTACGAGAACTAGGGTATTTTTGGAAGGCAGGGTAAGCTTACTCTTCCGGACACCCGTTACCGCCACCGTTTGGCGTGTATTTTGTACACGGAGAACAGTCCATATGCTGACTACACTAGTTTGCCTGCTTACAATTTTTTGTCTATACCGTTTTTTAGGACTTCGAATTTCGTCTAATGGTTTGAATTTTTCGAACTTGGTTTTTTTTATCCGTAATACTCACTTTTTTAGCTTCATCTTTTTCAAAATACAGTACGACAACCGATTCTCTGATGGCTACGATCAAATCTACTAAAACATCGATCTTTAATCTATCGTGATCAGAATCACCAGCTAAACCTGTGAAACACAGAGAATTAAATTAATGCGACTTGACCCAAGTGCATAAAATGGTCATCACTAGGACAACCATACTCACTAAGCCGCCATGGCCCCTGTCTTAACCTGCAGCACCAACGCGGTGAACCCATGTTTTCCGTGCCACCCTAGTCGCCAGAAGCCTAACATGCCTTGCAAGAGACAGAGAGAGAGAGAGAGAGAGAGAGAGAGAGAGAGAGAGAGAGAGAGAGAGAGACTAATATGAGACTAGTACGTGATTAAAATGTATTTCAATAATTTGCTTGCGCATAGTTTTAGCTGTGGGAGGAGACCGGAGGACCCGGAGAAAACCTACGACACTGCACAGGCGACACATTCAGAGGAGACCTTTAACGAACTTTAACGTCCACCCAAGAGGTAGAGAGAGTGGTGGGGTAGTTATTTTAGGACTAACGTATGGTTCCGTTTTATTTAAATTATAATTTGCTATCGCGAAGAGGTCTTTAGCAATGGGGGGGGGGGTGCGAAGGGCCCGGAGACAACACACGACGTCGGCGTAATCCCTTGTAAGAACAATATAGAGGTTTTGGTCAGAAAGATAATCGTTAATAAAACATACCGAATTCATTGGCTAGATATCTGGAAATGGCGATACTCTCTGGAAATTGTTGTCCATCTTCTTCCAAAACTGGTAGGGCTCCGAGGGGATATGCTAAAATAAACGAATGTTACAGACTGTTATGTTTCAAATAACAGACATTATGTGTAGAGAGAGGTTTAACGTCCACTCATTTCGGGACCAACATATGGTTTAATTTTATTTCAAACAAATCGCTTGCGCGTAGGGGTCTTTTAACAGTTTGATGAAACCGGAGGACCAGGAGAAACCCCACGAGGTTTGACAGGCGACCCTACTCCCTGTCACATACAGCCAGAGATTCGAAACCACGCCAGTTGACTCAATGACAGGCTGTATGATACAGCACGCACGAGATTATGTCTAAGCTACCGCTCTCGCTTTCATTCGGTAAAAAAAACTACTTTCATTTCTTTGCATTTCCGGAGGTTTCAAGTCGTTGTGTAACAGATCAACAAGGCAAATCTTTCAGCAAACCTCAACAGTCTCAAGTACCCTACATCTAGCCTTCACTGTATGACGAATTCCGTCATTGGAAGTACTTGTAAGTTCTGGGATTCTAAATGGAGGCAGAGAGATGGGGAGAGAGAGAGAGAAATGGGGTTTAACCTCCGCTCAACACAACTAGGTCATTTCGGGACATACATGTGATTTTAATTTCAATAATTCGCTTGTGCGTTGGGATCTTTAGCAGTGGGAGGAAACCGGAGTACCCGGGGGAAAAACCCACGAGGTTAAGAAGGCACCCCTATCTCCATGCCACATACGCTCACACCAGGGCTCGAAACCACAGCCCTAAGCCAGAGGTGGTTGGTCAGCTAGAGGTCGAAGCGCGGCATTCTAGACCACTAGGCCATCCCAACCCCCCTCAAATGGAGACACCCATAATAGCACGATCTGTGCCAAGGGCCAAATTGGAAAAAGGCCTCAGGCCTAATTTGCTACCCTTGTAAAATGACGTGATTATTATTATTATTATTATTATTACACCAGTGAAGAGGGTTTTATCATGCACAGCTTTCAATCTCAAAAGTTGTTTTTATTTTCAAGTTTATCCGATTTAATTTACGCAAAGGACAGCACTGCAATAAAAAAAACACCACATACTCTTCCAACAACGACGTTTTGAAAACTTGTTTCTAAAAGCGACAAGTTTTTTTAAAAATTATATGGGTGTAGCTACATGTAATGTTCCGTCATACAGCCGAAGCGAAATGGACCCAGCCCACCAATATACATACTCTGGATGCACACGAATCCAGTAGACGTGGTACAAGGGTTAATCAGCGAACTGGATGTATGAGATGTGTTGTTGACGTTTGGGAAAGTAGGACAAGGGGAAATGTGTAGGGAATGAAGTGCTGTAAAGGGATAGTTAGATGTTTTATGAATGGTTAGAGTGGCTGTATTGGCTAAGGTTACTTTAAGTCTTTCTCTCTTTCTCCTTCCCCCCTTTTTGCATGACAATCCTTGTGATGTAGAATCAAGGAAAATGATTTGAATATACATTCTCTGCCGGTTTTAGTGAATGCTCATGATTTTGAGGCGGAACGATAAAGAGGGTTTACAGGCTGGGTAGGTTTAAATGTAAGGCCGAACATTGCATGTTTATTTGATATATACTTCCAGTTTGTGTATCTCAAGTTTTTCATGCTGAACCGCATACGTGATGTGGCCAGATACAAATTTCTGGAATCTGCCTTGGTTTGCAGGGTGCAAGGCCAGTATACGGTTAGATGTATTTGGTAAGGCCATCTTGAAGGTTTTGTTACATCTCTGTGATCTTAGCAAAAATTCAGCTGACCTTAGCAAATAGATTTAGTCGCAAAAATTACCTTTCAATATTGATTGAAACATTAAAGGGGAATAACTCCTGTTAACGAATAGATACACGCTTTAATATCGAATACCCGAAAACTGTTCCACTTGGAATTAATCGAAATCGATCTGTAGTCAAATAAGCCGTGTAGTGGTTGTTTCATGGTTGTTGTTGGAAGGAAAGGGGCGCCAGCCTTGTATATTTTCAAATAATTGCGACGCACGAAATACGGCATTTGGAATTAAAAGGGGTTTTATTTATGCCACCACCATGGTGGAGGTATCAGTCATCCGAAACCCTCAATCGTGAATCATCGTTCTTTTAACCAACTTTGATCCTTAACTTCGGGAACCTATCACTAGAGGGTTCAACTAAGAGTATCCGGGTTCGTCTCAATGACTGAGCTAGTAGGTGTTGATCTGTTGCACCTGGAAATACCAGTCTGTGAGCTGGTACCTGTCCAATTGTTACATCAGGTACTACCAGTCTATGTTTGAGCTAATAGATGTTCACCTGTTGCACCAGTTACTATCGACTATTACTGTGAGCAAGTTATCAGTTACTATTAGTCTATGACTGTGAGATATTGCAAGTAGATGCGTGTTGTTGCATCAGCTACTATCAGTATGTGTCAGGGACTTGGTAGATATTGTTTATCTGGACAGTTACTATTAGTGTATGAAAGAGGGGTAAAATGACACGAAGACAATTTGAACTGGAGGAGGGGGGGGGGTTGAATAGAAATAGTTTTAAACCTTGTCTTCTCTGACTTTGATTAAACGGGGTATTATTATACCAGAGCTTGACGATTAGACGGTGTATTGCTACTTACATCCTTTTAAGTTAGGCCAGTCAGCAAATTGAATTCTGTTATCTGTATATTCAACCCCAGCAGCGGCAAAAATAAGTCTTGGGGTTTCACCTCTTCCTCTTATATCAAAATAATGGTAGACATATTTCTTCCCCATTTTTACTTCTACTTACGAAAACGTCAAATCTAAAACAGTACAAGTAAAATAAAATAAAAACCAAGTACGAACAATCCAAACCATAAGACAGAATTCGAAGACCTAAAAAACGGTATAGGCAAAATAGTGTATTCAAGCAAAATAGTGTAATCATCAAATGGACTGCTCCTCGTGAACAAAATACACGACAAACAGTGGTAACAGGTGTCCAGAAGAGTAAGCCAGGTAATACAATTGATTCGCATTGTTATACCACACCGACAAGAAAGATAAACATATTGCCGAGAATGATAAAAACTTAAAGGGGCAATAACACCCTTGGTGACTTCACAGCTTCAGAAAATAAATAATAGCCTAATTATAAGTACTAGATGTTTAAGTGGCATGCATGTTGTGTAAATTATCCATTTTTTCAATTAGGTGTGTTAAGATGAATTTTGGTATCATTAATTAATTGGAATATTGCAAAATAGTACAAATTGTTGACCATAAAGATTGGGACATATTATTCAGTTACAACAAGAGTGTTAGTGAGCCTTTAACCATGTTGGCAAGAATGATAATCATTTAACAACCAAATGGACGAGTAAGGGTGGGGAATGAATGAATGAATGATATGGGGTTTAACGTCCTACTGCTATGCACCTAACCTGGGCTAATGGAAGACGGGAATACGCCATACAGAGTTCTATGAGGGAAATTTTGCCCGGGCAGCGGCGCTACGGCCTACTCTTATATCGAATTCCAACTGCCAAGGGAATCACACCAGAAAATCGAGATGAACTTTCTCGGCCAATGCAGGGATCGAACACCCGACCTCCATGCTAGCGAACCACAGCCTTATCCACTTAGCCAACGTGATCCCCGAAAGGGGGAGGGGAGTGATATCAGTAATTGAACTGGGAAAACACTGGACACATTTCTATGGACTATAATGAGGAGCGTCTAGACCTGGCCCCAAGCTCACAAAGCATTCTCAGACTTAAGTTGAGACTTTACTCAACTTTCAATCACTGTTTATGAGAAATATCTTGGATCCAGAAACACAAAATTTTGCACGATGTTTCTTATTGATGTATTTAACATATTAAAACAACAAACATTTAATAAAGGGCTATATTTTTGTTAAAATAAGGCGAACAATTTTAAGTAAATTCTCAACTTAAGTCTGAGAATGCTTTGTGAACTCGGGACCAGGATTCTTTTGTTTTTATCTACCAATGAATCAACCGTCGCTTTTTATTATTGTGGGAAGTTTCGACCAGCATTATCTAGGTTAGGGTTAGGGTTAGGGTTAGTTTCGACCAGCATTATCTAGGTTTAACCAGACACAGTTACACATGTAGAAAAACCTGTCTAGTCGCATGTGGTTCTCTAAAGCTGTTTCCATTTCTTACCCAACCATCTTCCATTGACAGATCTTGCTCAAACATGAGGTTCTCTAAAGCTGTTCCCATTTCAGCAGACCTTAACCAGCCACCTTCCAAGCCAGTTCTCACCCAACCCCCGTTAAAGACGGGTCGAAATGTACCCAACCAACTTCCAGGACGGATCGTACCCAACCACCTTCCAAGACAGATCGTACCCCGCCACCTTCCAAGACAGATCGTACCCCGCCACCTTCCAGGACAGATCGTACCCAGCCAACTTCCAGGACAGATCGTACCCAGCCACCTTCCAAGACAGATCATACCCAGCCAACTTCCAGGACAGATCGTACCCCGCCACCTTCCAAGACAGATCGTACCTCGCCAACTTCCAAGACAGATCATACCCCGCCAACTTCCAAGACAGATCATACCTCGCCAACTTCCAAGACAGATCGTACCTCGCCAACTTCCAAGACAGATCGTACCTCGCCAACTTCAAAGACAGATCGTACCCAAACATCTTCCAGGACAGACCGTACCAAACCAACTTCCAGGACAGATCGTACCCCGCCACCTTCCAGGACAGATCGTACCCCATCCCCTTTAAATACAGATCAAAAGTACCAAACACCTTCCACGACAGATTTTGTCCAAACACACCCCAAGACAGAATTTACACAGCCGCCGTTCTGGGGAGATATTACCAAACCACCGTCAAATACATATCTTACCCAAACACCTCGCAGGGCAGATCTTAACACAGCCCCTTTCAAACTTCAAACACTGATCTTATCAAACCACCTTCCAAAAACGAATCTGACACAACGACTCAGTACAACAGATCTTACACAACAATCCAGCACAACAGATCTTACACAACAATCAGAGCACAACAGATCTAACACAACAACCCAGCACAACAGATCTAATGCAACAATCAGAGCACAACAGATCTAACACAACAATCCAGCACAACAGATCTAACACAACAACCCAGCACAACAGATCCTACACAACGACCCAGCACAACAGATCTTACACAACGACCCAGCACAACAGATCTAACACAACAACCCAGCACAACAGATCTGACACAACAACCCAGTACAACAGATCTAATACAACAACCCAGTACAACAGATCTAACACAACGACCCAGCACAACAGATCTTACACAACTACCCAACACAACAGATCTAATACAACAACCCAGTACAACAGATCTAACACAACGACCCAGCACAACAGATCTAATACAACAACCCAGTACAACAGATCTTACACAACTACCCAACACAACAGATCTAATACAACAACCCAGTACAACAGATCTAGCACAACTACCCAACACAACAGATCTAATACAACAACCCAGTACAACAGATCTAATACAACAACCCAGTACAACAGATCTAACACAACGACCCAGCACAACAGATCTTACACAACAACCCAACACAACAGATCTAATACAACAACCCAGTACAACAGATCTAATACAACAACCCAGTACAACAGATCTAACACAACAACCCAGCACAACAGATCTAATACAAAAAGCCAGTACAACAGATCCTACACAACAACCCAGCACAACAGATCTAACACAACGACCCAGCACAACAGATCTAGCACAACGACCCAGCCACAACCACAGCAACACAAAACAACAGTTGGCTTGGAAAGTTTTACACGACACCGGACCGCGCTGTGACCGTTTCATTGCGACCTTGTATACGCTCGACCGATCAGAATGTTTTAAATTTAGATATTTTGGTTCAGATGGAAGATGCGTATCAAGACTCACTGGAGCGATGTAGTTATTGTCACCGGTCGTGTAATATTACGCCTCAGCTTTATTGTCAAAGGTTAAGTTCTCTGGTTATAAGTCTTGAATGAAACAAAACACTGTATTAGATGTATAGTAAGTTTATGAGGAGTCAACTAGATGTCTTACTTTTATATCTACACTATGCCTTCCTAGCAACTAGCTTATAGCAACCAATTAGTTAAACACTAATTAAAGTTTATTGTTTGTAACTTAGACGTTGCTCTCACAATACTTGCTAATACTCCAATACAGCTTATACCAGAATTCAAAAAATAATCTTTAAAACGACAAGAGGGACTACAAGATTTAAAATATACAATGAAACACTAACTATTACAATATTCCCTCATTACAAGATACATAGTATTCTTGTCTAAGCTTAAATTATTGTATTTAGTAAGACTATCATGTGATATTAACTTAGCTGACCAATCTTGAATATTAATTATTCTTAAGACGTTAATTTCACTGATTGTATAAATATTCTTACATAACCACGTGGAAGATCTGTTTCTAGACTCAATAGAGCGATGTAATCATTACCCCGGTCACTGACAACATATAAACAAAGGACAGATGTTTAGTGTGCACGTAAAATATCCCTTGGCAGATGGAATTTAATATAAGAGTAGGCCGTAGCGCCGCTACCCGGGCAAAATTTCTCTCATACCACAATGTATGACGTATGCCAGTCTTCATTAGCCCATTTTGGAGCAGTACAGTAGGACGTTAAACCCTATTTCATTTATTACAATAAGACATTATATTTAATCCCTGTAAAATAAAACAGCATATTTAAACACTCGTGGGGTTAACATCCTACTGTTCAGCTCCTAAACTGAGCTTCAAGGTTATAATCGGGTAGGTAGTCAAGTGTGAATACAGATTGCGGTCCTGTTATGTAAACATTGTCTTCGAAGTAAAACAATCCTTGTTCATTATGATACAAAAGAACAATTATTCTCAAAGTAAAAAGATGTTGTTCTCAGTGTACTATGGGGGAAATTTTGCCCGGATAGCGGCACTACGGCCTACTCTTATATCGAATTTCATCTGTCAAGGGATCTTTTACGTACACGACAATATGTACACGGGACCCCGGTGTTTCATCCCATCCAAACGACTAGACAGCTGTTCTTAACAGGCCCTCCTTCATGCATCACTGACACAGCAAAACCACGCCGGAAAATTTGGATGAACTTTCTCGTCCAATGCAGGGATAGACCACCCGACATCCATGTTAACGAACAGGCGTCTTACCAGCTTAGCCACCGTGACCCCGAAATAGATGATTTTAGGCCAAATTAATAGTCTGCAGTTGACATATTTAACTATTAAATAATGCATGTTTAAATTTGACAACGTGTCATCATCTTACCTGGAAAGGGTTCGTAATCGTTGATATAGTGGCAATGCAGTTGTATCTTTTGACTGTGGGGTGTTGCCTTCTTCTTCTTCTGTTGAAGTTTAACGTCCACTTCCACCTAGGGTGATATCGCAGACCAGTGTTGTTGTCGTTCGTCGTCCGTTACTGAAATTTAACCTTCACTTCCACCTAAGGTGATATCGTAGTGGGTGTTGTCGTTCGTTACTGGAGTTTAGCGTCCACTTCCTTCCACCTAGTTGGTGTCGTTCGTCCGTTCGCTACTGGAGTTTAACGTCCACTTTCACCTAGGGGGATATCGTAGACAATCGGGTGTTGTCCCATTTATTTACTATATATAGCCTGTTTTCACACATGACTGACCTGATGAGGTGAAGTTTAAGTGACGTGATGAGCTGTACTGGGTATGTTCACACGTGACTGACCTTATGTTATGTAGTAAGCGGATGAAAATAGTTACTCTATTCAATGGCGTCAATCGACCGGTAACGTGACGCTTGGAAATTTTGGGTAACTCTACCAGGTATGTGAAAAGAGGGAGAGAGGGAGAGACAGAGAGAGAGAGAGAGATAAAGAGAGAGAGATATATATAGATGAGTTTAACGTTCACTCTACACAAACAAGGTCATGTAGGGACTAACAATATGGTCCAATTTTATTTCAATAATTCCCTTGCGCAAAGGGGTATTTTGCTGTTTGGTGGACCCGAAGAAAACCAACGAGATTGAACAGTCGATCCTTCTCCTTGTCACGTACAGCCGAAGAAGCGAAACCACCCCAGTTGACTCAATGACAGATTTTTTGATACAAAACACACAGTCTAACCATAGTACAAGGAGAGATGAGGTTCACCCATAGGTTTTAAATTATTTAAGTAAACATTTGAAGTTAATTGTTTGAAGTTAATTATCTAAAGTTAATTATGGTAGAAATGATAATAAATGTGATGGTTGTCAAATTACGATATGATGGCATATTACCCTCAAACGGGCCATCCCGTTTACGTACAAAATTGAGGCGCCAGAATATTGAGGAATGGTGTATGAGTCCTATTGACGTGAACGTCAAAACCGGATTTCGGCTTAATGTTTTCGTTCCTTCAGGGGGCCACTCAGTGCATAATCAACGTGCTGTACTTGATAACGAAAGGGGGTGGGGGATTTCCTAGTGGTCTAGGGTGCCGCGCTTCGACCTCTAGCTGGCCGGCCACATCTGGCTTGTGGCTGTGGTTTCAGGCCCTGGTGTGAGCGTATGTGGCATGGAGATAGGGCGCCTTCTCAACCCCGTGGGTCTCCTCCGTGCACTCCGGTTTCCTCCCACTGCCTAAGACCCCTACGCACAAGCGAATTATTGAAATAAAATTAAACCATATGTTAGTCCCGAAATGACCTAGTTGTTTTGAGTGGACGTTAAACCCCATCTATCTCTCTCTCTCTCTCTCTCTCAATGAATGGTAATTTTTACCTACATATATTTTTTTTTAAACTACAAGTCTGGTTTTATCCAGACACCACATAATACAGCTTGTCACATTGGTCTCTTATATTGGCGGGTTTAAGTTTATGTATATTGAGTTAGTTGTTCGGTTATAACGTAGGGGATTTTAATAATAATATTTATTTCATACACAAAGGTATACATTTACAGAAGTACAGATGCGATAGTAATAATAATTGTAGTAATAGTTATGATAAAATTTACAATAATATTTCAATCATTTAAGGTCCTTTAACATAAAATATAATCGAGATTGAACCTTTAACGTTGTAACAAAACATACAGCACCGTAACATGTCTCACTCGGCAAACCCCGGCAGACTCTGGTATTCCTACACCTAACCCCGGTTGTATGACGGTAGGTGATATGTAGCTCCGCTTTTAGAAAGACGTTCTCAGCATAGCCCGGGACTGTACAGCGCAGTGGACGCTTACGGCTGGCTCCCGGATCCATTCACCTGATTTGATATTTTTTTATTTTTTGCAATGTCTATTTTCTGTCTTGTCCGCAGGTTTTTGTTTCGCGTGTAGTGCGGTCCTTCTGCACTTACTATTTAGAGGTTTTATTGCTATGTTGTCCTTTGTTAAAAGAAAATCAAATACACTTGAAAGTAGGTAACAAACAATAAACATAGATTCTTCAGATAAAACACTCTGAAAAGGCGTACAAGCGAATTATTGAAATAAAATTGAAACCATGTGTTAGTCTCGAAATGACCTAGTTGTGTTGGTAAACCCCATTTCTCTCTCTCTCTATCTCTCTCTCATCCGAGGTCAGAAATTTATAACACAGGTTACATTTCATTTACAAACAGGGAAATCGAAACCTAGCCAATTGACTCAATGCCAGGCTCCATTTCATTTCAGTTTTCTATTCTACCTACATGTAAATTTGATAACCCTTCCTCCTGCCACCAAACAATGACTATTGACTAAAACTTATTAGCGGAAATTAAAATTCTGGCAAAAATGTCAACAATAATAATATATGTGAATAGAAAGGCTGTGAATCGAGTGTAATAATTTAGGGCGGTCTGATCCCATATAAGAAAAGTGGTGATAAACATAGTTGTCTCCCGCTGCATGTTCGTCCCGCCATGTTACATAGTATAGTGAACTCGACAATAATGGTTTGTTTTGTTTGCTCTGGGTTTTTTTTGTTTTGTTTTTTGTTTTGTTGTTTGTTTGTTTTGGGGTTTTTTGTTCTGTTTGTTTTTGGTTTAGTTTTTGTCTTTTGTTGGGGTTGTTTCTGTTGTTTTGTTTTATTTTGTTTTGGGTTTGTTTGTTGTGGTTTTGTTTTGTTTTGTTTTGTTTTTTTTGTTTTTTCTTTTGGGGGGGGGGGGCTTGGCTACGATATGACCCCTTGTGGGAGTGGACGTTGAATCGCTAATATCTATGTTCAGCGTGAAGCAAATTGACTAAAGCCTTTATCATAATCTATTGTCAGGGGGTTAGGATGGCCTAGTGGTTTAGATTGCCGCGCTTCGACCTCTGGTTGGCCGGCCACCTCTGGCTTGCGGCTGTGGTTTCGACCCTGGTGTGAGCGTATGTGGCATGGAGATAGGGGCGCCTTCTCAACCTCGTGGGTTTCCTCCGGGCACTCCGGTTTCCTCCCACTGCTAAAGACCCCTACGCGCAAGCGAATTATTGAAATAAAAATTAAACCATATGTTAGTCCCGAAATGACCTAGTTGTGTTGAATGGACGTTAAACCTGATTTCTCTCTCTCTCTCTCTCTCTCTCTATTTTCATTATGTACATGTATTATAGCGGGAACGGTCAACCCTTTATTTAACATTTGTGGAACTCATTTGTAATGTATTTACAACACAACACATGAACAAAGATGAGAGGACTATCACACTAACTAATTAGATATGTATAAACATGAAAGAGAGGTAACGTAAACTCGACACAAACTAGGTCATTTAGGGACCATTTGACAATGGGGTGAAACTGGAGGACCCGTAGAAAACTCACAATATTGGACAGGCGGTCATACTCCGTGTCACGGACAACCGTGAATCGAAACCACACCACTTGACTCAATGAGATCTTCGGTCATCCAACTCTTTAACTTCATTGGCGGTATGCATTCCTTCTGTTAATCGTGAGGTTTAGAATCCTGATGACAGGAAGTAGGCTCGCCTGTCCAACCTCGTGGGTTTTCTCCGGGTTTCTTCCTTTTCCACTAGCAAAGACCCCTACAAGCAAATTTTTGAAATACAATTGAACCCTATTTTAGTCCCGAAATTCTAGGTTTTCAGCGAGACCTCAGGTTTCCCGATACTCTTAAAGACCCCAAGCGAATTAATGAAATAATATTCCTATATATATGTTATTATGTTAGTCCCGAAATCGCCTAGTGTATGTCGAGTGAACGTTGCCTTTAATCTGCGATTTTCCGCCACAATATATACCTCCCGCCCGATCTATCTCACTCTCTCTCTTTCTCCCTCCCTCTCCCCTCTCTCTACCTCTTTCTCTCTATCCCTCTCTCTGAGGGCCTGACAAGGACAGTTGCCTAGTCGTTCGGATGGGACGAAAAAACGAGGTCCCGTGTACACTTTGGTCTGCGCGTAAAAGATCCCTTGGCAGTTTGAGTCCAGTTGCTGCCCGGGCAAAAATTTTCCTATAGCACACTGTATGGCGTATGCCCGTCTTTAATTAGCCCAGGTAAGGTGCAGATTCGTAGGACGTTAAACCCCATTTCATCCATTCAGTATCTCTCTCTCTCTCTCTCTCTCTCTCAGATCACAACAAGAATATAGATAGAAAACTTTCCTTTATTCTTAACTTGTGTCGAGTGGAGGTCTCTCTCTCTCACTCTATCTCCCTCTCTCCCCCTCTCTCTTTCTCTCCCTTGCCCTCCCTCCCCTCTCCCCCTCTCTCTCTCTATCTCTCTCTCTTCTATCTATCTATTTCTCTCTCGCTCTCTCTCTATCTATCCCCCCCTCTCTCTCTATCCTCTCTCTCTCTCTCTCTGTGGTCAGTCTATAGTATTGACCAATGACATAGTATACTGTTGTCAGAACGTGATGGTGTTCATGTGTTTTATTTATCAGTGTAAGTCCAAGTTAAACACGACACATGGGGTTTAATATAAAAACTATTCCCACTATTTACGTGGAATTCTCTAGACACCTGAAGAACATGATAATATGAGTTTAAAATAACGTCGTCACAGCTTCGTGATCCTCTCTGCCGCCATGCACGGTGGCGCAGTGATAATTGGGCTGGTTCGACCCCGGTATAAGTCGAGAACTTTTTCTGCAGCGTGGTTTGCCCTAGATGTTGATCGATAATCAATCTGATTAAATAGAATATAGATCTATATTTCGTTTCGTTTTTTATGCTTTCGATGGCCTACACTATATGAAGATCTGGCCTTTCGTATTGGAAGTTGGAATTTGATATAAGAGTAGGCTGTGGTGCCGCTGTCCAAATTTCCCTCATGGCACACTGTATGGCGTATTCCCGTCTTCATTAGCTCAGTTCGGAGATCCGAAAGGGAACTGTACAGTGCACGACACGCTCATCGTCGTCATCATCATCATCACCGTCATCGTCATCGTCACCATCATCATCACGTGTCTTGTCAGATTGTTTGCTTCTGTGTATGTCCTTCACTTATTTTTTTTAAAATGATTAAATTCTCCACAACAGATGAAGTGTTTGGCTGCCTCGAGTGCGTCATGTAGTGAACAATGTTAACCTCTTACGATATCAAAAAATATCAACACAATTTGATAATGTAAAAAAAACAACGAGGCTCTGTCGATTTTTTTTTTATTTACTTTATCAACGAGTGTTGATATTTTTTGATATCAAACAAGATGAGTAAGCGGATTTTTTAAACACCCATATCCCTTTTTACATAAATAAATATAATTATTTGCTATAGATTTCACTTTTACTGAACCTGAATACATTATGGCGTAGTGATACATCAAACATTGCAAAGTCCTTATATTGACCCAGTGTTTCCATCAAGGTCAATTAAGAAAACATAGTTCCTTTTTGATAAGAAAAAAATGAAGTGTTCTTTGAAAATAACAAAAAGTAGTTCATTTTTGATTCACCAATTCATGTAAAGCGATGTCTCCTAAGGTAGGAATTTATCACTCAAGTGATATCGACTGGAGAGAGAGAGAGAGAAATGTGTTTTAACGTCCACTCAACACAACTAGGTCATTATGAAATTGATGATGATGATGCTGATTCTGATGCTGATGACGATGCTGATGACGACGACGACGACGACGACGACGATGAGTAGGAGGAGGAGGAGGAGAAGGAGGAGGAGGAGGAGGAGGGGGATATTCATGATGATGTCGACGATGACGATAATGATGATGACGATAATGATGATAATGATGATGACGATGATGATGATAATTTATTAAAAGTAAATAAAATTATTGACAGTCGTTGATGAATTGTGTTGTATTATTGTATATAAATTAGATGAATAAAGTCGAGTATATCTGGTATACTACTGATAGTGATGTTGATAAAAGAAGATGGCGGATGTAGATATCGCGTCGTGGTACAATCAGCTCACCTGAATCGACTTTATCTTATTTATAACATATCTAATTACATCTTACCTGGCCTCGTGCACTCCACAAATATTATCGCTATTAATTAACATATATTAATAACACCTATATGTGGCCCGCGTCAGGGGAGCTACGACAAGATACGCGTTCATGGGCTGTATTATCCAAGGAAGGGAAAGAGAGCGAGAGAAAATGGGAAGAGGGAGAGAGAGAGGTGGTGGGGGAGAGATAGAGGGGAGAGAGAGGAAAGAGAGGCGTTGAGGGGGGAGAGAGGCGTTGAGGGGGAGAGTTGAGCGGAGAGAGGGAGGGGAGAGAGAGGGGTGGAGGCCGAGAGATAGAGAGAGGGTGGAGGGGGGAGAGGGAGGGAGGGGAGAGAGAGGGGTGGAGGGGGAGAGAGAGAGGGAGCGATACTCTAATTCAACTTTTGGGGTAATGAATAAATTCACATAACAAATACATGTTGTGTCAGAGAGAGAGAAAGAGAGGGGAGAGGGTTAACGTCCACAACACACAAACTAAGGCATTTCGGGACTAACATAATATATGGTTCCATTTTTTTCTTTTTATTAATTCGCTTGCGCGTAGGCTTCGTTAGCTATGGAAGGAAACCGGAAGACACGCTTTAGATCACAAGGTCTGTCATTGAGTTACGTGCGTGACAAAGAGTAGTGTCAACTAACCCGAAACGACCATATTTGTGTTGAGTGGGTGTTAAACCCTCTCTCAGACGATGCTAGATTCCGGCATCTGTAAGAAATCTGTAGCCAATCCAGAGACGTGTTGTACTGGGCAAGAATAATTTAACCAATCGACGCTGGCTTGTTAACAACTACAAAGATGTGACCGACTGGTAAAGTGATTTCCTGTTGTTAGTGATGCAGAAGGAGGGCCTGGCAAGGACAGCTGCCTAGTTTTTCGGATGGGACGATAAACCGAGGCCCCGTGTACACATTGAAGTGCATGTAAAAGATCCCTTGGCAGTTGGAATTCGGTTGCTGCCCGGGCAAAATTTTCCTCATAGCACACTGTATGGCGTATGCCCGTCTTCATTAACCCAGGTTAGGTGCATAATAGTAGGACGTTAAACACCATTTCATTCATTCCGACCGGAAAAATGAAATTTGTCTCTAAATGGAAGATTGCAAAATCATTTTCTAAAATCTGAAAGTAGCTTCGGCTCTCCTATGTCTTGACTGTGATATCACTTATGTAGAAGCAGACGTTAAACACCAAACAGAAGAAGGTGAAGGCTACTTTAATCTTTATCATGCACCAATATATTCCATTCGGATGGGACGAAAAACCGAGGTCCCGTGTTCACATTGGAGTGCACGTAAAAGATCCCTTGGCTGTTGGAATTTGATATAAGAGTAGGCGGTAGCGCCGCTGTCCGTGCAAGATTTCCCTCATAGCACACTGTATGGCATATGCCCGTCTTCAATTAGCTTAGGTTAAGTGCATAACAGTAGGACGTTAAACCCCATTTCATTCATTCATACATTCCATTTGTATGTTAAGATTTTATATGTCAACTATCTTTGTTTTCTTTTCTTGTTGTTCGTTTGGTATAATATCATGCACCAATAAATTCCATTTGTTTGTAAAAATTTTATTATCAACTATTTTTTTCCCTTTTCTTGTTTTTCGTTTGGTATAATATTAGTCTCGTCCCCAACGGGTTCACTCAGATCTCATCAACAACAGTCACCTCAAACCCCAGAGTAAATAAAACTACGTGAATTTTAAACCTAGATCCCCGAAACCCATCAAATAACACAATAATTCACCTCGAACTCGATTCATAGCCGGATTCAGGATGCTTTGTTCTTCGTCATACGACGTCGTAAACAGGTTGTTGTGCGTCATATATTATAAATATTTTGAAGGATTATATTCGCCGCCTGCGTAGGTAATTATTTTGCATCAAAATGATATACTCTGATATGACGTTTATGGGGAAATTTGAATCCATTGTCAATTACAGACAGAGAGAGAGAGAGAGGGAGAGGGGGAAGAGAGAGAAATCGGGTTTAACGTCCACTCAACACAACCGGGTCATAAAAACTTTAAAGATGGGGCATCTTGGAGAGAGAATGCGTCGGAGTGTAATGAGGTGTAACGTCAACTCGACACAAACTAGGTCATTTCGGGACTAACATATGGTTTAATTTTATTTCAAAGAGTAGGGTCGCCTGTCCAGCCTGGTGGGTTTTCTCCGGTTTCTCCCCACTACTAAAGACCCCTACGCGCAAGCGTATTATTGAAATAAAATAAAGCCATGCGTTAGTCCCGAAATGACCTAGTTTGTGTCGAGTGGACGTTAAACATTATTCCCTCTCTCACTCTATTTCTCTCTCTCTTGAAAGTTCATCGGGATTTTCCAGTGTACACATTGGCGTGCACGTAAAAGATCCCTTGTCAGTTGGAATTCGATAAAAGAGTAAGCCGTAGTGCCGTTGTCTGGGCAAACTTTCCCTCCAAGCAGAACACACTCACATACACTCTCACTGTTCCTGTAGTACGAATAACCCTCTCTCTTTCTCTCTCTCTTTCTCTTTCTCCCTCTCTTTCTTTCCCTCTCTCTCTCTCTTTCTTTCTCTCTCTCTCTTTCTCTCTCTCTCCCTCTCTCTCCCTCTCCCTCTCCCCCCTCTCTCTCTCTCTCTCTCTCCCTCTCCGTCACTCTCTCCTCTCTATCTCTCTCTCTCTCTCTCTCTCTCTCTCTCTCTCTCTCTCTCTCTCTCTCTCTCTCTCTCTCTCTGGTACAAATAACTGTTTATTGTAACCTTGAAATGTAATTAAAATATTTATCAAGTATGTAATTAGTGAGTGTGATTGTTCGTCTCTCTCATCTCCGTTGATGTGTCGTAACACAATTATTATTATCATTGTTACAATTAAAACACCGACACGTGATATCCGATTAATTAGCACGCTCTGTGACGTCGACTATTAATTAATAATTACTAGAGATTGCCAATGGTAAATACTACAACATGAAATCTCTACATCAATTGCTGATATTGTTGTAAATGTTGGAATGAACTGGGGTTTACCGTCCTTCTGTTCTGCTCTGGCTGGGCTCTAATGAAGGCGGGATCGAGCTTGTAATGTAATGGGGTTTAACGCCCTACTGTTTTGCTCCGACTGGGCTTTACTGATGACGAGACCGAGTTTGTAATGTAATGGGGTTAAACGTCCTACTGTTTTGTTCCGACCGGGCTATAATGAAAACGGGAAAATGTTACACATTGTGCAATTGGCGAATTTTGCCCTGACAGCGGCGCCATGGTGCACTCTTATATCGAATTTCTAACATCCGGAGCTAATCAGTAGGCCATTAAACCCCTTTTCATTTCATCTCTTAATCAGCCCGGTTCTTGTAGGAACATGGGTTATTAAAATCCCATTCCACTTCTTAACAATTGAGAAAAAAACATGAAAAATGACATTGAACCAGTGCGCAAGACGCGTTCCCATAGTGACACGTGTTTTAGTTCTTATCGTACCATCACACAACCTTCTTAACACAGGTCATCTAAAGTGGCCTTCTTAATTATAATTAAGTTATTTAATAAGTACGCGGGGTCATATTTTGACCTTGTCATTATTAACTCGGGAGCTCACTTCCGCTCTCTTCATCTTACAAATGGCGGTCACGTGATCCCAATGACAGAGCGAGAATTTGTTCTGTTGTACCGGAGAAATAATAGTATACATGTAGTACGTAAAAATAGAAATTGTGGGAGAAATTGTGGTATTTGGGATGCTATTAATTGGGGATTAGTATCTTAATTTCTGATCCGTCCGAACTGATAACGGCGGACATCTTTTTGGACAAAATGTCCTCCATTAATATACCGTATGTGACGTGTGTCGTCACGAGCCAGTTCGGTGGACAGCACAGCTATAGGAAGGTTACACCCCATTACATTTGTAGATTGCGTGAGAACGTTCGGAAGTGTGTACTTCCCTTAAACCCTTAACCCCCATTTACCACCAAGGTGCCCCATATTTAAAGTTTTTACAGTGCACAATCCAGCAGTGACATAGATTAATCCGCCATTAAATGAATATGTCGTTATTTAAATATAACATTAGTCACGGACTCATGCTTTGTGATGGTGAATCACGTGATTTTCAAAAAAAAACGAAAATTAAAAGAGAGAGAGAAATCGGGTTTAACGTCGACTCCACACAAACTAGGTTATAATATCGAGACTAACACGTGGTTCAATTTCATTTCAATAATTCGCTTGCACGTAGGGGTCTTTAAACCCCATTACATTGCAATCTCGCTCTCGGTTGGAGCAAACAGTAGGACGATAAACTTTCATTATAGTCCAGTCGGAGAGGAAGATTGTTGCTGGAAATAAATAAAAGCCCCGAACATTCTGTGGTGCAAATTTTTCCTACAGATTTATGCTAATATTTCTAAAGGAAAAAATCAAGTTTTCTATAGTGTTTTCTGTCGTAAATTTAACGGAAAGTTAACAAACAAATATTAGCATAAATCGGTAGGAAAAATTTGCACCACAGAATGTTCGGGGCCTTTATTCCCAGCAACAATCTTTCTCTCCGTTTAAGTTAACGGATCGTTAAAAGATAACGGAGCTTTGAGCAACCGGCCCCAAGGACAGTAACACATTAAAATCCCATTCATTTCATTTGATTTGATTTATTTAATAAATAATCTTAGTCCCGAAATGACCTAGTTGTGTTGAGTGGACACTGGACGTTAAACCCCATTTCTCTCTCTCTCTTTATTTAGCTACTATTTCATGCTGCGATGTACAAACATTAAAATCTAGTCTGTTTTTACATTAAAATTTAAAAAAAATAAAACTCGCAATGAAAGTCGGCTTAAAATACACGCTTTGATATAAGTATTAAAAAAGACTTGAAAACTTTCCCTACGGTGTAGATAAGTATATATCACTGAAATGTGATTTAAAAAAACCCCAAAACAACTGATCGACAATTAATTTAGTATGATATATTGTTGAAATTTGAAATTAAACTTTAAAAAAATAAAAAAAACTGAATTCTCGACAATTAGTATATATCGCTGTAATGTGAATTTAAACTTTTAAAAAATAAAAAACAAAAAACTTCTCGAGACAATTCGAATCAAAGCTAGTGAACTAACGCCATTTATTTGACGTAGGTTACGATTAGTATATACCGTTGGAATGTCAATTTAAACTTTTAAAAAATAAAAACAAAAAACCTCACACGAGACGATTCGAATCAAAGGTAGTGAACTAATGTCACGTGGTATATCAACTATCGCCTGATCAGCGTGGTTCGTTTGTAGTCGGTATAAAAGACTAATGCATCTACAAGTCACCCTTGAGGCACTCCGTTCTCATCACGTCACCTCAGCCATGTCGTTTGTTCTCGGTGTAAAGACTTCTTCTTCTCTTTGGTGTTCAACGTCTGCTTCCACATAAGTGATGTCGCAGATAAGGTATAAATGTTAATGCATCTATATGTTATCCTTGCGGCAGTCCGTTCTAGTCACGTCACCTCAGCCGTGTACCGACATGACTCCATGCTGATTACCGAAAACCTTTTAAGATAAATATTGCAAGCGACGATAAATTTGATCGCGCGTCTTGGGTTGTAAAACATAGACAGTTTAAATGCTTGGTAGTTCAACCATAAAAAAAACATTAAAAAAATCAGTTATTTTCACTTTACATCGCCTATGTACATTTTCCAGAATGTCTAGTGTTAGTTTTTTATCATAAAGCCTGTTATGTAGTTGAGTGGCGTGGTTTCACCTTAATGGGTCGCCTGTGCAGTATCGTGGGTTTTCTCCGGGTCCTCCGGTCTCCTCTTATAGCTATTATTCCCGTATTAGAGTATCTCCCTCCCCCTCTCTCGCTCTCTCTCACTCGCCCCCTCTCCCTCCACCTCCCTCTCCCCCTCTCTCTCCCCTCTCTCACTCTCTCTCACTCGCCCCCTCTCCCTTTCTCTCCCCCTTTCTCCCTCTCTCTCTCTTTCCCCTCTCTCCCTCTCTCTCGCTCGCCCCTCTCCCTTTCTCCCCCTCTCTCTCTCGCTCTCTCTCCCTCTCTCTATCGAACGCTCGCTCCCTCCCTCTCCCGTTCTCTCCCCTCTCTTCCCCCTCTCTCTCTCTCTTGCACTCTCTCTTGCGCTCTCTCTCCCCTCTCTCTCTCTTGCACTCTCTTGCGCTCTCTCTCCTCTCTCTCTCTCACTCTCTCTCCCTCTCTCTCTCTTACCCTCTTTCTCCCCCTCTCGCGCGCTCTCTCTCTCTCTCAAAACCAATTTTCGAGATTTACGATTTTAATACAACCGATCCGGACTATACGATCGTAATGGGTGGATAGATAGATATTAATTGATGTGTTTGGTCAAAAACTATTTTCGACTCGTTCCACTAGGCTTACATTCAATGTGTATGTTTTGAATTGCCTCTCACACAGTAAACCAAAACCCCGGATCCGCGTTTGGTTTAAAATGATCCATTTTTTGTCTGAATGAATAGAGATATAGGTATATAGGTTATTTATTTTCAATAGTCCGCACACGTCTAAGAAACATTTACGAAAAGGGGCTCTCGGGTCACTCACACTCGGTGAATCACGTGATATTCAACCCATTCTTCCCTTCCATCTAGGTCACGTGTTATTCAACGCTTTCTTTACCCAAACACAAATCTAAATAACAACATATTTACCGGCAGTGAACCGCGAGTTGACCTTTAAACTAAAATATTCCCCTGCACGATTCATAAACCCTTTCAACTTGTTCAGTCCCAGCACGTCTTGGGTATTATTAAGGGGACCTATACACAGCGGTTCCCCTTATCTACAGTCACTAGACCCCTATAAGCCACGGTGGAGAATGGCGCTACCGGTTAGGATTTGCATGTTGTGATTTATACACGTGCACGTATGCGTTTCACATGACGGGAAATAGCGCTACCGTAATTTCAAGCTTGCGAATAATGATCTAGATTCACAGGTTTAATTGTACTTTTAAAAGTAACCTGAATTGTTAGGAATGAGGTTTAGCGTCCTGCTGTTTTGAACCGACTGGGCTAATGAGAGAGAGAGAGAGAGAATTGGGGTTTAACGTCCATGTCAACACAACTAGGTCATTTCGGGACTAACTTATGGTTTAATTTTATTTCAATTATTCGCTTGCGCGTAGGGGTCTTTAGCAGTGGGGGGAAACCGGAGTGCCAGGAGGAAACCCACGAGGTTGAGAAGGCGCCCCTCTGGGCTAATGAAGACGGGCATACTCCATACAGTGTGCTATGAGAGAAATTTTGCCCGGACAGCGGCGCTGCAGTCTACTCTTATATCTAATACTAGCTGCCACGGATCATTTAGGTACTGGTGGCCCATCCGAACAACTATAGGTTATCCGTTTCCAGGCACTCCATTTTAACTATTGACAACCACGAACTTTCACGGGACGTCCCGAAGAGCGAGCTAGCGTTTTACTCACTCAAGAGTAAGCTGAGACGAAGTTTTGTGCGTTTGCATGGCCGCTGGGACATGCTTGCTGACAACGGATGGGTGCCTAGTGGTTCGGCTGGGACGAATAGACAAGGTCAACCCGTGTACTGGTTGTCGTGCACATCAAATAACCTTTATATTGTGCATTTATTTGTCATCCTATTTTACACATAATATAGTAGATAAATTATTCTAGGAGTAAACCTTTGATATTTCATTAATCCTTTGACAGAGTCCGAGGTGAGAGAGAGGGGAATGGGGTTTAATGTCCCCTCGACACAAACTAGGTCATTTCGGGACTAACATGGTGTTTAATTTTATTTTAATAACTCGCTTGCGCTTTTGGATCTTTAGCAGTGATAGAAAACCGGAGGACCCGGTGAAAACCAACGAGGTTGGACAGGCCACCCTGCTCCTTGTCGCGTACAACCGGGGATTCGAAACACACGCTAGTGGACTCAATGACCGGCTTTATGATACAGCGCGCACGTCCTAACCATTCGGCCATCCAACCCCCAGAGTCACAGGTAGGTATACATTACCGTGCACGTGAAAGAACCCTTGAGAGTTTGCATTCGAAATAAGAGTACACCTAATAGACCTCTGTCCTGTGTTGGTCTTGTAACATAGGACTGGACTGAATAAATAAAAGAAAGAAACGGGGTTTAACGTCCTACGCTTCTGCGCATAACCTGGGCTAATTAAAGACGGGCATACGCCATACAGTGTGCTATGAGGGACATTTTGCCCGGGCAGCAACTGAATTCCAACCGCCAAGGGATCTTTTACGTGCACGCCAATGTGTTCACGGGACCTAGGATTTTCGTCCCATTCGAACGACTACGCAGCTGTCCTTGTCAGACCCTCCGTCTGCACCACTGACTAGGGGAAACCACGCCGGGAAACCGAGATGAACTTTCTAACATAGGACGTTTACCCCCATCCAAGTGAATGTCATCTCACATCCCATGTCGAAATTCCTCTCTTAAACCTGAAACATTCATCATATTCAAACCACGCAGGTATTTATATTACGACATGTTTATTTAATATTCCTTTTATTCGTGTTTTTTATGCGGTGAATATGTCATAGTTATGGCTCTGGTGAAATGAAATGGGGGTTGACGTCCTACTATTCTTATCAGACTGCCCTAATTAAGACGGGGGTACGCCATACAGTGTGTATTGAGGGGAATTTTGGCCTGACAGCGGCACTGTGGCCTACTCTTATATCGAATTCCAACTGCAAGGGATCTTTTACGTGCACGCCAATGTGTACACGGGACCTTGTTTTTCGTACCATCCGAACGACAAGACAGCTGTGTACATTTATGGCTCTAACAATAGTGTTAAAAAGATTGGGACACGTTTGGGTCAACTGGTGCGGTTTCCATCCTAAGCTCGTGTCCCTCCACCGTCAAATACGCCCACGTCCCGAAATGACCTATTCAGAAACCACCTTTCCTAAATACAATGCTGAATAATCAATTTGAATGAATTTCGTAGTATGGATGACTGCACCACTTTCTCGGTCAATGCCTTGGTCACTACCATTTATAACGACTTAAAATACAGACACTATCCAGCACGTCCATTTCAATAAAATCGTCACAGGAGTCCAATATTTTATCTGGTATAAATAATGCAGGATTAGCAAATTACCAGTACCATTATTTGAAATAATGGTACGTCAACATCAACGATGACGTCACATGTGTATTATAGATCGGAAGACCATGCACAATAAAAGCCAGTGGTACCGAACGAACAAATCTTATTCCATCCCAAACTCCATGGCATTAAATCCACGCCACCATCTATCTTTGCTTGTCTGTGCGACAAGTATATCCCTTAACATCAACACCAAAATAGTATCCTACCCACGTTTGTTTGTTTGTATGCCTGTTAAATTTAAATAATAAAAACATTTATTGCTTTTGTGTTGTTTTAACGTTTTAATGGTTTATTGCATATATTTTAGGAGAACCAC
The DNA here is from genome assembly GCA_917208275.1 of Patella pellucida. Taxonomy (NCBI): domain Eukaryota; kingdom Metazoa; phylum Mollusca; class Gastropoda; family Patellidae; genus Patella; species Patella pellucida. The sequence continues at coordinate 2,684,815 of OU795042.1, read as the reverse complement.
AAAAATAATAAAGGAGATCTCGACTTAAGGACACATCTTATTAAATTCATGTATATACTTCGTTTCGTTTCTTCTTTTTTAAACAATATTTTATTTACGAGATACCGCTACATCGGAGACAGTGCACTTTATGACGTCATATGTGGATTGTGGGTTAGGATAAGGATTAGGAGGGCTAACCCTGTTTACATCTCTTTCCTTTTTTTTCTCGAGACTGACGAAAAATGCAGGTCCTAGCCCTTATCCTAACCCTTACCCTAACCCACAATCCACATATGACGTCATAAAATGTGCAGGGCTCTCTCCGATGTAGCGTTCTTCCCCACGAGATAACGATACAAGCCAATGACATACATAAATCGGCTTCGTTTATTCCCGATATTGCAGTGTAAAAATAGGAAAACAAGACGAAATTGGAGGAACATAACTAATTAATGTTATCTACAAATTCCGGTTCGTTCATTCTGTCTGCCTGTCTGTTTGGTGTTCAATGTCTGCTTCCACTTAAGTGATATCGCAGACAATTTCGTTCATTTACGATGTTGCAGCGTATAAATCAGAAAACAAACGAACCGAAATTAAAATATATTTCAATTGGGAGATGCTAATTTTAGGCCGGTTCGGAAGGTTCGATAATTTCCGAAGTCCAAAATGGCCGCGTTATACAAATTAGTATTTTGGGGAATACTAGCCCGAACCCTTTTAAGAGGGATAAAAAGTAAAATTGACACAAGTTCAGTCTTCTAAAAAGGGTTAGGGTTCGGATTAGTATTCTCCAAAATTCCAAACCTGCCTACAATTAGCATCTCCCTATTTTAATTAGTATTTTTCTTGAGCAACAGAAAACTAATGGGGGGGGGTGCAATAAATATGAAATATGTCGACTACAATAGACAAATGAGAAATTATTAAAATGTCTGGACGTGGATGTGTCTTCGTTAGACTGAAATTGATGTTAAAAGGTCCAAGGGTGAGTATAACACACAGTCTAATACATGACTCTTACGTAATACTTGACACTGACGTCACAGACTAATCTGTTATAATTCACCGTGGTTTATTAAATGGGGGTCAAACTCTATTTTATTGTCATGCTGCAGGTCACCGCATATATATATGTAGTCCATGACAGGTCAGCGTATGTATGAAATACTGATGTGCCCACATATATTATAAATGTCTTACGTGAAGGATTCCCTTCAGCTTTATGAAACCATTATGTACGTGTATAACACAAATAAATTCATATAATATTAATGTAATTCTCGCGTAGTGATTTGAAAACAAAAATCAACAGAATACACACGCATAAATGTCTCCTTGTGCAAATGGGGTGCACATATTTAGTCACGATGTACGTATATAATGGGGATGTTCATGTCCACATTTAAACATAAGAAATTAGTCATTACCAAATGACGATGCGCACACACAGACACACACACTCACGTGTAATATGTAAAATATGGATTGGGAGACGACTAAACACGTGATTGATCCATTACAAGGTGCACGCGCGCGCACACACACACACACACGTGCGTGTTTTAATATTACACTGTTTTTTTTAGCACAGGAATGTTACATGATTATGAATTATAAATTATTAAGCACTTTTTATAAAGTTCTCTTGGCAACTGTGAATCGAGTATTTCTGACATTTTGTTTTCTCTAATCATCGACGCTTCCAGTTTCTTTTTAGCGCTTACGATGAACTTTCAAATGTTTTGAGAGATGGTCTGAACGAGAAAATCGTTTTTCACAAAGTTTACACTGGTATGGTTTAATCCCGGAATGTGATCGCTTATGTCGGGCCAACTCGTCGGATCTTGAGAAGCGCCACCCACATCCCGTCCACGTACATTCAAACGGTTTTTCGCCCGTGTGACGTCGAAGGTGGGCTTTAAGGTGGGAACTCTTGCTATACACCTTCGTACAGCCGTTATACGTGCAGTGGTAGACTTTAATCTCGTCCGACAACGTGTGTCGGGGCTGTCGAGGGGTCGTTGGCTTGGTGACTCGAACTTTTACGTCTGCGTGTACGACTGGATGACATAGTAGGGACTTGGCGTGGATGTTTTGTATTCTGGCAGCGTTAGTTACCGTGACGGTGGGTGCTGGATGGAATGCTGTTGCTGGTTGACGGAAGTAGACTGGTGCCTGCTGGGACTGGACGGGTTTTTTGGTTTCTGTGGTAACGGGTTTACTGGCGTATGTGTGCATCAGATTTTGTAGTCCGACTCCGAGAACGACCAGCTCGTTGGAATTGTTAGCGAATGAGTTCTGGTTGTTACCGCTCTGTGGTTGCGTTACGTGTCCGTCTCCGACACTCATAGACTGGAGGGATTCTATCGAAGGTAACGAATTAACTTGTCCCAGCAAAACATCGTTAGACGCTGGAGCTTGCGTTACGTTGGCTGGCACTGCCGCGGCTAAAGTTTGGTCGGATTGGAAATGGTTGACTTCATTAGGTAGACTTACCCCGGATTGTTTCGTATTTTGAATGGCGTCTTCCACCACACCTTGTGAAAATAAATACTCCAAGAATATCTCGTCCTCCAAACTATCTAAACTCCACATACTTGACGGACTGATGCTTCTTAAATCATCGTAACTGGCGTCACTTTCCTCCCCAGAAGAATTCAACCGCTGTAACGTGTACTGCTCGCGCTCCAGGCTCGAGCTCAAAGGAATAAAGTCCTCCATCATTTTGCACGCTCACTTTCCCACTAAAACTATTTGTGAAGTCCTTTCCACTTTGTATGTATACGACGGCGACTGTTTATAAGTATCTAAACGTTAATAAAACACTTGGTTCCCCCCTGTGTCAACTCCAACCAAACTAGATGGGATATACCCCTATTAAAAGGAAACTCCGAGTTATTTATAGGTCACTAAGTCTCGTGCTGTATCAAACTATGATTGGTTGTCAACTGTAATTTACTTATATACATATAACCGTGGATATATAAGTACTTATTATCAGAGGTCACGTGATCAAATCGGTAAGTAGATATTGCTACAATCTTGTCATATGACTTATTTTTATCAGATTAAAATGATCCAATTACAGTTAATTCCGATCTGCTCTCGGTTTAGCTAAGTAAACAAAACTTCACACTTGTGTCGCTTGCGGATCAAAAGTCGCAATTCGTCTAAATATATCCTCATCTAGTCCAAAGTCACACCATTTTAAATATTTGTCGTAGATTAAACTTTCTACTGTAGAGATTATCTATATCTTATGACAATCGTTATTTCATTGATGTGTTATCTACTAGTGTATATACATACCAAGTTTATACCTGTCCTTATTAGGCTGATAAACCGCGTGATTAGAACATGCCACGTGCTATCGTTCTAATCGGGCTTCGCGGAATCGTTCGTCTATGTTCTGGCTGATTCGTATAATAAGGGAAAAGTTTTTAATCATACAGTTCAACGATGCTTATCTTCCCACGTAATCAGATAATTGTCATCGAATAATTGTTAATCGAATAAATCTTTTTTTAGTAACGTTTACAACAGATATTCCAATAACGTACCGGTTAATCCATCGCATGCCAACCTTTTGCTGAACAATTCCTCATCGAATAACGTTACCACACTTTTTAACAATTCCTTATCGAATAACGTTACCACACAATTGAGCAATTCGTCGCCAAATAACGTTACGTCACTTTGGAACAATTCCTCACCGAATAACGAACGTTAAGCCACTTTTGAACAATTCCTCATCAAAATAACATTACCACACAATTGAACAATCGCTCGCCGAATAACGAACGTTACGTCGCTTTGAACAATTCCTCGTCGAAAATGTTACGGCACTAGTGAACAATTTATCGTTGATTTACGACTCTGCACTTTCGTATAATAGAAAAATGTTATTATTGAACGTCACTGTTAAATTATTTACTTAGACAATACGCTCTTCAACACCACGAAATTAAAATGTGTTCATGTAATAACGTTTTTAAAACACTTCATTTAGTAACAACCCAATATTTCTCAATTCATTTCGTTATCTAATAATTACTTTCACAATGTTAGTCGAATCACCCAGTTACAGACAGATATTGAATGAAGCAATCCGTATCGTGCAATAACACCACGATTAAATACGAGCATACAGGTCACAATTCTATGGAATACAAGTACTGCTTATTACTGAGCGACGTTTCGACTAGGATTCTCTAGTCATTATCAAGCAAAGGTGATTAGACTGTGGGCATCAGATTTTGTAGTCCGACGCCAAGAACGATCACCTCGTTGGAATCGTTAACGAAACTACGATCGCTTTGAATATAAAATTTCGACTATAAAACAATGTTTACCTCTCTTTGTTGTCTGCGATATTACTTCGGTGGAAGCGGACGTAAAATACAACTACCTCACACACACTCTTTGTTGTTCAGAATAACGATATTTAACGATATACAGGTCACAATTCAATGGAATAAAATTCCTGCTTACAATCGTGTACATTTAATCCACAAAAAAACTAGAAATTATAAAGTGTTGGGTTTAATGGATTTTCCGAAACAGATTTTCTCCCAATATCACTGTCTTTTTTTTGTTTAAACAGAAACGAGTGATAGACAATATAAAATAATATAGCTTCTGATTATACTGGATCCCTTGCAATGAATTCAACACAATTTTACATTAATCCAATTGATGTCACATCATATTCCCAAATATTTATAGAATTCTTCAACACGCTTCTGGAACTTTTAGTGAAATATTTCGTGTTTTTGTTGAAACACTAAGTTTAGAGAATCCGGCTTTGGTTTACGAAATTCGGAATAAAATCTGGTGACGATAATTATGAAGAATATGCAGATCACATGACACGCGCGCGTCCATATTAATTAGTATAATATATTACAATTCGCCCACGCGTGCTTTGCAACATTTTAATTGTCTACTAGCTTAAAACTTCATACATATACATATACTAATTAAACGAACTCTGTAGTCGACGCTTGTTCCTTTTGTATATACCGTCCATTACAAATACATATACTAATTTTACGAACTAAACGCTTGCTCTGTTTAAAGTTTTCTTGGTCGCTGTGAATCGGGGATTTCTGACATTTTCTTTTCTCTAATCGACGCTTCCGATTTTCTTTTAGCGCTTACGGTGAACTTTCAAATGTTTTGAGAGATGGTCGGAACGAGAGAATCGTTTTTCACAGAGTTTACACTGGTATGGTTTTATCCCAGAATTTGATCGCTTATGTAGTCAACGCTTGCTCTCTTTGTATAATATACCGTCCATTGCAACGTACACCTGAAAAAGAAAATGCAACAAACCTATATATATATATACTAATGAAATTTAACAATTCGACCCAAAAAAAAAACCTTAATACGATGTGAAGTGTGAGCAGCACATAAATGCCTTTGACAAAACGATTCAGAAATATTTAATTTATGTAACTTCATTTCACATCTCTCTGATGGTTGTGTGAATAAACTTGATACGTCCTACAAAGAATTACAAACATTTCTAATATTTTTCACTGAATTATCGAAACGTTGTTTTGTTATGACAAATTGAAAGTTATTTTTTCCTCAATAAAATTTTTAACATGACAAAAAAAAACATCCATAAAATATAATACCAACTGGATTTTTATGTTTCACTAAATTTTCGAAACGTTCTTTTCTTATGTCAAATGTGATATTTTGCTCAATAATATTTTTTAAAATGACAAAAACATCCATTAAACCTGTTTAGAGCATATAAATATAATATCAACTGGATTTTTATGTTTCACTAAATTATCGAAACGTTGTTTTGTTATGTCAAATGTGATTTTTTCCTCAATAAGATTTTTAAAAAATGACAAAAAAAAAACTTACATAAAATATAATATCAACTGGATTTTTATGTTTCACTACGTTATCGAAACGTTGTTTTGTTATGTCAAATGTGATTTTTTTCCTCAAAAATATTTTTAAAAATGACAAAAAAAAAATCCATTCAACCTGTTAGAAGCATATAAACTATAATATCACCTGAATTTTACCTGTGTAGGTGTTCAAACTATGAAACAGGTGTCACAAGGTACCAGTGTATATACACCATTATATATATAATATATATATATACAAGAACAGGTGCCCGTATATATATATATATTAATATACTATATCATGTAATTATTACTTATATATTATATACAGGCTTGTCTATATAGTATTAGTTTCTATAGATCCTATTTTCCAGTGTTTACCGACAAATCCTAGTTAAGTATGAGATCAAAGCTACTTTGTGATCATCACACACGAAACGACGATTAACTTTAAACTTTCAAGGTTACAATGTTAACAACATCAAAAAAACATACAGTTATACCAGACTATGTACATGAGAGAGGGAGGGAGAGAGAGGGGGAGAGAGAGGGGGAGAGAGAGAGGGGGGAGAGAGGGGGGAAAGAGAGAGAGAGAGAGAGTGGATTTTTTAAAAATAATTGACAGATATACATGTATACCACTGAGAGGGAGAGAGGGAGAGAGAGAGGGGGGGAGAGGGAGAGAGAGAGGGGAGAGAGTGGGGAGAGATAGAGTGAGGAAGAGAGAGAGGGTGAGAGGGGGGAGAGAGAGAGAGAGAGGGGGAGAGAGGGAGACACAAAGGAGAGAGACAGAGAGAGAGAGGGAGAGGGGGACACAAGAGTGAGACACAGAGAGACAGAGAGAGAGAAGAGAAGAGAGAGAGAGACGCAGAGAGAGAAAGAATGAGAAAGATAGAAAGATAGAGAGGGAGAGCGAGGAGGGTGAGGGAGAGAGAGAGAGAGAGAGAGAGAGAGAGAGACCGACATTCGACACAAACTAGGACTAACATAATATGGTCCAATTTCATTTCAACAATTCGCCTCTGCGTAGGGCTTTTTAGCAGAGGGCGACATCTGGGGGACCCAGAAAAAAACCACGAGGCAGGACAGGCGACCCTACTCCATGTCACTTACAACCTGGGAATCGAAACCACGCCAGTTGACTCAATATAAGACCTAATGATACAGCGCGCACGCTCTATCCATTCGACTGCATAACACCCAATAAAAATAAGACTGGAGATACTTTATTAACAAATATTATGTTGTTTTTGAACCGGAAATTGTTTCCGCCAATTCGAGTAGAACAGAATTCGAGTAAGATCGACACGAAGCCTGGCGTCTTCCTTTTTCTGAAATTGCGAATCGATCGATGGACTTTGATGATGACGTTACATTTTCAATATGGCCGCGATGACGTCATTATTTGTTCCTGGTTATATTTTTGTAGTAGGAGTAAAAGTAAAATACAGCGGGTTGTGTTAAGATGACCTGACCTGACGAAAGAAATATTTCCTTTTGTTTGGACGAAAATGAATTTAACTAACAACGGGAAGTCGGCGACTTTGTTCATACGACCATTATTCAATGTAATGAGTCAGTGTCAGCCACCTTATTGTTAATGCGGAATTTGAAAAGACATTAAGACATTCACAAACTATAATCAATATCCAACGGAGTTCATGAAGCGTGATGCGGAAGCTTTTAAAACTTTTTCCCAGGAATACGAAGTCCATTTAAAGCCCAAATATGGATCTTATGGCGACAACTGTTCTCTAAATATGGGCTTGATTTACAACACGAGCCGTGCGAACCCCAGGGGTTATTTCAACATTGTTTACCACAATTAAAGGACCCTCCGTGTAACTAGTCAAGATGGAGAGAAATAGGGTTTAACGTCAATTCGACCCAAACTAGTTCATTTCAGGACTAACATATGGTTCAATTTTATTTCAATAATTCGCTTACGCGTAGGGGTCTTTAGCAGTGGGAGAAGACCGGGTGACACGGAGAAAACTAACGAGGTTGGGCATTCGAGCCTACTCCTTGTCACGTACAACCGGGGAATCGAAACCGCGCCAGTGGGAAGAGACCGGATGACACGGAGAAAACTAATGAGGTTGGACATGCGAGCCTACTCTTTGTCACGTACAACCGGGGAATCGAAACCACGCCAGCTGACTCAGACCTTATGATGCAGCGTCAACGATCTTACCAGTCCACGACAGTTGACTTAATGACAGACCCTGTGATTTATAAAGCACGCGATAAACCAATTTGCCCCCCCCCCCGCCCAGTACTTTATAATTCCCCGGAGATACAGTCACCTCTATTCAACACTGACGTCATATATACATTCAGATATCACTTAGTATAGAGACCTAACAATAATTTCCACAGATACAGAACTACTTTCGATTTGCTTCTAATGTTCTAAATTAATAGAGGGGTCTTTTTTTTAAAGCCCCAATACCACTCTCGTTGTTACTGAATAATATGTTCCAATCTTTATTCTGGTCAACAATTTGTACTATTTTACAATATTTTAATTAAAAAATGATACAAATTTCATCTTAACACACCTAATTTTAAAAATTGGAAAAATTCAACTACATGCCATAACATGGTTTGAAAAGCCTTACGTAAGCACTTTCAAATGCAACTTGGATTTAAACATATTTTCGAACCCTCTGGACAAGTAAGATAGGTTATAATGGATAATTTACACAACAGGTGCGGACACTTAAACATCTAGTAGTAAGATTAAGGCTAAAAAAAAATTCGGAACCTGTCAAGCCAGCAAGAGTGTTATTGTCCCTTTAAAGGAAATGCATTTATGTTGAAAAGACGCCATTTTGAAACAATATCTGAAAACACCACAAACAAATTTCAAGACAACTCCACGGACACTATACCGAAATCTTAAACAACAAACGCATACATCAATTCAAGTGAATGGATCCAGGGGCTAGTCTAAAGCATCCACAGCGCTGCACAGTTCTGTGTCTGCATGTAGTGATATAGACTTCACACAAAATGAAAAACAATTTAACAAAAAGGGAATATTTCCCCAACGCTGTATAAATATTTTCAGTTCTATCAATGAGCCTATACTTACCCATTTTTATTTCATTTCTAAAACGAGATAAAGATTATGACTTCCGGTCGGGTTATACACAGGCTTATCACCGACAAGACAACTTCCGGTTTTCTTTAATTCAATTCAAACTACGCTGACAATTTTTAAAACTTTTTAACATTAAGTCTCTTTAATAAGAATTAAAATAGTTCCGTCACATGTGACGTCACGTTTATCTGTGTTGTACGTATAAGTGTCCATTACGTCATACTCTTTAGTATTGGTTTATATCTAATTGCTCTAGCAATGTTTTCCTCTAATATTACGTATCTGAAATACATAAAAGAAATCATGTATTATACAAATCAAATTCCTTGCATTTTTTAATATAAAATTATTTTCTAACGTTCAGCGAAAATAATTTTAACGTTTTAGGTGATGAATAGAGCTTATCCGTCGTCGATGAAAGCCATACCCAGAAAAATTAAATCGATCCCTACCTGAAGAGATAACTCTTTCGCATATAAAAATGCAAAATAAACAGGTTTCAAATGGATATTTAGTTGATGTAACACAAAAACAAACCGTTTGAAACTATTATTTTCTCAAACGATATTAAATTTATCATGCAATAATTACTTGTATTTCTTCCCAGTGACAAGCATGGTGTCAATAACAGACAAGATCGGTCACATTTTTTTTCTGTTACGTCTTTTATGTAAATCATTTTAGTGAAGCCTGTACCAAGACAGGCCCGGGACTGTACAGCGCAGTGGACGCTTACGGCTGGCCCCCGGATCCATTCACTTGATTTGATAGTTGTTTAGTTTTTGCGATGTCTATTTTCTGTCTTGTTCGCAGGTTTATCTTGTAGATTTTTTGTTTTGCCTGTAGTGCGGTCCTCCTGCATTTACTAAAAGATCGAAGACGGTCCTTGGCATTTTATGACGTCATATGTGGATTATGGGTTAGGGTAAGGGTTAGGCTTGACCCAGGGTTAGGGTTAGAGCTAACTCTTTCTACATCTCGAGACTATGACGAAATCTGCAGGTCCTTGCCTTTCCCTAACCCTTATCCTAACCCACATTCCACATATGACGTCATAAAATGCTAAGGACCATCTTCGATCTAGCGTTCTCCGGTGATACTGACCACTTAGCGTGACTATCGCCGTAATCTCGACTATAATCTAAAGCATGCTATTAATAAATCTATAATGGAATCATTGAAGCGTGAAATGTACTTATACCCATATATTTATGATGATTTGTACATTTTCTCATTGTTGAAAACTAAGTGGATGTATATAGAGAGAGGTGAATAACTCGGACTTGTAGCTAGACCCGAGAGATAGAGAGAGGGAGAGAGAGAGGGGTGAATAACACGGGCACGCAGTTAGACGAGAGAGAGAGAGAGAGAGAGAGAGAGAGAGAAATGGGGTTTAACGTCCACTCAACACAACAAGGTCATTTCGGGACTAACATATGGTTTTAATTTTATTTCAATGCGTGTAGGGGTCTTTAGCAGTGGGAGGAAACCGGAGTGCCCGGAGGAGACCCACGAGGTTGAGAACGCGCCCCTATCTCCATGCCACATACGCTCACACCAGGGCTCGAAATAGACGAGAGAGAGAGAGAGACAGAAAGAGGGAGAGAGAGAGAGGTGAATAATCCGGGCACGTAGTTAGCTACACTATTACATATCAAAAATAAAATGACATAGGGTTTAACGTCCTACTTTTCTGTTCCGACTAAGCTAATGAAGACGGACATACACCATACTAGGCTATGAGGAGCATTTGGCCCCGACAGTGGCTCTACCGTCTACTCTTATACCGCATGCCAAGAGATCTATTACACGGGACCTTTGTTTTACGACCCTTCTGGACAGAACGACTATACATTGTCCCGTATGGATAGGTGTCGCTACCATATTAAATGCTCTGCTAAAATGTCTTTTCCTGTGATTATATGTAAAAAGTAAAATGTACAAAGTCCTAATACCGGTAATGATCTGTTTTTCGACCCATATGAACGACTAGACGTTGTTCCTAATGAAAGGGTGTCACTGCTATATAAAATGCTCTACTAAAATGTCCTTTCCTTTGGTCAGGTAATACCGGCGGTAATGATAAAGTCAAAATACGTCTAAGGCAAAAGTTAAATGTAAAACGTCAAATGTTAAGCATCAACTGACAAATATTTTGATGGAAAATGCTGATTTTTGATGTGTCTACATTTTTTACATTTCTCACATTACATTTTACATTTGCGCTCTGGCACATCTCATTTTGTCCTTCTCGCTTCCTGAATAACATGAATATCCTTCAAGGTTGGTATGCTGGCTTATGATGTGCCAGGTTTCCGTATACGGTAATAAGCCACGTGATATCCAATATTTGCATATAAAAGTTGATGCTCTGCGAAAGATGTTATGCAGAAAGCGTGAAGGAACTATAACTGCCAAGGGATCTTTTACGTGCACGCCAACATAAACCTGGGACAAGGTGGAACCACGCCGGAAAATTCCGGTGAATTTATTCGGTCGCCACCGAGATCGAACACGGGACCTTCAGGTTATCGAGCCAGCCTCTTGTATTCACTGCACCTCCGCCGCCCTCTACTCTGTTATAGTAGATGAAAGCCTGTCTTGTTTAACTTTCCCCAGTTTGCGGAGTAAGAACGTGTGTACTGTATGTACAACGCAATAGACGCTTGTGACTACCCTTTGGCGCAATATATCCCGGTCGGAGCTGACGTGCCATAAAACCACATTTTATTCGTGGCTACCCGCCAGATCCATTAATCTGATTTGATATTATTTATTTCTTATAATGTCTGTGTGGCTTGTCTTAAGTTATCTCATCTTATGGTCCCTCACCATTTACTCTAATGTTAATTCTCGTCTCTTAGACCGACTCTAACTTTTTCCAAAAGTTTCGTTGGGTAAAACGCTTTTTTGCCACAGATGGAGCAACATGTGGCAAACTCTTGCCCAAAAGCATGTATGAGGTTGACCATGAAAAAATTGAAATACACAAGCTGGAATTAGTAGAGACAAAAAACATGCAATTTCAAGCCCTACATTTCAACGTAACCAACCTCACAACTCTTGTGGCCTCCGCCTCAAAATCATGAATATTCACCAAAACCTGGCAGAAAATGTATTTTCAAGCCCTTTTTTTCGATTCTACACCAAAATGTCAACAAAAATCGCCATGCAAAAGGGAACAAAGAGAAAGGGAGAGAGACACTAAAGGAATATTCGGAGACCTGTGTCCTTATCTGCGGGTTTGTGTTTTTTTATTGCGTGTAGTGTGGTCCTCCTGCACTTCCTATTCCTATACCCTCCAGCATCCAGTTGATAATTATCAAACATTTAATAATACCGTCTGATGTGCAGTACGATGGTCGACAACATAAGACCCTTAAAACCCTAAATAAAACCTGAAAGGGAAACAACCTATAACGAGCTAATAATACTCACGTGCCGAACACAAGACGAGAATGCGACCTAATGCTCGACATAGCGTATTATAAAACTGTCAATTCAATTCATACAAACTACTAGTTGAGTGGTAAACATTCGGAGCTCGAACTATAGTTGGTAGGTTTCTTATACATATCAACCAGTCAGCATGATATCATAAAAAAAATATTGTTTGTATGGAAAATAGAAAATAAGCGATTATGGACGTCAAATCCTTTTTTTTTTCTCGGTCTGTATACACTAGCGATAATCATTCTGATAGGCCCAATTTCTCATTAATGATTATTCACTTAATTATTCACGTTGTCACAACTGAAATGAAATGGAGTTTAATGTCCTGTTGTTTTGCTCCTAAACTGGGCTAAAGGAGACGGACATACGCCATACAGTGTGCTATGAGGGAAATTTTGCGCTGAATGATCGACCCCTAACCCCCATCCCCCACCCCACAGAGAGAGGGAGAGAGAGGGAGAGAGATAGAGAGAGAAGAGAGAGAGAAGAGGGAGAGAGAGAGAAAGAGAAGATGGAGAGAGAGAGAGAGAAGAGGGAGAGAAGAGAGAGAGAGAAAGAGAGAAGAGAGAGTAAACAGTAATTGTATTGTGTAGAATTGTGACGTTATGTGTCATTCTGTGTCATGTTATGTGTCAGAGAGAGAGAGAGGGAGAGAGAGAGGGAGGGAAAGGGGGAATGGGTTTTAACGTCCACTCGACACAAACTAGGTCATTTCGGGAATAAAACGAAAGAAGAAGGAAACTATCTACTCAGCCACTATATAAATAAGTCGCTGAATGATCCCCCACCTCACCCGCGAGATAAGAATAAACTTACTAGGAAGCTACGTGATCATGAGCCACTAGGTAAAACAGTCCTATGTTAACACGCTTTATAAATGACGTTATTATTATGATATTACTGAAAACCCCGTCTAGACCAGACACCATCCCGTCCTAAACCAACCCCTGCCCCCTTACCCCAAATGTCAGGATAGAAAACTAATATTTCAATACACGTATATAGTAAATGAAACTTACCCTGCTAGCTTATAAGTAAGTTACTTATGGCCCGTCCAAACCAGACACCGTCCTACCCACAACAACCCCCTACCCCATCCATGGTGAATATTTCAATACACGAATATTTCAATACACGTATATAGTAAATGAAACTTACCCTGCTGGCTAATAAGTAAGTTACTATATGCAACTATAGGATTCACTAGTCTGGTCACGGACTATGGCCTAGCCGCCTTGTGAGTTCCGCATTCACGGCCTATACTCTAAGCTATACCCCAACTAGACGGTGAAAGGTATTTTTAAATTTTTATTCGACGAATGAGGAATGTGTTTTATACTTGAGTGAGCGACAAAGTATTTAGCCATGACGGCTGACGAATTTTAAGAGATGCGCCATTAACGTCATAATCAACTAAATAAACCGTTATGCCCTAGTTATGCTCGCGCTGTGGTTACACGTGACCATGTCAGTCACGTCACTGGGTGCATGCTGGACGATTCTCGTACTTTTGTTCTGAGTTGTCAGGATAGCAATCGTGCATGGCCCTGTTTCACAAAAATTTAAACTAAGATAAAAAAAAAAACAATTTTAGTAATTTGATTGGATAATATTAGATTGATTTTAGTGCTTGGCCAATCAAAATTGAAGTAACTACTAAGATTTTGATTTTATCGTTAGTTAAGATTTCGAGAAACATGGCCGTGTTATATACCCCCGTTAGACCAGGGTGACGTTCTGACTGACTACGCTGCTACGGCGATGGAATATTTACTCCGAGCGTGTCAAGATCGCCATCAGAGTGGTACAAGCGCGGTGGAAACGTCAAATATCGTGCTGTTGTCTCAATCGCCGAGTCACAACATTTGCTTTGAACATGTTCAAAACAAGCAAAGCAAGGTTCTGCGATCTGACCTGGAAAGCTGTAAGAATGCGGCTTTTTTTTCAAGTTAATGAGTTTTTGTGATAAGTTTGCCGGCGACCTTTTCTGGTCAATGTACGGTCGCGGCAGCGCATTATTGACGCCATCCAGGTATGACGAATGCATAGGACTCGTCTCCGACTTGCCAGATTTCATGTAAGATCACCGAAGACTACGTGCGATAGCCAAGGAATAGTCGCAGGACTGGTAACCTTATGCTCAGTCCCCAATGCCGTGTGAGTCCTTACGAACGCGACAATTGATCATTCTTAGCTGGTCGTGGATTTTCTTTTTTACTTCTCCGAAATTACACGTATTGATAAAGAGAGAGAAATGGGGTGTATCTGAACTTAATTTTTCACTTAGCTGACCGTTCTAGCTATAATAGTTCAAACATAGATAATAGAGAGATGGTAATTTGACTAATTTCCACTCGACACAAACTAGTTCATTGCCGGACTATTTTAGAAAGATTGACAGATATACATTTCGTTATAATTATTACATGTATATTAAAGTTAGACCACGGTTAGTAGCATCAGGGGAGTGAGAGAGGGGGAGAGATAGACAGATGGAGAGGGAGAGAGGTAGAGGGGAGAGAGAAAGGAGAGGGAGTGAGAGAGAGAGAAAGAGAGAAAGGGAGAGGGAAAGGGAGAGAGATAAGGGAGAGAGAGAGGGGGAGGTAGAGGGAGAGAGAGAGAGGGAAGAGGGAGTGAGAGAAAGAGAGAGGGAGAGGAGGAGAGAGAGAGATTTTTTAAAAATAATTGACAGATATACATGTACACCACTGAGAAAGGGGGGGGGGGAGATAGAGAAGGAGAGAGAATAGACAGAGGGGGAGAGGAGGAGAGAGAGATATAGGGAGAGAGAGAGGGGGTAGAGGGGAGATGGAGAGAGAGGGAGACAGACAGACAGACAGACAGACAGAGATAGAGAGAGAGAGGGAGAGAGACGGACAGAGACTATATATTTAGAAAGATTGACAGATATACATGTATACCACTGAGTATGAATGATATACAAACTATACAATACAACAGCCATTATACGACCTGTCTGTCCATTGACCCTGAATAACCGTCTAAACGTCTTCACACATTAAGTGTCGATATCTTTACGATATATTCACGAACGATGGACACACGAGGTACACTAGGCATATTTACATACAATTAAAAATTATTAAAAAAAAATGAATTTAAATAAATAAACAGAAACGGTTGCTAATAGGAACGGTAACAGTGATATTGTTGTGTTGAATAAATTATGTTTTTGGGGTTTTTTTTTAAATAATTATTTTATTCAGGTTGTCTGAATGGGATTGGGGAACAGGCTTAGCCTATGTCTTCTTCTTCTTTTGGTGTTTAACGTCTGCTTCCACTTAATGATATCACAGACAAGTTAGCCTATGTAATACCCCTCTACCTAAATAACCAAATGATGTTCATGTCTTCAAGGATATATTTATTAATTGCATACTTGTCAAAAAAATAATTCTACCCGGATTTGTCATCAATTGTCAATTGTCACCTCACATGATAGCACGAAAAAAAAATTAACATGATAATCTTCTCCCTAAATAAATAAATGATGTTCAAGTCTTTCTACCCGGATTTGACATCCATTGTCACCTCACATGATGACATAAAAAAGGTACCGGTTACATAAAAAAACCAACAGAAAATGTCATTATTGTCTAGTTACCTTTCTTGTAAACATACAAATATATATTTATTTTTAAGGTTGGCTATTAGAAGATTCTGAATCAGTTTTTAAAAAAAAAAACATATCTGATTTAATTAACTTGTCAGTGGTGTAGGACGGGTGGTCTGACAAGAACAGCTGTCTAGTCGTTCGGATGGGACGTGAAACCGAGGTCCCGTGCCCCTTGGCAGTTGGAATTCAATATAAGAGTAGGCCTTTGCACTGATATCCGGGTAACATTGTCGCATAGCACACTGTATATGGCGCATGCCCGTCTACCATTAGCCCAGTCGGACCAGAACAGTAGGACGTTAAACCCCATTTCAATTTATTTCATTATTTTCAAATTTCCCCCATATCACATGCTGTATGGCGCATGTCGTCCTCTCTTACCCAGTCAAGGTAGAACAATAGGACGTTAAACCCCATTTGATATCTTGTAAGTGTTATCTTGTACCTGACTACGTCGATTATCGCTGCACGTTCTCAAAACATGATCAAAAGTCTTACACTGTTTGATAACAAAACTGATTTAAATTTCACCTTCATCATCGTTACTTAGTCCCGAAATGACCTAGTTTGTGTTGAGTGGACTTTAAACCCCATTTATGTCTCTCTCTCTCATCCTCGTTACCCTGGTAAAAACACGTCCACGTTTAACACCACGTCATGGGGAAAGAGAGAGAAATGGGGTTTAACGTCCACTTGACACAAAACTAGGTCATTTCGGGACTAAAATATGTTTTTTTTTAAATCTTATTTCAATAATTCGCTTGCGCGTATACGTCTTTAGCAGTGGGTGGTTGGGGAGACTGGAGAACCCTGGGATTCGAAACGACGCCAGTTGACTCAATGACAGGCTTTATGATACAGCATGCACGTGCGAAACACACGTCCCCCTTTAACCCTAAGTCATGGCTTTAGACCCTATGAAATAAAGCCAAGACTCAACTAGTCTGTTGGTCCCCACGGCTCTGTAGCCACTCTTCTTTGTGCGACATTTTTCAGGCATCGATTATTATTTGTGAATGAAGCTGCAACTGTCCAATTGGATGGTTGGAATTTAGGTCGGATTTCTATGATAAGCAGCTGTTCCGGCACAGTTGTCCTTGCTAGAATTGCATACATGATAATATAGGATAATGAAGACGGAATTACGCTATACAGTGAACTATGAGGGCAATTGCGCCTCGCGTACATCGGATTTCAGATTTCCATCCCATCCGAGCGAATGGGCTGTCAGTTATACACCACTGACAAGGGGAATCCACATTTAAATTCACATATACGGTGTGGGTTATTGTGTCTATTACTTTCCGGGGATCATGGCTGTTAAGTAGTTAGACGCCGGCTCGCTAGCCGAGAAGTCGGGTGTTCGATCCTTGTATTGGCCGAGAAAGTTCACCCAAATTTTCCGGCGTGGTTACCCCTTGTCGGTGATGCAGGACGGGAGGCCTGACAAAGACAGCTGTCTTTTCGTTCAGATTGGACGAAAAACTGAGGTCCCGTCTACGAATTGGCGTGCACGTAAAATATCCCTTGACAGTTGTAATTCGATATAAGAGTAGGCCGTAGTGCCGCTGTCCGGACAAATTTTGCCTCATAGCACACTGTATGGCGTATGCCCGTCTTCATTAGCCGAGTTCGGAGCAGAACAGTAGGAGATTAAACCGAATTTCATTTTATTACCGCAGTCGGAGCAGAATAGTAGGACGTTAAACCCCATTTCATTTCATTTCACTTACCTTCTACAGTTATTGACATTCAGACACCACAGCGTCCTAATCCAAGTTTTATACCATGCTGGAGGGAGAATCAGAAAGAAGCTATCCCTTGGAGGAAGTAACACCAGAGTTCAGGGAGAAGCTATCCCTTGGTAGTAGTAACACCAGTCTTCAGAGAGAAGCTTTCCCTTTGAAGTAGTAGCAAAAGAACTCCAATAGAATGATCACAATTTTCGAATTTTAGATACTTAAAACATCTGCGTTACAAGACGTCTAGTTATTCAATCAACTTTTAACTCGTTTCTGCACTTTTAAAATAAAGACAAGTTCCTGCACGAAGTATACACATCCCTGCTCCAAAAAACACCCGAACTTGTCAACGTCTCTTTCTCGGCGGTATTATAAACATAGCTGGTTGGCCGTGGTTTGTTGTCTATTAAAAGAAATATTTTAAAAACTAAGACCCCCAGAATATATTTACAAGGAATTTCTCGTTGTTTTACTAACAAGGTGACTGAACCGTTAGTTAAAACACTAGGTCACGTTCAATAGACAAGCAAATATCCTTCACTCGCCCAGTCATAGCCATAGACTAACTGTATATTTCAAATGACGGTTTGGGGAGGGGGGTGAATTGTCTTACGCGTACGATTTAGATCACAAGGTCTGCCACTGATTCAAGTGACGCGGTTTCCATCCCGCGGTTGTACATGACAAGACGTGTCCAGCCTCACGTGTTTTCTCTGGGTTCTCGGGTTTCCTCCTGCTTTTAAAGAAAACTACATTTGAACAAGAAAACGAATTAGTAAAGTGAAATTTAACCATATCTTAGTCGCTAAATGACCTAACTTGTGTTGAGTTGACGCATCTCTTTTTCTCTCTCTCTCTCTCTCTCTCGGTATATTTCTGGACAAAACACGTCACTTCTAGTGCGATAGTGGAACAGATAGGGCACTAGAATACAGGTAAGGCGCCTGTAGGGCGAACGAAGCCAAGCACAGAGTAGCAAGAATGTTATAGACTTTTTAAGCCCAGTTCAAATTTGTTCATGGTTAATTATTAACTAGCGTAACAAAATAACATCATTGAAATACAAAAGCCGTATAATAAATGTATTTTTACCAGAAGGAGACTTGATTGCAAAAGTTACATGGCGCATTAGAATGCGTGCCGGAAGCAATTTCATTTCTATAAGAAAGAGACGAGGGTTTCATTGCCCATTTGAATGCGATGCGTGTCTGAACAAATTAAAGCACTGTGTAGGTAAAAGGATGTCGAACGCTGATTTAGAACGTCTCATTGAACACGGCCTGGGAAAACTTAAAGCGTTAGCCATGTTGTCCAGTAGTCAAAATACAAATTTTAAAAAATGACGAACGCACGATCTTATGTTTGTTCGGCTTTAGACGTCATCCTAGAAATAGCTGAGGCTAAACAGACGGCGCGTGCAAGACGATTTGTAGCGCCATTAACACTTCTCAAGTCGTAAATATTCAAATATAGTCACCCCAATCACACAAATACCACAAATTGTCACCCCAATCACACAAATACCACAAATATTCTAATGACGCGAAAAGCTGCAGTGTTGTCTGTTGCTAGGATGTCAGCCATTTTCACATCGTCATGACAACTGTCGCTTGGTGTGGGTCTATGACAGGAGTGGGTTTCATCGTCTTCTGAGCGCAATACTTCGGTCATTTTGGGAATAACACATCATGTGTAGTGATGCTTCGATGCCGCTGTGACTCAGTGAGTAATACGTTGGCTCATTAACCGGCAGGTGTCGGGTTCGCACTCGGTGTTGGTGCAGAAACTTAGTTGGGATTTTCGGGATTATTTTCCCCTTTGTCGTTCTGATGGGACTAAAAAGCGAGGTTCCGTTTACACATTGGTGTGCACGTAAAGACCCCCTGACAGTTGGAGTTTGAAATAAGAGTAGGATGTAGCGGCGCTGTCCAGGTTAAATTTCCCTCATAACACAGTGTATTGAGTATACCCGTCTTCATCAGCCATATTGGAGCAGAAGAGTAGGACGTTAAACCCCATTTGATTTAAATAAATTGTTGTAGATATTAAAAGATTGTAAATATAATCGGATTAACTTTTATATTGTTTCTATATTTATACCACATTTCATATAACAACCAACCTCCAAATAACTTAGATAATTTCATTAGAAATAAAACACTGGCACACGATTCGTATGCTAATTTTGAAATTTTCTTTTTGTCTTAAAGATTGGATACTAGCTGTGTGTATAGCTTCGTTATCTTTTAACGATCCGTTAACTTTAACGGAGAGAAAGATTGTTGCTGGAAATAAAGGCTCCGAACATTCTGTGGTGCAAATTTTTCCTACAGATTTATGCTAACATGAACAATAAAGTATTTTATAGTGTTTTCTGTAGTAAATTTAATGGAAAGTTAACAAACAATACGTTACCAAGATATCTCCGTTAGAGTTTAACGGGTCGTTAAAATAACTTAGTTTTGAGCAACCGACCCCTAATGTTGTTATTGTAAGCCAAGTATAATGCGAGTTGTGTGTGTTGCCCTGATGCTGTGATTGTTCCCCTAGTATAATGCGAGTTGTGTGTGTTGCCCTGATGCTGTGATTGTTCCCCTAGTATAATGCGAGTTGTGTGTGTTGCCCTGATGCTGTGATTGTTCCCCTAGTATAATGCGAGTTGTGGGTGTTGCCCTGATGCTGTGATTGTTCCCCTAGTATAATGCGAGTTGTGTGTGTTGCCCTGATGCTGTGATTGTTCCCCTAGTATAATGCGAGTTGTGTGTGTTGCCCTGATGCTGTGATTGTTCCCCTAGTATAATGCGAGTTGTGTGTGTTGCCCTGATGCTGTGATTGGTCCCCTAGTATAATGTGTGTTCAGCCCTGATGTTGTTATCGTAAGCCTAGTATAGTGCGTGTTGTGTGTGTAGCCCTGATGCTGCTATTGTAAGCCTAGTATAAGTATAATGCCCTCGTGATCCCCTATATTAGTAGTAGTGTGTTCAGCCCTGATGTTGTTATCGTGTAAGCCTAGTAAAATACAAAGGTCTATATGTGTCTAATACTAAGATAAGTTTTTATGGTGGATAATTAAGTATATATAAGTGTTGTATATTTAATATATATACAGTATCATATTGTTTAATAAGTGGGTAATGCTGTGCCTGGTACCAACGTACCAGATCATATTCTAAACTATAAAATAAAATATACCACTCGACTCTACCTCGCTCGAACCTATTCCATTGTCCGCCGAGACTCGAGTATGGCACGTGACTGACGTTTAATAGAGAGAGAGAGAGAGAGAGAGAGAGAGAGAGAGAGAGAGAGAGAGAGAAATATACCACTCGACTCTACCTCGCTTGACCCTATTCCATTGTCCGCCGAGACTCGAGTATGGCACGTGACTGACGTTTAATAGAGAGAGAGAGAGAGAGAGAGAGAGAGAGAGAGAGAGAGAGAGAGAGAGAGAGGGATAAATATACCACTCGACTCTACCTCGCTTGACCATATTCCATTTTCCGCCGAGACTCGAGTATGGCACGTGACTGGGGCTTAACAGAGAGAGAGGGAGAAATGGGGTTTAACGTCCACTCGACACAAACTAGGTCATAACGGGACAAACATAACGTTTAATTTTATTTCAATAATTCGCTGTGTCGTGGTCTTTAGTATTAGGAGGAAACCGGGGGACCCGGAGAAAACCCACGAGGTTGGACAGACGAACCTACTCCTTGTCGCGTACAGAGAGAGAGAGAGAGAGAGAGAGAGAGAGAGAGAGAGATAAATGGGGTTTAACGTCACTCGACACAAACTAGGTCATAACGGGAATAACATATGGTTTAATTTTGATTCAATAATTCGCTGATGTGTTGGGGGTCTTTAGCATTTGGGGGAAATCGGATGACCTGGAGAACACCCACGAGGTTGGACAGACGAACCTACTCCTTGTCGCGTACAGAGAGAGAGAGAGAAAGAGAGAGAGATAAATGGGGTTTAACGTCACTCGACACAAACTAGGTCATAACCGGACTAAATGGTTTAATTTTATTTCAATTATTTGCTTGCGCGTAGGCGTCTTTAGCAGTGGGAGGAAACAGGAGGACCAGGAGAAAACCCACGAGGCTGGACAGGCGCCCCTACTCCTTGTCGCGTACAACCGGGGATTCGAAACCCTGCCAGTTGACTCAATGACTGACTGTGATACAGCACGCGCGTTCTTCGGAATTTTCGTACTTCGTTCCTCCTTGTCAGTGGCACAGAGTTTAGTAAATGTTGTGGAACAGTCTCTAGGCATTCGGACGGTACGCTAAATAAATGAATGAATGAAATGGGGTTTAACGTCCTATGCTTAAGCACCTAACCTGGGATAATTGAAGACGGGCATACGCCATACAGTGTGCTATGAGGGAAATTTTGCCCGGGCAGCAGCTGAATTCCAACTGCCAAGAGTTATTTTACGTGCACGCCAATGTGTACACGGGACCTCGGTTTTTCGTCCCACCCAAACGACTAGGCAGCTGTCCTTATCAGGCCCTCCTTCTGCATCACTGACAAGGGGAAATCACGCCGGAAAATCGAGATGCACTTTCTCGGCCAATGCAGGGATCGAACACCCGACCTCCAGGCTAGCGAACCAGCGCCTTATCCACTTAGCCACTGTGATCTCCGGACGGGACGATAAACGGCGGTAGGGCTGCTAGGTTTGTTATCCCTCCAAATTATCACATTTAAGATCGTATAGTGACGTAGTTAGTGGAGCTGAGCGCAGTTTCAAGTTTGTGTAGCGCACCTAAAATCGGGTCAAAAAAGCCCAACCGAGATGACAGATGACAGAAGCTTATTAATATATCCTGATTCCGAACCGATCGCGACATGCAAATAGGATATCAACTCTGTGCTGTTATTTAAAGCAGATCCTGTTAAAGGGTGATTATAGGAGATTAGATAAAAAGTTATACAGTTCATTCTCTAATAGTTTTTAAAAAAATAGATAACGTAAATAGCTGAACATTTCGATCGAATTGTTAAACCGAGGTATTAGCTTTTGAATTTTGGGATAGCCGGTACCATTAAAAAAAAAGTTTAATTAATTTTCAAATATGTATTTCAATCCGCTAGATATTGCAGGCTAGCGATGGCATCAAGAGTTGATTATGGTCTGGATAAGTTAATTAATGTCTAATTAAAAATTTAGAAAACATTTCAGGCCTAAAGAAAGTCCTGCTATAATAGGCCGAGTTAGATCTTGCATAATGTATGTTTAAATAAAACAATAGCTCGACATATTTGTCTAATATTTAAACACAAACTCGATTAAACATCGGAAATGTAACAGCAGCAAACAAAAAAAAATACCCTATCCCCCTGGCCCCGATCCTCTACCCGTATAAAAGACGAGGTACTAATGAACCTTTGAGATGAAGCAAAATCGCCATAAAGATTATTTTACCCGTTATTAGGTTGTGTTGCAAAAGACGAATTATCGATAACAACCTGATAAAATATGATAACTCACTCATCAAAGAGGGTTGGGATGGTCTAGTGGTCTAGAGTGCCGCGCTTCGACCTCTAGCTGGCCGGCCACCTCTGGCATGCGGCTGTGGTTTCGAGCCCTGGTGTTAGCGTATGTGGCTGGAGATAGGGGCGCCTTCTCAACCTCGCGAGTTTCCTCCGGGCACTCCGGTTTCCTCCCACTACTAAAGACCCCTACGCGCAAACGAATTATTCCAAAACAATTAAACCATATATTGGTCCCGAAATGAACTAGTTGTGTTGAGTGGATGCTAAACCCCATCTCTCTCTCTCTCTCTCTCTCTCTCTCTCTCACTCACCAATGTATGTATTGGTGTATCCTGGTTTATAATGTAAATAGTGACGGCAATATTTCTTTTAATCCTGTTGGATACAAATAACTCGTGACACGGACATTTATCTTTATTGCGAATCACAAAAAATGATGAATGAGAGAGGGGGGACAGAGAGACAGAGAGAGACAGACAGAGAGAGACAGAGTAAGAGATACAGTGAGAGAGAGAGAGACAGAGAGAGAGACAGAGAGAGATATGGGGTTTAACGTCCACACTCGACACAATCTAGGTGATAGCGCGGCACTCTAAACAAATAGGCCATCCCCCAGAGAGAGGGGGGACAGAGAGTAAGAGATACAGTGAGAGAGAGAGAGAGAGAGAGAGAGAGAGACACGCGACACAATCTAGGTGATAGCGCGGCACTCTATACAACTAGGCCATCCCCCAGAGAGAGGGGGGACAGAGAGTAAGAGATACAGTGTGAGAGAGAGAAATGGGGTTTAACGTCCACACTCGACACAATCCAGGTCATAGCTCGGCACTCTAGACCACTAGGCCATCCCCCCAGAGAGAGACATAGAGAGATGGGGAGAGAGGCACACACACACCGAGAGAGAGAGAGAGAGAGAGAGGGAGAGAGAGGCACACACACACCGAGAGAGAGAGAGGGAGAGAGAGAGAGAGAAATGGAGTTAAAGGGCCACAGTTTGTGTATAACTATGGTGTAAAATTGTAGATAGTACCCATAGGAAATCCACGATGTTAGGCCGGTTATTATACTGTTTGTAGTACGTATGAGATACAAACCAAATGGTCAATCGGTAGAGCGGTTATACCATAGTACGTATATTAAACCAATCCCCCCCACCACCGCAACCCCACCCCTACTCCGACTGTCAGGGACGGAAGAGGGGGTGGGCTAGCCGAATGGTTCTTACGTGCGTGCTGTATTATACAGCCTGTCATTGAGTCAGCTGGCGTGGTTTCGAATCCTTGGTTGTACGTGACAAGGAGAAGGGTCGCCTGTAGAGCCCTAGGGGTTATCTCCGCTATTATTGAAATAAAATTGAACCATACGTTAATCCCGAAATGAACTTGTTTGTGAAGAGTGGACGTTAAACTCCTTTTCTCTCTCGCTCTCCCTGGGGGTTGGGTGGCCGAATGGTTAGCACGTGCTTGTTGTGTCATAAAGCCTGCCATTGCGTCAACTGGCGGGGTTTCGAATCCCCGGTTGTAGTGGCAAGGATTAGGGGCGCCTGTCAAACCTTCTGGGTTTTCTGTCGGTCCTCCGGTTCCTCCCACTGCTAAGGACCCTACGAGCAAGCGAAATACTAAAATAGTTTTATTGAAATAAATGTCGAGTGGACGTTAAACCCCATCTCTATCTCTTTCTCTCATCTCTCTCTCTCCCTCCCCCTCTCTCGCTCCCTCCCTCTCTCTTTCTCTCTCTCACTATCAGGCAAGTATTATCCACGGGTGTACTTACTACGACAAATATGACCGAAATATTTTCCAACAGAAGTAAGTCCACGAGAACGCAAAACAAAACCGAATGTATTCGACGCCATTATGAATCAGATGGTAGTCAAACCGGAAGAATCTGTATTATCCCACTTCCCATCTGATCCATCAATGAATGCGCAGTTTAAGTGATGTCATTAATAGGTCAGGGCAGCATGACGTCATAAAGAACCACGTTACGCGTTTGAGAGGTTAATCACTGTGGTACTACGGAAGAGTGCTTCTCGGTGATAGTGCACTTATACAATGACCCGGAAGTTGTTAGTCCGTTTTCAATGTTGATGGGTTTGTTTCTCGAAGATAGTCTATGCTCGTCTTGGTTTTTTTCATTTTGGGTTATATCATATTTGAAATAAACCATTGCCCACATAAAACCTCGAGGTGACAAAAAGCTGGTTACAATTTCCTGAGTAAAATTTAATAACCGGAATGAAATGGAGTTTAACGTTCTACTGTTCTGCACCTAACCTTGGCTAATGGAAGACTGTCTTACAGTGTGATATGAGGGATATTTTGCCCAGGCAGCGGCGCTACGGCCTACTCTTATATCGAATTCCAACTGCCAATGGATCTTTTATGTGCACGCCAATGTGTACACGGGACGTACCTCGGTTTTTTGTCCCATCCGAACGACTAGACGGTTGTTCTTGTCAAGCCCCCCGACATTTAAATAATAGAGAGGGAATAATTAAAGTACCCAAGGCTCAATATCATTCACAGTCTTCGACATTGAAAAAAAACACGAATTATTTATAAACAATACTAATTTGAGACAAAATGAAGATTTTAAAATTGGCACATGATCGTGTACCAGAATGCTGGCCCCCGGATCCATTCACTTGATCTGATAATTGTTTAGTTTTCGCAATGTCTATTTTCTGTCTTGTCCGCAGGTTTATCTTGTAGATTTTTTTTTTGTTTTTGTTTTGCGTGTAGTGCAGTCCTCCTGCATTTACTATTAGAGCGTCATTTGCAATGAAGTGACTCGATGAACGAGTCTAAACATAGCACACATAATATATTGGTGTATATAAGAATAACCAAACGCCAAAGGCTGCCATTTAATTTAGAAATTACAGAACAGATTAAATGTAAATCAGTTTATATACATTCATATTACAGTATTATATGAGTTGCGACCCACTTGTGTCAATTTCTAGGTATCAAAGAAAAGTGATTTTGCTCCTTTAATCCGAGAGTTGTCCACTTGACATAATAAAACTAGGAGTAGTATTCCAGCTCTCCACGTGACATAACGTCATAAAAAAAGTATAAACTGTTTCTCGTAAGTACACACATAATTTAAACTGTGTATTAATTATTACTAATTAATTTTAGATTATAAATATCAATTTGCCTCTATATTTGACACGGACCACTTAAGCTGTTGACACGGTTTTCTAAAACTAGTTTTCGATTCTGCGCAATTCATGATCACCACGACTAGCGTCATTACAAATGAAATGGGGTTTAACGTCCTATTGTTCTGCTCCAAACTGGGCTAATGAAGACGGGCATACGCCATACAGTGTGCTATGAGAGACATTTTGCCCAGACAGTGGCACTACGGCCTACTCTTTTATCGAATTCTAACAGTCACGGTACATTTTACGTGAAGGCCAATTTGTACACAGGACCTCGTTTTTTTTTCGTTTTCGTACCATCCGAACAACTAGGGAGCTGTTCTATCGTCATTAGAACTACGGGCGTTAAGTGGCCTCGACAAAAATTCACAAATGGTCGGGTGATTTCGTGGACATCCGCCAGACAAATTTTCTTTATAACACACTGTATGACGTATTCCCGTTCAATCGGAGCAAAAGAGTAGGACGTTAAATCCCATTTCAATCCATTTTGTTTTCCTCCTAGCGCACTGTATAACGTATAACCGTCTTCATTATCCCAGCTGAAGGACGTTAAATCCCATTTCATTTTGTCCATAACACACTGTATAGCATATTAGGCCCGGTGGAGTAGGGGGGCTGGGGGTCCAGGGGCCGCAACAAGTCTTTTCGTCATGGTTATTGCGGCCCCTGGACCCTCGCCTTTAAGGACTTAGTATCGAAGCCCCCCCCCCCCCTAAAGAATTGCTTCCGCCGGCCCTGCCATATTCCCGTCTTCATTAGCGCTCAAAGTGCGCTCACATGTAGACTAATGCGGGTGACTAGCTAGAAAACGTTTATATGGTGTCGATTAGACTGGTGGCCAGTCTCCTCCACACACCAAAAATTGGCCAGTCCTCTCTAAAAAAAAATCCGAAAAAAACCGTAATCTCTAGAGACTGGGCAAATAGAGCTTCATTCTCATCTAGTAGGTCAACCTGCATTATGTAGGTCGTGTGACGTCGTGCACGTGATCATGACATATCTAACAACAACGTGACGTCAACCCTCAGACGGTCTAAGCATGACTGCTTTGCACTCCAGTCGAGACGCATGATTCATGTCACGTGACTCGGGGCTTGCTTGATAACTGTCAATCATTCCAAATAAGGAACAACGTAAAACATGACAGGAACGCCCATTTTATTGTGAAGCTCGCAAATTGTCCAGTCTCTGGTGCTGGTTACAGGTTTACTCAAAAAAAATTTTTTTATACAAATGGAAACGAAAGTGTTGGTTTACTAAAAATTAATACTTTTATATAAATCGAAATGTAAATAAATAGAAGAGACTGGGCCAGTCTAGGTGTCGATGTTTGTGTCGAGTGGACGTTAAACCTCATCTCTCTCCCTCTCTTAATAACACACTGTATAACGTATTTCCGTCTACATTAGCGCAAAAGTGCCGAAGAGTAGGACGTTAAACACCATATCACATGTAGACTAATATCAATGACTAGAAGTAGTTTGCTCCTATGATGTCGATAGCTGGAAAACATTTGTATGATGGCGATGACTAGAAGACGATGTCTGTATGATGGCGATGACTAGAAGACGATGTCTGTATGATGGCGATGACTAGAAGAAAGACGTTAAATGTCATATTTGAGTTGGTTCAAGTGGATCGTATGATGTTGACAGTCAGGTTAATTGATGATAAATTAAATAAATTTACTCTCGTTAACTTTAAATACAACCTAAAGACACCAGCAAACATCGTCAGTTATATGGCGCTATTATTCAGGTGATATCTGAATTTTGATTAGGGAACGGGCTGTTGGCAGTGGGAACGGCGCTCCTTTACTTTGTTTGGGAGGGGGAACGGCGCTCCTTTACTTTGTTTGGGAGTGGGAACGGCGCTCCTTTACTTTGTTTGGGAGTGGGAACGGTGCTCCCTTACTTTGTTTGGGAGGGGGAACGGTGCTCCTTTACTTTGTTTGGGAGTGGGAACGGCGCTCCTTTACTTTGTTTGGGAGTGGGAACGGTGCTCCCTTACTTTGTTTGGGAGGGGGAACGGCGCTCCTTTACTTTGTTTGGGAGTGGGAACGGTGCTCCCTTACTTTGTTTGGGAGGGGGAACGGTGCTCCCTACTTTATTTGGGAGGGGGAAAGGCGCTCCCTTACTTTGGGAGGGGGAATGGTGCTCCTTTACTTTGTTTGGGAGGGGGAACGGCGCTCCTTTACTTTGTTTGGGAGTGGGAAAGGTGCTCCTTTACTTTGTTTGGGAGTGGGAACGGCCCCCCTCACTTTGTTTGGGAGGGGGAAAGGCGCCCCCTCCATTTGTTTGGGAGGGGGAAAGGTGCTAGGGAGTAGGGGATTGGGTGGTCGAATTGTTAGCACGTGCGTAATGTATCATAAGGCATGCCATTGAGTCAACTAGCGTGGTTTCGAATCCATGGTTGTACGTGACAAGGAATATGGTTGCCTGTCCAATATCGTCGATTTTCTGTGGACCCTCCGGTTTCCTCCCATTGCTATAGACCCCAACGCGCAAGCGAATTAATGAAATAAAATAAAACCATATGTCAGTCCTAAAATGACCTAGTCTGTGTTGAGTTGAAGTTAAACCGAAATCATTCGCACGATCTGTGCCAAGGGCCAAATTGGAAAAAGGCCTCAGGCCGAATTTGCTACCCTTGTAAAATGACGCGATTATTATTATTATTATTATTAAACCCCATTCCTCTCTGTCTTTACTACTATAGGGAATGGGAATTGAAAATAAAGCTATCATTTAGTTCTTGGGAGATAGCTTCGTACATTACATCGTTTGGGAATGCGAAGGGCGTTTCCCCACTAATTCATCAAAATCTCAACTTGCCCTTTTCTAATATTTCTTTATATCCAATAAGAAACCTATAAAAAAAACTTCCTGTCTTGCCCTTTGATTCCTGCCGTTTCGGGGTGGGGAGCAGTGGGGTGGGGTAACGCGGAATGAACGGGGAGATGGAGAGATGGAGAGAGAGAGAAAGAGAAAGAAAAAGAGTAAACAGTAATTGTATCGACGGAATTGTAACGTTATGAGTGATTGTGTGTCATGTAAACTAGTGGTTATAACAGGTCAGTTTTATCTTCGTATGCTACAATGTTTCGAACGCTAGTACTAATCATAAACTGCACAGACGTCAGTGGCGGCACCACAGGGCAGGTGCAGCGCAGACACCAGTGACGGCACCATAGCGGAGATGCAGCGCAGACATCAGTGGCGGCACCATAGGGGAGGTGCAGCGCAGACATCAGTGGCGGCACCATAGGGGAGTTGCAGCGCAGACATCAGTGACGGCACTATAGGGGAGTTGCAGCGCAGACATCAGTGGCGGCACCATAGGGGAGGTGCAGCGCAGACATCAGTGGCGGCACCATAAGGGAGGTGCAGCGCAGACATCAGTGGCGGCACCATAGGGGAGGTGCAGCGCAGACATCAGTGACGGCACCATAGCGGAGATGCAGCGACGGCACCATAGCGGAGATGCAGCGCAGACATCAGTGGCGGCACCATAGGGGAGGTGCAGCGCAGACATCAGTGGCGGCACCATAGCGGAGGTGCAGCGCAGACATCAGTGGCGGTGCTGGAAAGGAGATGCACAGTGTGCTATGTGGAAAATGATAAGAAATGGGATTTAACGTCCTACTGTTCTGCCCCTTACCAGACCTTATGTCCTGCACTACTGACAAGGATTAAGTGGGTCTGGGTCTGGGTATATATATATCAATAGAGTTTGTCGGGTGAAGATTATTTAATCTATTTAATCTGATTAGATATATTAACTGTATCACATCTATAGACTACATGACCTCGTTTCATCCTTTCATGTTTATAATACACCACTATCATCACGGACTACCTTGATACAGAGAGAGAGGGAACGAGAAGAGAGATGGGGCGCGAGACAGGGGAAAGAGAAATAGTAAGAGAGACAAGCTCGTTTTGGGAGTAATATAGGAAACGATTTTATTGCTTTATCTGTGGGAGGAAACCAGAGGACCCAGAGAATACCAACGAGGTTAAACAGGTGACCCTACTACTTGTCACGTACATGTGTGGTATCTAAAACACATCACCTTGACTCAATGAAAGATCGTTTGATTAGTCCACAATACTCGATCACCTTTTTCGTATTCGATCTCAACTATTATTGTCAAATGTTAATTCTCGGTAAATCTTACAGAGTGTATCTTAGAGGGATTGGGAGGGAGGCTTGGTTTCGAATGCCTGGTTCTACGTGACAAGCGTATGGTCGCCTGGCAAAACACCATTGGTTTTCTTCGCGTCCTCCGTTTATATCCTACTGCTAAAGACTCCTAAGGGCAAGCGTATTACTGAAATAAATTTAAAACATATGTTAGTCCCAAATGACTTAGTTTATGTCGAGTGAACATTAAACCTTAAACTCTTTCTCTCTCTCTCTCTCTCTCTCGCCAATGAAATAAAAATCAAGTTTTAATCCTTGCCCTTTATAAATCTGTTTATCACCTCGACCTAAAGATAACCCACACCTTGTATTATCAAATGATATGATCATGTTATCGGGAGAAAACCTTTGATTGATTTTGTGTAGGACGATACTAAGTACCTTGAAGATAAGCTACACGATTGTAGCCTTTAATTTAATTAAATAAATTATAGTTAAATATCTTTTTGTTCTCACAGAACCCGCGGCGTTTTAGCGAAATAATGTGAATATCGACACCTTCGAAGTGACGTCATATCTTTGCATGACGTCAGTTTAAAGGGCCAATCCCGATAACTTTTTGGGGAATAAAACTGCTTAATTTTGTGTTAAAATCATTTAAAACCCATTATCTAAGGCCGATCAACTAACCCGATTTTTGTGATACGCTTGTAAATAACTTAAACCTGACAGACTGCATCTGGAAATGGAGACCTTTGTATCATACAGTATCTGGATAAAACCAGACATTTTTCTATAAAAATAATATGTAGGTAAAATTTACCTTTTGTTATCAAGTACAGTACATGGGTAATTCACTGTATAGACCTCTCAAGAAACGTAAATCGATTATAAGGTCACCAAATGAAAAAAGTGACCATCAATATTAAAAGGGTTACGTGTCCGGATAAGCAATTTTGGCGTTCACGTCCAAATGACTCAATATTTTGAGTTGAAATTTTGAGACAAGGTATATAGACCATTCCCCTATATTTTGGCGTTTTATTTTCATACATTCTCAGACTTTTATTTTTGAGCCTCTGTATAATACGGGACTGTTCCTTTAATATATTATGGTGTTTGTGTACTTTCACTCAATGGCCGAATTTACGCCATTATTTTAGCCCAAAATGGAACTTTCCTGAATTCTGTTTGGTAGAAAGTTGTGTCTAATAAATATAACGGTCCTTTAAATTCCATAGGCGACCCAACCTTTCCCCACCATAACACCCCACCCCATACCCTTTACTTAATTTGCTGCAATACCGAATATTGACTCGATCAATGTTATAATATTTAATGCATTCTGAATTTCTACAGGAAAGTTACCGCCCTATCATCCCGACCTTCTGCCCAGAAACATTTACTAAAAGAATATTATCATCGTGACGAAGAGTTTTTATTGAATTGAAACAAGTATATCTCGACCTGTATATTATTTATATATACTGATTAACTGATAAGACGAGGGGTGCGATTATTAACATGTACTTGATTTACATTAGTTATAAATAGAATAAAACCAAGTACGAACAATTCAAACCATGAGAGAGAGAGAGAGAGAGAGATGTGGTTTAACGTCCACTCAACACTCAATAATTCGCTTGTGCGTAGGGGTCTTTAGCAGTGAGAGGAAAGCGGAGTGCCCGGAGTAAACCCACGATTTTGAGAAGGTGCCCCTATCTCCATGCCACATACGCTCACACCGAGGCTCGAAACCACAGCCGCAAGCCTGAGGTGACCGGCCAGCTACATGTCGAAGCACGGATCTCTAGACCGCTAGGCCATCCTAACCCCGCCAAACCATTCGACATCAGTTATCAAACAACGGTTTCTGTTGTACCATACAGCTTTACATATATTGCATATGTACACAACTACCCGGGCGAGGCTGGGGGGGGGGGAAGATTTATCACACGCAGTTTAGATCGTAAGGTCTATCATTGAGTCGTGTACTTGCAGATGTGTACTATCCGGACGTGGGGGGGGGGGGGGAACACATGCGCTTTAGGGTAAAAGGTTTGTCATTGAGTCGTGTGGCGTGGTCTTTACCAACACACTTACAGATGTACCCAATTATCCGGGGTGAGGGCGACAGGTTATCGTGTATCCAATACCGAGATTGGGGCTAGTGTAACCCCGTTTCTATGAATTTGGGGGCCATTTCGTGAGCTAACTATATCTAAAGAAACAATTCGTTTATCCAAGTTTTAAAGATACATTATTCAACAGACAAATTTTCCAATTGCAATTCTTTCTTTTGGGTCTAGTTGTATAGACGAATTGCCAATGGAGGCCGCCATTTTGGATTTGACGTAGGTCAAAGGTCAATCGGAGTAAACTGGCTTAAAATGTAATATAAATTATCAATTAGACAAACCATAATCAAATCTCGATGCCATCGGAAGCTCGAAATTTTTAATAGATTAGAACGAGAGAGAGAGAACTGGGGTTTAACGTCCACTGGACACAAACTAGGTCTTGGGCGTAGGGGTCTCTAGCAGTGGGAGGAAACCGGGGGAACCGGTTGTACATGGCGAGGATAAGGTCGCATGTCTAGTCTCGTGGGTTTTCTCCGGGTCCTCCGGTTTCTCCCACTGCTTAAAAAAAACCCTACACGCAAGCATATTATTGAAATTAAATGATATAGATTGTGTTGAGTGGACCTTACCCCCACACCCTCTCCATCTCCTTCCCTCCCTCTCTCTCTCTCTCTCTCTCTCTCCTCTCTCTCTCTCTCCCTCCCTTATAGAAAACTTTCAGTCTAGTAGTACTATTGCTTTAGATTTTTTATATTGTTTACATTATGTAACCTTGAAACTTTCTTTCTGTTGGATGAACCAATAACAACTTTACTATTTGAGATACATTTATATTTATATATGTCGAGCATCCAGGCCGTGTTTTATTTCTAATGTAATTATCTGAGTTATTTGGAGGTTGGTTGAACTGTGGTATAAATATAGAAATAATATTGAAGTTAATCCGATTATATTTACAATCTTTTAATATCTACAACAATTTATTCAAATGAAATGGGGTTTAACGTCCTACTCTTCTACTCCAACATGGCTGATGAAGACGGGCACACTCCATACAGTATGCTATGGGTGAAATTTAGCTAGGGGAGAAGGAGAGAGAAATGGGGTTTAACGTCCACTCAACACAACTAGGTCATTTCGGGAATAACACATGGTTGCGCGTAGGGGTCTTTTAGCAGTGGGAGGCAACCGGAGTGCCCGGAGGAAACCCACAAGGTTGAAAAGGCGCCCCTAATTCCATGCCACATACGCTCACACCAGGACTCGAAAACACAGCCGCAAGCCAGATTTGACCGGCCTGCTAGAGGACGAAGCGCGGCACTCTAGACCATTAGGCCATCCCAACCCCCCGAAATTTAGCTCGGACTGCGGTGCAAAGACATACTCTGATATCTAATCCTAATTCCAACGGGTTCTTTCTATGTGCACGCCAATGTATACACCGGATCTCGGTTTATTGTCTTCTCCGACCGACTGGACAATGGCCTTGTCGGGCCCTTCTTGCTTCATGATGGAGCGAACACCGCGAGCGAAGCGAACCCGAGGGGGTTAGTTCTCAAAATTAAGCCAAACTGCAGAATTGGTCAACGGTCAGATGTGATGTAAACAATATTGTCAACAATCACGTGCCTTAGCTCTGTTTACAGCTGCGACCTTGAAGAAACCGTCAGTTAGCCTTAGTTTTGTACTTTACTTAATATATTCCCGTTATCATTGAAGAACCATTTTGGACCGTAACTCATTTCTTATTCCTTTTAGCCGCCTGCCTCAATATAACTTTTCGGCGTGGCTCTGGACTCAACTTTCTGTCCTAACAATTTTGTCACTACGGTCTACTCAGGGCCGGATTAACCATGGGGCACAGGCCCCAGGGCCCCAGGGCCCCCCACATTAGGGGGCCCCCCACATTAGGGGGCCCCCCACAAAAAATCTCAGTTGCGTCCAGCCCCCTTCTCTAGAAATGCCATCATATTATAGCACCCGCATTCATCACCAGGGCCGGATCAACCATGGGGCACAGGCCCCAGGGCCCCCCACATTAGGGCCCCCGCCAACAAAAAATCGCAGTTGCGTCCAGCCCCCTCCTCTAGAAATGCCATCATTTTATAGCACTCGCATGGAGTGGTCCACTGAAATAACGCCAGAATGCGCTAATTTTGTGGCAGAATTTTTTTTTTTCTGGGGGAGGTACTTCTAAATGGCTCCAGACAAGTGCCTGAAATTTCAAGAAAATCATGTTTCTGGCCTCCAATTTCTGAAAATTTTCCAGAAAAAAAAGGCGCTCCCTCCAAAAAAACAATTGACACCTTTTCAATTATAAAATAATACACTTGATCATGATCACATAGTGATGCTCCCAAGGCACTGATGAGTCGGTCGGTTTTAATGGTGCCTACACAGACGCGGACCCAAGGTGCGGACACCAAGAGCAATTGCCTCTCAAAAAAAATCTGCCGCCATATAAAGTACAAACTTGCCACTCAGATATCACCCAATGGCAGAAAAACGTGTTTCCTTTATCGTTAGTTGTCAAAATTTTCTGAGGGAGGACCCCAGACAAGGGTGCCGCCCCCAAAGGCGAAGGGCCTCTCTTATCACCTCTCTCTGGGTCGGCGTCTGACCCACCACATGACATTAAAGGGTTCGTTTTGTTCGCCCTTATTCACATTTGACAGAACCTTGGTGGTCTTTTGGGGCGCCGCCACCAAATTCCATGATTAGAGATGTTCGTTCTGGTCGCCCTATCCACGTCACCTTATGGTGTTTCGAACTAGTTCTAGTTTAGAGGATAAGGAAATTCTCATTTTGGTGTGCTTAACATCAAAATGAGAAATAGGGCTGCCGAAATTGTCACACGGGAGCGACGTTGATTGCAGTTCCAAGTCACAAGTGGGTGGAAAACGCGTTTGTGACAGTCTAATTTTCAAAATTTTCGGGTTGTGGGGGGGGGGGGCAGACCTCCACCCCCATGTACGTGGTCGGTGATCAGGGGCCCCCCACATGTTCCAGGCCCCAGGGCTCCCACCATGGTTAATCCGGCGTTGGGTCTACTGTTATTTCAAATTCCTGCTGCCAATGGCTCTTATACGTGCATACCTACGTTTTTACACAGTACTTCGGTGTTTCGTACAATCCGACAAGCCGAAAAACTAGACAGTTGTCCTTGTCAAACCCTCAATCCTACACCACTGATAAGGAGAAATCACGTTGAGAAAAATCCCGAGGCACTTGCTGGACCAACACAGTGAACAAACCCGAGAACCTTTTACTCACTGAGCTAACGTGGTTCCCCAATATAAAATAAAAACAAGTTATGAATTTACTTTTCCGTGTATTTATATAAAATTATATATTTGACATATTATAATTATTTACAAGTCATCGTATACATAATATAAATTATAATATTATTTACATATATTCAGTATCTACATAGTCACAAAAACAATAACAAAACCTGTATCTATATAGGCCTACGTAAACCATTTATGTGCATTACGTCATTAATATTTTTTTTTTTGTAAAAAATATTTTATTCAGGATGTCTGAATGGGATTGGGGAACAGGCTTAGCTAGCCTATGTTAAACCCCTCTCCCTCATGAATATGTATTTACTATGTTTAAAGAGACAATAACACTCTTGCTGACAATACTATTCTAACTGCAAGTTGTTTAAGTGCCCTACCTGTTGTGTAAATTATCCATTCTATCCTATTTTACTTGTCCTGTAGGTTCGAAAATATGTTTAAATAAATCCAAGTTGCATTTGAAAGTGTTTACGCAAAGCTTTTCAAACCATGTTGTTACCATGTAGTTGAATTTTTACAATATTTTAAATTCGGTGTGTTCAGATTAAATTTGTATCATCAATTAATTGGAATGTTGTAAAATAGTACAAATTGTTGACCAGAATAAAGATTGGAACATATTATTCAGTTACAACAAGAGTGGTATTGGGGCTTTAAGGAGACGGCTAGTACATTTATTTACTGTAGCCTATATATTCCAGTAGTTATGCGTTTCGTGAATAAATACAATGAAATGGAGTTTAACGTCCTAATATTCTGCATCAGCCGAGTTATTAAAACGGACATAACCCACGTCATTCAGCGTGCTGTGGAAGACATTTTGCTTAGACAGTGCCGTCTCCACCTACGCCTCTTACAAGGGGTCTTCTACGTGCACGGGATTTCGGTTTCGTCTCATCCGAATGACTAGATACTGTTATTGAAGATGGCTGTAACCCGCGCTCTTAAAGTGTGCGGGCTGTGATTCAAGGGAAGTAACTCTATTTAAAGGCACTTCGACACGAAATATGGAATAATAAACTGATATATTCTGAGAAAACAATAATAAGGGTGCAATTCGTTCGATCTTTTGATATTTCTTGATGTTGGGGTCCGACTGGAGACAAAAATCCGAAAAATGTAACATTTATAATCTGAAATCATTTGAACTATGATATTTGAACTATGATCCTCTTGACAATAACTCACTGCAAAATGTCCCTTCTCCTTCACAGTTTTTCTTTTAGACTTTTAAACTAGCACTTGTTGATCAAAAGATTCTTGGATTAATTTTACTGGCGGTGTGGGAGGGTGAACACAGCCTTAATTGGTGGATTCATTTTACCAGGGTTTGGGAGGGAGAGAGGGTGGGGAGCGGTGACACATTGTTGATTTTTGTATGGTCTATAGGGATATTGACTTCTGTATATAAGTTTTAAAACTAGCTTCATCGTGATCACATGAACACCCATATTGCTGTATATTATGCTAAGTATGTTGGGTTTATAAGTCGAGACAAGTCGTCCGTCGATAATAAGTCGAGACAAGTCGTCCGTGGGTAATAAGTTAATATCGTGCTGTGTTTAAAATGGAGATTTGACAAGTCAAGCTCAAAATGGTGTCTTTTTATGTCTCTCTTCTTTCGCATGTAAGGGGTAGGCCCAAACATTCCAGGGGTAGGCCTTAATATTCCATGAATAGACCTAAACAATCCAGGTGTAGGCCTTAATAATCCAGCAATAGGCCTAAATAATCCAGCAATAGGCCTAAACATTCCAGCAATAGGCCTAAATAATCCAGCAATAGGCCTAAACATTCCAGGTGTAGGCCTAAATATTCTAGGAAAAGGCCTAAACATTCCAGAAATAGACCTCAATATTCCAGGAGTAGACCTCAATATTGTAGACCTCAATATTCCAGGAGTAGACCTCAATATTCCAGAAATAGACCTCAATATTCCAGGAGTAGACCTCAATATTGTAGACCTCAATATTCCAGGAGTAGACCTCAATATTCCAGGTGCCGATTGAATCAAACCATTAAACATCGCCTCACTTCTGTCTTCAAGTATCAGATCCTCTGAAAGAGAAAATAAAAAAACACGAGGCCAAGTTTTAGTTAAAAATTACACAAAAGGCAACCTACAAGCTAATCAAAATAGAAATGGTAGTAAAAAAAAAAGCAAAAGTTAAGCCAAGCAAGCAAAAAGCTGAATACAAATAATATATAAAATACGACTTTATAAAATTATTAAAAAAAGTTTTAAGTA
Source organism: Patella pellucida (assembly GCA_917208275.1). NCBI lineage: Eukaryota > Metazoa > Mollusca > Gastropoda > Patellidae > Patella > Patella pellucida. The sequence continues at coordinate 2,646,553 of OU795042.1, read as the reverse complement.
AAAGAGTCGTGAATTCATACAGTAGATTCCGGGTACTTTACCTGCAAGATGCGAAAATAAAACCATTGTAAAATATAATTTACATTTTCACTTAACTCCAAAATTTTAAAAATAAGGTCAAATTATAGAATAATTATATTTACTCTTTAAAAGATGATTACATTAAAATTTATTTTAGCGTTCTCTAAATCTACTCTTGCTTTTATGAATTTAATAATAATCATTATGAACTATTAATAAATGAAATACCACGCTAAAACAAAATCACATTTACCTTTCACTTGGATAAATTTAAATCTGGCCTAAACATATCACAGACATATCAGCAGCAAGTATCCGTTCTTTCATCCACAAAACACATATCATGTCACATGCATGACGTCATCAATCGTCACATTCCATCATCACATAACATCACTTACTTATAATGACGTTCAAATCACATCGTCACATGCTAATGACGTCGTCACACACATGCTAATATCATAAAAATTATCACAGAAAATTGCATCGTTCATTTAGAATACGACGTCACATACTCATGACGTCATCACATGCAAATTGCGTCATTGTTTTTCCTAAGCAGAATATCTTAAGCAAAACTTTAAATTGAGAGACCTAGCAAAAGCCGTGATTTAAAATTCATGCAAGAATCTGAAAAAGGTCGAATTTACAGTAAACACTCGTGTTCTACGGGTTTGGTACCGCACACAACACGCAACAAGTTCTGTATTCCATAGCAACCAGTATTCTACTTCCATTCCTACCGTATCACTTCTCGTCGTCGGTTACCATGGATTTTATGTGGTTATTTCCGAATTGACCGTTGCTAAACACAATTCTTCACTAATCATTCACCTGTGCTTTCCACCGTCTACAAGTTTTGCTAACTGCCTAAAGACGAATAATCAACATACAAAAGTACCTGTGTTATGAGGGTCTATCATATCGTCTGCACAATTTCCTCGCTTACCTTGCACCAGTTTGTCCAGTTACCATGACAATGTACCCGGTAACTCTAAATATCCAGTTGATCATCAGTTCAGTTGTCCACTATATTATTAAAACTATTATATGTATGTCGCAATATATAACTACTAGTTACCTGCCCTTTCCACCTATACACATTCATCCGTCGTGTATTTCTAAGTTCTAAGTTTGGAAGACGTGACATGCAGTTACTAGGGATATGCACATTCACTCGTCTTACACCATTTTGTCCAGTTACTATGACAACGTACCCGGTAACTCTAATATTCCAGTTCTAAGTTCTAAGTATTGAAAGACGTGACATGCATTTACTGGGGATAACACACACTCAAATCACCATACACGGAGAACAAGTCACGTGCTTATAAAGATACTACACTAATCGAGACTACAAACAGCCACGTGATTAGACCGGAAGACAGTCCATCCCAAGCGTCACCGGAATCAACGTAATAACACTTGAATTTATGATGTTTTGGCGGTTTTCGATGTAAATGATTTTGAGCGTTTTTGGTTCAGTAACTGAGCGAGGCGTCAAAGTTTGAGATGCTGCGCGGGTGAGTCTTCATGGTAGAATAGTTAGTTGTTAACGTACCGGGTAGGGAGTACGGTCGTTCATACAGAAACTCTGCGTCCAGCTTATAGCCATTAACGAAGCTGCTACTTCCCTTGGAAATGCTGTATTTGATTTTAGCGACCATGTGTATCTTAGGAATAAAGATGACTGTTAACATGAGCGTGGCGCACGAGACGATGGCCACGCAGGCTGTAGGTTCCGAATAGTCTCGATCTTGTATGAGGAAGACGATTACCCAGACGATCCAAACAGGTACACACAACCAACAGCACCATAGCAACAGTCGTGCTTCGCCCATGTTCTTAGTTTCCTGTCTCACGCTGACGGCGTAAACAGCACTGGTGACGATTAGGATCATGACGTAAGAATGATGCAGCACGAACTCCGCTTGGTCGAATACACATGCGTAAAGAACTCCCGCGTTACTCGTACTGGTAACAACTAACGGCGACCGTAACGTCCACCATTGAACGGCGATGGCTACTTGTACGCCCGTTATAAACACGACGAACATGTACTGATTTAAGTTGGAGACCTCCCCGCCCAATCCTAGCAGACGATAATCTCTCAAAGACGTTAGTTTAACCAGAATTATAGCAAAGGAGAAAGCGTAGGCACACCCAGGCATGACGTAGCGAAACCCACACGTGAATTCAGACGGTGTAATGACGAACGGCACGACCGATAAAAATAAAAGCATGACTCCCAGGAGAAGCAGAATCCCCAAACCCACATACCGCCGAGCTAGCGTTCGGTTGCATACTTTGTGGACAACATAAACGGTCAAAATAAGAGAAACGAATGCCCCTGTGGCTGCGATTGCGACGAGTACAGTCGCCCATAACCTTCCGTTGAACACCCCTGATGTTTTCCAGTAGATGTATTTTGGGCTGTTTTCTGTTTCTGTTGATGCTGCCGTGATATTGGTAAACTGGATGGTATTTTCACACTGGCAGTTTGGACCACAATAAGATGACGGGAAATACTTGAAGAACGAGCCTTGGAGAGTTATCACCCCGTCTCGCCACACACCCACCTGACAACAGAAAACAGTGCATTAATAATAAAATAAAACTAAGTACGAACAATCAAGAGAGAGAGAAATTGGGTTTAACGTCCAATCGACACAACTAGGTCAAACGAACAATCAAAACCATTAGACAAAACTCGAAGTCCTAAAAAACGGTATAGGCAAATTAGTGTAATAAGGCAAAATAGTGTAATCAGAATATGGACAATAAATAAAATGAAATGGATTTTGACATATCCTACCAGTTCGTACATACTTCTTTACGAAACGATCTTAAGACACCTTTCTTTCACGAAACGAATTCCTAATAATTTTTGTAAGAAACGAATTTGAAAGTATCATTTCACCAAAGCAATTCTGAACAACTCTTTTACGAAACGAATTTTGAACCATTCTTTTACGAAACGAATTATGAACCATTCTTTTACGAAATGAATTTCTAACTATTCTTTTAGGAAACGAATTTTTAACTTTTTAACTTTAATTTTATTTCAATAATTCGCTTGCGCGTAGGGGTCTTTAGCCGTGGTAGGAAACCGGAGTGCCCGGAGGAAACCAACGATGTTGAAACGTTTTGCAAACCAAAATAAAATCCAAGTACCAATCAGACTGCAATTACCTCAAACAAAGTTATAAAATCTTAAGGAAGTAAGTGATTAAAGCTTGATCGTCGGGGAGACATTCCTCACGGGTTCAATCACTTTGAATTGCAGATGACGTTAGAATTTTTGGACCAATCCCAATCCTAACCCTTACCCTAGCACGCGGTGCCTGTCAGGGTGGCTAAAAGTAAACCATCCTCAAGTTTATAAACGCGAGATTTCGTCAATTCACCATGGCCGGTGTTGTGACTATTGTGATGAATGTCTCCTTTGTGCAAAATTTTGTGATTAATACTTCACCTCAAATTGCTGATTAGAACTGTGAGTTTTTATCAGATATTTCTGAACAAGCTGTCCATCCTCCACAAATTCAATCCTTTCGTCGCCATCTTGAAAATACACATCAGCAACACCAGAAGGAATGGCCGACATTCCGGATTTCACGAAGTTCGAACACACGCCTGGCATCAAGGGACATGACTGGAGATACTGGGCGTGAAAAGCGTGTAGGGCGATATCAACAGACCGGATGATTCTAGCTGCTTGGGGAGAAAATGGCCGATCTTTGTAAGGTTGAACAGTAAAATCACAAATAGATTCATCATCAGAGCCTTCCTCTTCCGGTTGACGGCAGCCATATTTGAACGACCAATATGTCCGCCACCAGTCGTTGACTTCCGGCGAATTGATATTAAACTTGGACATATAGTTTTCGAATCCTGAGTTGGATTTTCCTTGTTTATCTATGAGTATTGATCCCTGTGGAAGCTGAAGATCCGTCAAATCATCCGAATTCCAATCATCACCTGTCATATCGATAATCCACGGTCTAGCGGTTGATCTCTGATCACGTGATGTATAGAACAACTTCACGCTCACCCTACTCGTCATCATGACAACCGCTTTACCACTTGATTCAAGATACTGGGAAATCTCGACTATAGATTTCACACTGTTATCCAGACCTAATATCTTGCCAACACACACACCGCGGTTAGACGCTATCTTTAAAAACGTATCGGCGGCGCCTTTGTAATCGTCAGAATCCGACGTCACCAAATAAATATAGGTCCAGTTTAACTTTAGTAATAAATCCACAATGGCCGCACTTTTAGGAACGTTTCCCGCGTCTCCACTGATAAGTCCTGCATCCATCGGTGATTTGTACGTAGTCACGACTAGTTTGTTCAAGTCTTTAATAGACTCGGCTACTGGGTCCAATGTGTGATTGTCGCCATGAACCACGTAACCGAGATTGGTTCGAGGCGACGGTGGAAGCGACCCAGTCTCATTGAACAGGATTCCACAACTTTCATAATTTCCGACCATCTGTATTGCCTTATATGGATTGGAACAATAATCGAGAATAAGAGCCCCTATTTTTACGTTATTCAACAAATAAGGGTATCGCGTCTGGGAACTTTCCACCGCGTACATGAAAGCCTCCACAGACTGGCTGACAAATGCGTCTTCTGACATCTCCCCGCATTCAAACGATGACGTGCCTGTGACGTGTACAGGTAGAATACCTGTAATTAGTATATCTCCAGGTAAATAGAGAAGATCTTTGATTGGTGTTTGACCGTCTTTACAGGTGTAACATTGTGGACACCAAGCTGTGCAGGTGCTTGCTGCAATATCTATCATAGTGCGTCTTGTACTGTCGGCCGGAGATAGAGCTAGAGTTACTTCCCCTCCGATATCGATCGTTCCAATCTGAAATATAACAATTGATGCTAAAATATAAAATGGTCTCCTTTGCTTCTCCGACTGGAACTAACAAAGACGGTCGTATGCTATGCGGGACATTTTGCTGTGTCGGCATCGCTATGACCTACTATTATTTCGAATTCCAACAGTTAAGAGTTCTTGTGCGGGCACGCGAACGTATACACGGGATCTCAGTATTTCGTGCCATCCGAACGACTAGGCCCTGTCATTTGTCAATATCGTCGTCCTGTGCTACTGATAAGGGTAAACGACAACATAGAGTACCACAAACCCGGAAATAAACATGCGAAGATTGGAGGGAGGGCTCCTCACCTAATCACTCGAGTATCACAATACCAGATATATGCAAATGGGAGGCGTGCACATTATCTCAGAAATACACGGGGCAAGAGTTCACGGATGACACGTGGCCCCAGAAACACAAGGGACTAGAGTTGGGGTGGCATATGGCCCAAGATATACATGGGACAATGGTTGAGGGATGACTCAGAACCCTCAGAAATAGACGGGGCGGGGGTTGGGGTTACCCATAAACCAAGAAATACACGGAACTAGAGTTGAGGGTTACCCAAAATCCCCACAAAACACACAGTACTAGAGTTGAGAGATGACTTAGAATCCCAGAAACACACGGGACTAATAGAGTTGAGGATGACACAGAACCCCAGAAATACAAGAGACAAGCGGATTGGCTCATAAACCCAGAAATACACGCGGCAAGCTTTGGGGGTTGGCTCATTAACCCAGAAATACAAGGGAGACAATAATTACCTGAACTGTATCTAGAACATCACCAACCATCCTGTAATCGTGGATCTCAAACGGCGACTCCATTCCAGATAACAACATCTCAAACGTTGATTCAAGACGAGGCTTTAAATCCTGGTAGTCAGAAAACTCTCCACAGACGCCATTTTGTTTTGTACAAAGCTCCCGATAGACGGCGTTGATGGTCGAAAGAAGCAGATCAACCCCGACAATAACAGACGATTCCATCTCCTTGCTTAAAGTGAGATTGCTCTTGGAATCGAAATCCGGTAGCCATGGTATGACGTCATCGTTCAAAGTATCATCGATGACGGTGATTGGCCAATTCTTGGGTCTCAGCAGCAGAGCATTTTCAAGGAATTCTGGTCGTTTGATGTCAATTAAAGCCTGGATGTTCCAGGGAAATATGAACAGCTTTTGTTTTATGGCGGAGTTATTCCAGGATTGGATCGAATCTAATATTTTAGCAGTGTCGTCCACTGTTGTAAACAGTAGAGTACCGACGCCATCTTTGTTTAAAAGAGTCGCCTGGGGTAAGTAGTCATCTACGCCAGGTCCTATCTCGATGACGTCAGCTATACACAAATCACCAATGTTCGTACTGGTAATGAACTCCTTCACTAGTTGTCGCAATGCCGTATTCGTCGAATGAATAATCTTAAAATATGTCCACTTGATTTTGTGTAAAACTTTGATCAGTGCGTCGGAATAATGTTTATAAATATGGCGCTCTAAACCAACTCCTAGAGATGAAACCGAGGTAGACAGCTTGGGATTCGATGGTACTGTAGTCACGTGATCGATACTCTCATGAAAATGAAAGTACGCTGCCGTTCTCACAGGAGGTAGATTGACCCTTGAACCAGAGGCGTCTTGATAATCATATATACACGATTCAATATCTGTGACTCGAACATCCGGGTTTTTGAAATGTGAGCAAGAGTCGAAGACCACGCCTCCGATGGTTATGTTCTGTAGTGATATGGTGTCATTATATCTGTTTTTAAAACTATCAATGGCCGACAAGAATGCGCGTGCTGCTTGGAGCCCAGGTGGGTTGGCTGTTGCGCATGTACTTACGGAAGTAGATGTGTATATTGGGAAGGTACCGACTATGAATATATCAGCTGGTTGGATGATGATTTGTTCATTTGACGTGTATCGAGCCGAACAGACTGAACACTTTAAACAATTCTCTAAACAATTACTCGTGTACATGACCTCTGGTAAATGACCTTCAACTTTCACATTACCATGAAGCTGGGACAAATCAGCTGCTGTATTAAAAACCTGAAACGATAAAAACATATGTTTGGCATTTTTCTGCTGAAGTCGGTGTCAATTTTCATAAAATATAAAGTCAATGGGCAGAACCCTTTCTTAATGTCGTTCGTGGACCGACTTCCGGTACAAGCAAGAGATCACGTATTGGGTTGGCCAATAACCCCACTGTTTCTATCTTTTCAAATATGTAGTAGTTATTAGCACCCTTTCCGAGGTGTATCGGTGAATATCAGGACAGTTTTGGTCGGGGGTTCAGCCGAGGCGAAGCCGAGGCGGTCCCCGACCAAAACTGTCCTGATATTCACCGATACACCAAGGAAAGGTGCTAATAACTGACTTACATCACATTTCTATCGAGTATTGTGAAGGAAAATGTGAAAATAGTATTTATTATCGAGTCGTTTCAACCGAAACGTGTCAAATGCTCTTTCATTTATCCCTTTTTGAGCCTCACGTTACATTTCATGGTAGAATGATTGCGCAGTGGAGAGGTGACCTGAATAGTATTTACACGTGCGTATTGGTATACCGCTGGGAGTAAAACTATCACGTGTTTGTTTAGACCACTCGTCAAAACAACTTGTCTATGGCGAAGAGGACTGCGATATTAATAATATTATTATTAAATGTAGTGTAAAGGAAATGCGAAACGTGGGTCATTCCTGGTGAAAGTATGCATCAGCGAATTATTTGTAATAAAGTGTATGTCTTTCTAGGCGTTTCTTTTTCATCCTGCTTATTTTGAATGCCTGTGAAGGGTCCAGCAAGAGAACTGCGCCTTCTATCCTCACAATTGATATAATTATTTAGTATTCTAATTTATATGTTTTGCATATTAATATAAATCAAACCAAATTGTGGAATAGATGCCAATTGATATGTATAATAATTGATTTTTGTAATATGTTTTTATTTTAATTTAATAATATTGTATATATTTTTGAACTGCCAGTTTGTTCCACCCGGTTTGTGTTGTTAAAGTGATTTTGACTACTTGTTTGGTGTGATTCTCAGGCTGCTTTGAATAGAGCTATCGTTATCATTGCGATCTGGGCCGGACTAAACGTCCGCTACTTATTGCTTGAATGGTATCTTAAACGGTGTAGAAGTGTTCGTGTGTCGGGAATGAACAGTACTCTTTTTAAAAAGTGTACTGTTCATTTCTGATACACGGATACTTTTAAGCCTGTATTGGAAATAAACAGGCCACTTTTATCAAAGGTTGCCACTGGCAACGAGGTATAAGTGGGATGTAAATTGATTATTAATGTACTGACATGACAGGTACAGATATTGTTAATGTCCTGACATGACAGATATAGAGATTATTAATGTCCTGACAGACAATTATATATAGATTATTACCAACCTTTGTAAGTGGGCCATTTGATAACGATACAAGCTCTAAATATGGCTTCCATTCTTCTGACTGTCCACCATTGCGATGATATTGTAACAGATCCCTCACGGAAATGGGCAGACAACTCTTTATATCACGTGTACAATTTGTCGTTACCAAGGTTACAAGTGATTTAAACATGGTGGACACTGAATCTGACGTAGCATGCAAACTACGCGACGTCATGGATGGTAAAGCGCACATCTCTGACGTCATATTACCACTAGCAGTAATATTGACGTCACAATCAAAATCGGATAAAAACACTTCTGTCCGTTTTGATGAATTATTCAAACGTAATTGCTGCTCAGCTATGAAATCGGAGAGTTGCTGAATTTCTGTAAAATGTTCCACCAATATGACTAAATCTTTACTGAATAACTGTTGACTTCGATCTACATTTGAGATGCCGCCAACGATTAAAACCTTATTGAAGAAACTTTTATCCATGTCGGTGAACATGCGCCGTGTTAGCACATCTCCCGTGAATAATACAATTCCTTTAGGCACGGATCTGGGCAACTGTAGGGCTTCCAGGGAATCTTGGTTTAAAATTTGATGACGGTGTACACAGACTTTGGTAGGCTTTAAAAGCTGAAGGAAGTAATCTTGTTCTGAGATGGCCCCTGTGTTGTTGAGCGTGATGACGTCAACATAGGTCCAATTTAAAACTCCTAAAGCATCTACTGCTGCCTGTTGAAATAAAAATATAAATACTCTCATTTACCATAAAGGGCGCGGGGGAGCGAATGGCTGTAACGCGCTAGGTCTGTCATTCAGTCAAGTGGCCTGGATTCGATTCCCCGTTTTTTTGTGACAGGGAGTATGGCCGATTGACCAACTTCGTGGGTTTTCTCCGGGACCTCCGGTTTCCTCCCACAAGGTCAAGACTCCAATGCGCAAGCGAATTATTGAAGTAAAATTGAAACATGTACGTCCATTTCTATCGGGCAAGCAAACATTATAGCTACACGCAATTGTGTATATGCGCGGATCGCGATTTTCGGACCTATCCGAACGACTGAACACAATTTCCTTGGTAATTTCGCTAGTGCCACTACTGATTACCGGACTTGATAAATCTCGGCGTTTTATCCTTTTTTGGAAAATTAAAGTGGTGCATCATATATGGACTCGATGATAGCCAAATTAGAAAGAATCTGAAACTCGTAATTATGTCATTCATAAAATACGATATTATTATTCGTTTTACAAATAATGGCTATCCAAAATCAAAATATTCTATTGTTTAAAAACCACTGAGAACCAGTTTGGATATTTCACTATTTTTAAATTGAGTAATTAAGCCATGGAGATGTTTACAATAGCACAAAACCCACCTCGACTCTCCTTTCTGAGGCTAATGATACCGTCATTCCGTTGTCAAAAACGTCATCAATGTTTGTCATGACGTCAGGTGTAAACTTTATATGAGGTACATACAGATGACGTAACATCTCAGAAATGACGTTAGTTGGCTCTTCTCCAGTATAACTAATCACACCTACAACGGAAAAACAAACATGACCATATACATATTGGTTTGATAGAGGTTTCAGTTTTCTCATCCTCGTCAAATAAGGAAGCTTACTGGCAATAATGGCTAACAAGAATATATCAAGCAATGAAAAAGAGGTAAATCAGCCATACAACGTTTAAACAACGCTTGAATGTGTTCGATGAATTTGTAAGACCAAACGGCATACAATTGAATTCCCAAAACAGGGGGAATGAATATAAAAAGTTTCGCTATTGCTGAAATACGGGGGGGGGGGGGTATCGTTATGGTTCATAGAGACGGAGGTTTATATATAAAAAAAGTTTCACTTTTGCTGAAAGAATGGTGGAATTATAAGAAACGCTCCCATTTGCTAAAAGGTGGCGGGGGTATGACATGTTTCCTTATTGTTGAGCCTTGAGGGGGAAATGAAACAGAAATTTATATCAGCTCCGACTTTTTTTTCAGATTCAAGAGTTCTATACTTGATATGATGTGAATAATTTTAAACAGAAAACTGAAAGAGAAAATAAAAATGTGTGTAACCTACCTCCCAGTGTGTTTTTGTTGTTGTTGATATAGTCACTGAGGATTTCTATCGCCATTTTATCAGAACCACATAAATCATATACTCGCAAACCTGAAACACAAGCAGATATAATAAACTCTTAACCCTGCGAGATAGAGAGAGGGAGAGTGAGAGAGAGAGGGGGCGAAATGTGTTTAACGACCACTTAACACAAACTAGGCCATTTCTGGAATAACATATGGTTTAATTTTATTTCAATAATGCGCTTACGCCTAAGGGTCTTTAGCAGTGGGATGAAACCGGCGGACCTGGAGAAAAGTCACGAGTTTGGACAGGCGACCCCACTGCTTGTCACGTAGAACTGGGGAATCGAAACCACGCCACTTGCTAACAATTCCGCCACGTGTACGCTAATGTGTACACGGGACCTTGGTTTTTTGTCCCATACGAACGACTATACGCTGTTATTTGTCATTGCACCAATGACAAGGAGGAACTACGCCAGAAAACCCCGATGAATTTTCTCAGCCAACATAATACAAATTGTAACTCTTACAGCCAATAAAAATTGCTGAATTCATCAAATTCGTAAAATGAATTCCCTGGTTTCATTTCTCAAGGCGACAATTTAAAATGTTTTTTTTTTTTCCAATCGTGGAAGAATTTAATTTTAAAAGTTAGTTAAACAATGGGGTGTGTTGAATGTGGAAATCAACAAGGGCCGTATGTAGGATTTTAAAAGTGGAGGGTTCAGCAGAGTGGTAGGACGCCAATACCATGCCCAAGTTACTGATATTAATCATAATCAAGTGTATCATTTTATAATTGAAAGACTGTCAATTGTTTTTGTTTTTTATGGAAGGGGTGGGACCGACATTTCGAGGGGGGGGGCTTGTACCCCCTTGTACCCAGGCTAGATACGTACGGCCCTATGTTGACGTAGTGTTTCACTATCATTTTATAATTGAAAGACTGGAGGGGTGGGAGCGCCATTTCTAGGGGCGCCTTATTTTTCTGTTGGTGAAATGTACCCCTTGCACCCCTGCACCCCCGCTAGATACGTACGGACCTGTGTTGACGTAGTGTCGTATTGTGTAAACAAACTGATTGATAATCGTTGATGTAATAAATAGTCCCCGATACACAAACATATCACGTGATCAACAACTCTAATAATGGCGTCTAGTGTAAAATTAAATAACGGTCACAATTCACACACACACAATCGAATTTTAACTATTTAAATTATGTCGTCCAGTTTCACTGTGTGTTCATCATCAGTGGGGGTTGTTGGTTTATTTCGGCAACTGATCGAATCAATGGAGTTTATTTTAGGAGAAAATTCAACAAAAGGGAGCAAACTGAATAGGTCAATCCACTTTAAACTATTTAAATTATGTCGTCCAGTGGGGGGTTGTTGGTTTATTTCGGCAACTGATCGAAGCTATGGAGTTAATTTTAGAGAAATTCAACAAAAGAGGGCAAACTGAATAGGTCAAGAAAGAGAGAACATGATGAAATGAAATGAAACGGTGTTTAACGTCCTACTGTTCTGTTCCTGCACTGGGCTAATGAAGACGGACATACGTCATGCCGTGTGTATGCTTGTCATTCTGCCATCCACCCCCTGCCCCCATGTAAATAGAAAAGAAATGGGGTTTAACGTCCTACTGTTCTGCTACGACTGGGCTACTGAAGCCGGGCATACGCTATTCTGGCATACAGTGTGCTGTGATTGCAATTTTTCCCAGACAGCGGCGCTACGACCTACTCTTATATCGGATTCAAACTGGCATGTTATTTTTTTACGTGATCGCCAATGTGCACATGGGACCCCGGTTTTTATCGCCTACCCGAACGACTATACGTTGTCCCTGAGAGAGAGGACGGGGGAAAGAACCGAAAAACCCACGAAGTTGGACAGGCGATACTACTCCTTGTCACGTGCAAACAAAAAACTTGTCACGTGCTGCCTAAGAAATTTCAGACTTTCGTCCTATCGTAACAACTAGATGATTTTCGTTGTTTTACGAAAGATGACATGAGTCTAGGGTCGGATTTAGATAAAGAGAGGCCCTATGCTGTTCCCCCCCACCCATTTCAACACCCTCTCCTCGACTAGAGGAAGAAGATGAAAGGGTGTTACACAATTGGGTAAAGCCGGTGGGGATGACGGGATTATATGACAGTGTCTAAAATATTATACCCCTTGGCTTGAACACCCCCCCCCCCTACCAGGATCTTGAGGCCTGTGGGTTCAGCCCGCCAGCCCTCTATGGTGTAAATCCGGGACTACGTGAATTGTAACTAGAAAAGGCAGTGTGGGAAGAGAGGTATTGTTTATAGTAAACATAAATATATTGACACTCATCACTAGCCAATCAAAATAAACATTAAATATTGATTTTAGTTGCCATGGTAAACAATATCACATAGCAACCATATTTTATCAACATTCCTTGCTTGGTTTCAACAAAAATTGCCAAAATGTGTGTACCTCACCTGCCGAGCTTGTCGGGTATTTTATAATTTCATGAAAACAAACAAAACTCTGACATTCCGGTAGGATTCAAATATCTCATTCATATATCTTTCTTCTTATTCATTCATTCATTCATTCATTCATTCATTCATTCATTCATTCATTCATTCATTCATTCATTCATTCATTCATTCATTCATTCATTCATTCATTCATTCATTCATTCATTCATTCATTCATTCATTCATTCATTCATTTATTTCATTCATTTCATTCATTTCATTCATTTCATTCATTTCATTCATTCATTCATTCATTCATTCATTTATTCATTCATTCATTCATTTTTTCATAGTTAAATTTTACTACAATATGCTTAAACTCACATTTCTTGTAACATATAGCAGATCATGACTTATGCTGGCATTACACAATGGTTTTCTCTCGGTCATTTCTCTGATTGTTTTCGATTTTTGAGTGAAGCCTGTGTCACTACAGGCCCGGGACTGTACAGCGCAGGGGACGCTTACGGCTAGACCCCTGATCCATTCACTTTATTTGAATTAATCGTTTGTTTGTGATTTCGGCGTAGAGAGAGAGAGAAATAGGGTTTAACGTCCACTCAACACAACTAGGTCATTTCGGGACGGGACTAACATATGGTTTAATTTTATTTCAATAATTCGCTTGCGCGTAGGGGTCTTTAGCAGTGGGAGAAAACCGGAGTGCCGGGAGGAAACCCACGAAGTTGAGAAGGCTCCCATTATCTCCATGCCATATACGCTCACAACAGGGCTCGAAACCACGGCCGCAAGCCAGAGGTGTCCGGCCAGCTAGAGGTCGAGGCACGGCACTCTAGACCACTAGGCCATTCCAACCCACCCCCCTTGATTTCTGCGTGTCTGTCTTGTCCATATATTTGTTTTTGTGTAAACTATGTGTGATGCAGTCCCCCTGCAATAACTATTACAGGCCGATTTATTACGTCATTATGATCCCCTTCTAGGCGGTAATGATAATCCATCGGATGGAAATTTGCTATTGTCCGCCAAATTCCACTAACGATCAGCGATAACAAAAACACAGACAGACATAAAGAATTCTGAATAAAAAAAATAGAGTTGTCTTCTGTTGCTTTGTACGGTGATCGATTTTACTAATAATTTAATTGGACTGTTTTAATGACATAATTTGTGGTCTAGAAATTAGATAAATAGAGGAAACTAATGAACACCATGGTAACTCGACAATGTAAATATATTTAGTGATTAAATAGTTGGTTCATTGTTTTGTTTGGTAACAAGCGATCTATTATTATGGGACTACTGGCCAGATTCACAATAATCAAGAAACGTGGCGCCAACTATTTTAAAAGTAAAAGACAATGGGGTTCTTTAAAGCTGCAATTTCATATTTTTAAGTTATATTTTTAAAATTTATTAAAATAAAGCCTTAAAATAGATGGTATCCATAAACAGTTCTACTTTTTTAAAGAATAATCCTATAATTCACTATTGCCAGTTGAGAAATTGGCAAAAATTTCATTTTCAACTTCAAATTCCAACGTTTGAATATAGCTTATGCATGGAGTGAATGGGAAAACAAGGGGGGTACTTGTGTTATTATTTCCTGTGTCAACGATTTTTAAAGGTTAGAAATAATGCCCATAGTCGTATAATAGTGAGTTGATAACCTATTGAGCAAAGTTATAGAAACAATTATTTTTGACTTTCTTAGAAAATATGAAATTCTCGCTTAAAATGGATGATTAAATGAAGGGGAAGAGTTCGATTTAGATCATAGGGTCAGTCATTGAGTCAAGTTTAGAGGTTTCTATTCCCCGCTTTTGCGCGCAAGCGAATTATTGAAATACAATTAAACCGAAATTATCTAGTTTCCGTCGAGTTGATGTTAAACCAAATGTATTCTCTACGAAATGAAGTGGGGTTTAGTTTCCTACGACGGCAGACGAATTGAATATTTTCTCATTTTGATTTGGAAGGGACCAGTAGCTAAGTCACTAAATTATCATCTACTGTCTTCGACTTTGCAAACACGACAAATGGTCAATTTATATCAACATGGATGTTGTTATCTAATTACTGTGAAAATATCTAAGAAAAAATAAAAATTCCAATCGCGTGTCAGAATGCTTTCAAGTGCCATTCGTAATGAAGGGACTCGGTTGGCGAGGTTATACGTCCCACAGAAAAATACTACCGGAATAGACTGTATCTAATGGCCAGTATCTAATCGATTCGGATGGTGGTAAAAAGTCGAGGTAGGACGTACACATTGGTATGCGCGTTAAAGATCCCTTGACAGTTGCCATGAGGGAAATTTTGCCCGGGCAGCAGCGATACGGCCTACTTATATATCGAATTCCAACTGCCGAGGGATATTTTACGTGCACCCCAATGTGAACGCGGAACCTCGGTTTTCCGTCCCATCCGAAGTACAAGACAGTTGCCCTTGCCAGACCATGCGTTCTGCATCACTGACAAGGGGAAACCACGACGGAAAATCTAGATGAACTTTCTCGGTTAGTGCAGGGATCAAACACCCGACCTCCAGGTTAGCGAGCCAGCGTCTTATCCAGTTAGCCAAGTGATCCCCTATAACGCTAGAACGTTAAATCCCATTTCTAACGATTGAAAAAAAAAGCAGTTAAAAATACGAAGATCATAAATATTATTTATCATTTTCTCCCAGATAATTTGTTTGTTTTATTTCACCCAAGCTTGTAAATCTCCATCTTAAATTCTGTTTTAAGTCGTTTCACGGCTTTGTCACTTAATGTTTGAACGACTTGAGTCGATTTTAAGCCAATATTTTTCGTGTATTTAAGGTTTTTCAGATGATTTTCTGTATCGACATTTTGTTACAATCTTGGCGTCTCTGTAGTTGAAAGAGTTCTAAAGACAAGGAGATTAGCCGACAAATTTCTTGTAAATAAATATGACGATATTCAGAAGATAAATAATTGTTAAGTATTTGGGGGACACCAGTTCTGATACTATAAAGGGAGTAGGGTTTAACGTCTCGTCGACACAGTTTTAGTGTCCAACCTCGTGGGTCGTACGTAACATGGAGTTTGGTCGCCTGTCCAACTTCGTGGGTCGTACGTAACATGGAATATGGCCGTCTGTCCAACCTCGTGGGTCGTACGTAACATGGAGTATGGTCGTCTGTCCAACCTCGTGGGTTGTACGTTACATGGAATATGGCCGTCTGTCCAACCTCGTGGGTCGTACGTAACATGGAGTATGGTCGTCTGTCCAAACTCGTGGGTTGTACGTAACATGAAGTATGGTCGTCTGTCAAACCTCGTGGGTTGTACGTAACATTGAGTAGGGTCGTCTGTCAAACTTCGTGGGTCGTACGTAAATGGAGTATGGTCGTCTGTCCAACTTCGTGGGTTTTACGTAACATGGGGTATGGTCGTCTGTCCATCCTCGTGGGTTTTACGTAACATGAAGTATGGTCGTCTGTCCAACTTCGTGGGTCGTACGTAACATGGAGTATGGTGGTCTGTCCAACTTCGTGGGTTTTTCCTGTTTCCTCCCACTGCTAAAGACCCCTACGCGCCAGCGAATTATTGAAATCAAATTAAACCATAATAATTATGTTAGTACCGAAATGACCTAGTTTGTGTCGAGTGGACGTTAAACCACATTCTACTGCGTACTGTCTTTGGGTTTTTTGTGTGCGTACTAATTTGTTTACTTTGAGATTCACGTGTTCGATCCCTGCCTCATCGGGACTTACCGAGGTGGTTTTCCCTTGTCCGTCGTGCAGGACGGAGGGCCCGAGACGAACAGCTATCTAGTCGTTCGGAGGGGACGAAAAATCGAAGTAAATGTGTATACATTGCTGTGCACGTAAAACATCCCTTGACAGTTGGAATTAGATATGAGTAGGCCATAGTGCCGCTGCTCTGGCAAAAGGGTCCTCATTGCACAATGTATTGGGTATACCTGTCTTCATTTACCCAGTGGGAGCAGGAAAGTAGGATGTTAAATCCCATTTTATTTCAAATTGAGAATAATCTATGGTAACGTCCATGCTACTGATTCCATACACAACGTGAGGGTGAGAAATGTGCATAGACAATGGATTTTTGATATCAAACTGCCATGGTTTGTTTACTGCCATGGTTTGTTTACCCGTAGGTCAATATATTTATGGTTGGAATTCGTGTTTCCATCCCAGTCGAACGGCTAGACACATTTGATCTATGTCGGCAGCAAGCGCGCCGCCAGGTAACCTGATTAGTGAGAACTTGGCTTATAAAAAACGCTTTATGAGGCTACTTTATTAAATATCCTGGTAACGCCCACAAGGAATAAAAACCCAAGTCCGAACAAGTTAAACTAACGTTCATGATACACTCCATGCACATGGGTGTATGTTAGGAAAAAAAACGATTTAGAAAATTTAATTAGCTAACAACCCCTCACAGCTTAACCGAACAAATTTTAATAGTTAATCAGAACAACTTTTAATAGCTGATCCAAACAACTTTAAATAGCTAATCCGAACAACTTTAAATAGCTAATCCGAACAGCTTTTAATAGCTAATCAGAACAACTTTTATTATGAACAACTTTTAATAGCTAACCCGAACAACTTTTAATAGCTAATCCGAACAACTTTTAATAGCTAATCCGAACAACTTTAAATAGCTAACCCGAACAACTTTTAATAGCTAATCCGAACAACTTTTAATAGCTAGTCCGAACAACTTTAAATAGCTAATCCGAACAACTTTAAATAGCTAATCCGAACAACTTTTAATAGCTAATCAGAACAACTTTTAATAGCTAGTCCGAACAACTTTAAATAGCTAATCCGAACAACTTTTAATAGCTAATCAGAACAACTTTTAATAGCTAATCGGAACAGCTTTTAATAGCTAATAAGAACAACTTTTAATAGCTAATCCGAACAACTTTTAATAGCTAAACAGAACTACTTTTAATAGGTGATCCGAACAACTTTCAATGGCTAATCAGAACAACTTTTAATGGCTTATAAGAACAACTTTTAATAGCTAATCAGAACAACTTTTAATAGCTAATCAGAAAAACTTTTAATAGCTAACCAGAACAACTTTTAATATGAACAACTTTTTATAGCTAATCAGGACAGCTTTAAATAGCTATTCAGAACAACTTTTATTATGTACAACTTTTAATAGCTAATCAGAACAACTTTTAATAGCTAATCCCAACAACTTTTAATATGTTATCCGAACATTTTTTAAAAGTTGACCAGAACAACTTTTAATAGCTAATCAGAACAACGTTTAATATGAACAACTTTTAATAGCTAACCAGAACAACTTTTAATAGTTCGTCCGGCCCATTCTGCACACAGAGATCCATCTACTTCATACTTCGAGAATAGATCTCTGTTCCGAATGACCGCCATATCTGAAAATTTGTATATTGTTTTGTAGCTCGATTGTACACTGTTTCGCATCTAACATACACACAAAGACTAAATAACCTTTTTCTAATTTTATCAAACGGAAAGACCAAATAAACCTATAAGTATGCTTAGTGTTTTCGAGTTAAATCGTCGATTTAGGACTTAATATGTTGGTCATAGCTTAGTGTCTGTTCTCATGCGGAGCTTACTGTAGACGGCGTAAGTTTATTATGAACAGTAGCTCTCCAGTCAAAGGGTAAAACCTAGTGACTTATTTTTTTCCCATTAAAATTGAGTTAGGACCGAATTTGTAGTTACTAGGGCATGTGCTTCCTGTTGTTGTACTAGATCTTCCAATCTTTTGATTTTGTAGTCAGATACACCCATGACGCAACCTAGCAACCTTCTTCATTTTCCTATATAGTATACCACAGCAAAACCTTGTAACCCAATAGTCAAATCAATGGATGAGCTGGGGTTTAATATTCATTCAATATGTTTTCCTTTGGGTTTTTTTCAAAATTAGAAAAAAGTGAGTTTCTAGGTTTCGCCTTTTGACGGAAGAGCTATGGCCAATAAAAATAAAAAACTTATCTAACCTATGGATGTAATGGACGAGGTGTAATTCAGTTCCCGCCACTTCCACAAAGCTGTATACGCCATTTCCATCGTTCCTGTATTAAACTCGTCACATTTTCCTTCCGTCTGACGTTCATGTATATCAAACAAACACACTATATCAATGTCACCGTCCTGTTGAAATAATGGTGTAGGAGGGAGGGCAAAGGAACAGCCACAGGTAACAAGAATCATGTATAATACTATTCCTGGCATTTTGTAGAGGATCAATGACGTCATCTTAATGTATCATCATGCGATTATTCTATAGGTCCTCGTTAAACCTGAAAATAAAACGTGAAATAAATATTTGAAAGAATATAACATGTTCTGGACTGCAAACCATTTAAAGATACATTATGAGTTGGCAGTTTGCACTATAATAGTTACAAACTACATACGGTAATGTAAAGGTAATTTGTTGAAATTTTGAGTCAAGCTGATCCACTATAAACCGAGATATCAGCTTTGGCAATTTCCGTCTAGCCACATTCATCATTACTAAAGTAAGTACATTAAAAAGCATAATCTCAATTATCCAATGGTTTGATTTAATTATCAATGAGCGTTAAGCAGCATATTATATGGTTTTAATCCAGTCGATATCGAAGGCTAGCCTTGACATCGAGAGTTGATTATGATCTGGATAGGTTAATTAATGTCTAATTAATAATTTAGATAACTTTTCAGGCCTAACGAAAGACCAGCAATAGGAAGATTTAGCTCTTGCATGTTGTATAATATATATGCTTTAATTGTGAACACTTGTATGTGACGAGGAGTAGGATCATATGAGTGTGAAATAGCTTTATTTAACGTCCGCTTCCACATGAAGGGATATCACAGAGGGTCGTCTGTCCAACCTCGTGTGTTTTATACAGGTTCTCCGGCTTTTTCCCACTGATAAGGGTCCCTAATAAGAATTAAACCATACGTCCGTATGCTAGTACGGAAATGAACCATACGTCGTGCCTAGTGGACGTAACCCCGGCCCCTCTCTCCCTCATTGCGACATATTATGCACACACAGGATCATCTATACTCTACTTTGGGAATGGATCTCTGCTCTAAATGGCCGCCATATCCAAATATTAGTGGTTCACATCCTGTCATACACACAGAGACTAATTAAACCTTTTTAATTTTATTAAATGGAAGCAGAAAAATAATTCTCAAAAATTCTCGAAAAATACTTAGTGTTGTCTCGACTAAAATCGTCAATTTGAAACTTAAAATGTCGGTCAACTAGCTTAGTGTATGTTCTCAAGTAGAGCTAATTGTAGACAATATTGTAGACAGAATAATAATAATAATCGCGTCATTTTACAAGGGTAGCAAATTAGGCCTGAGGCCTTCTTCCAATTTGGCCCTTGGCACAGATCGTGCAAATGGTTTCCATCATTATAGCAGGAAGAAACCGAAGAACTCAGGGGAAACCTGCCTGATCGGACGGGAGACCGAATATCCCTCTCACTTACAACGATAGAGTTCTTGCCCTGAGCTGGGATTGAACCCTCGTTGCATTGGTGAGAAGCCGCCTCTCTATCGCCACGGCTATCCGACCAGCTATCTCTAAAAGGAATATCTGTCTATAAATGTGTCAATTCAGAAACATTATGATGAATTTGATAACAATCTGTGTAATAATCCCGCAGCCATTTTGTTGTCCATGAACATTTATTGATAGGCCTAGTATAAATACCACTGAAATCAAACCAGGGGCCTGTTTCACGAAATTTCAACTAAGATAAAATCCAAATTTGATTAATTTGATTGGATAATATTAGATTGATTTTAGTGCATAACCAATCAAAACTAAAGTTATTCTAAATTTTATCTTTAGTTAAGATTTCGCGAAACACCTGAAGATTATCAACTGTAAGTATTTGGATTTGTTTTTTTTAATTAAATGTTAAATAATCAATGGGCGTACCCGTGGGCGTGGATTGAGCCGTGAAAAATTTGTTATTTTTTAGAGAAAAATGCAAGTGACGTTCGATTTCTAATACGATAGCCGTGCTGAACGACTACAATCTTCAACTTTTACTTCAGCCATATTGCGCCTTCTCAACCTCGTGGGTTTCCTTCGGGCACTCCGGCTTCCTCCCACTGCTAAAGACCCCTACGCGCAAGCGAATTATTGAAATAAAATTAAACCATATGTAAGTCCCGAAATGGCCTAGTTGTGTTGAGTGGACGTTAAACCCCATTTCTCTCTCTCTCTCTCTCTCTCTCTCCCTCTCTCTCTCCCTCTCAGCCATATTGTTTATATTGTTCACTGAGAAATCTACCAGAGAGAGACGTCGACTCGACACAGACTAGGTCATTTAGCGACTAACATATGGTTTAATTCTATCTCAATAATTCGCTTGGGCGTAGGGGTTTTAAGAAGTGGGAGGAAACCGGCGACCCTGGAATAATTGCACGAGGTTGGACAGGCGACCTTACTCCTTGTCACGTACAATTGAGGAATCGAAACCACCCCAGTTGACCCAATGACAGACCTGACGATGCAACTTTGTCCTTTTTGGACAGCATTCGAAACATCATGATCGCTTTCGAGAAAGCATGTGACTTCAAATCCTGCCAGAATGTGAAAGAATTATTCAAGGCGGGTTTGAAGATTATGTCAATGACAGACCTGACGATGCAACTTTGTCCTTTTTGGACAGCATTCGAAACATCATGATCGCTTTCGAGAAAGCATGTGACTTCAAATCCTGCCAGAATGTGAAAGAATTATTCAAGGCGGGTTTGAAGATTATGTTAGTGCAGGGGGACTGCACCGCACTACACGCAAAACAAAAATATCAAGACAAAAAATAGACATTGCAAAAAAAAAATAAATATCAAATCAAGTGAATGGATCCGGGGTCTAGCCGTATGCGTCCATGGGGCGAGACAGTAAAGAAACAGACTTCACTTTAAAAAAAATGATTTACAAAAAAGACGTAACAGAAAGTATTCTAACGGCATTCTTACGAAGCTGAAAGAAATTTGGTCAATTTTAAAAAAATCCCATCAAATAAAATACTGCTGTTTTTATACTATATTTTTTTTTGATTCTCTGGGTTTTGGTTTTACTCTAGTCTAGAGGCCTAAACTTCCTTTGGGGTTGGGATGGCCTAGTCGTCTAGAGTGCCGCGCTTCGACCTCTAGCTGGCCGGCCACCTCTGGCTCGCGGCTGTGGTTTCGAGCCCTGGTGCGAGCGTTTGTGGCATGGAGATAGGGGTGCCTTCGCAACCTCTGGACACTCCGGTTTCCTCCCACTGCTAAAGACCCCTACGCGCAAACGAATTATTGAAATAAAATTAAACCATATGTTAGTCCCGAAATGACCTAGTTGTGTTGAGTGGGCGTTAAACCCCATTCCTCTCTCTCTCCCTCTCTCTCGCTCTCTCTCTCTCTCTCTTTCTAAACTTCCTTTATTACGTAGATAAAATACATTTTATTTCAAACTTTCTCGGTCAACACCGACTGTTCAATTACAGTTGACAAAAGATTCAAATACCTTTAAGAGTATCTTAGATTAAACTTTTTTAATGGATTACTGCGTTTGGGTTTTTTTTGTGGGGTGGGGGTGGGGGTTGAATTTTACTGGGGAAAGGCGGGTGATTTTACGAGCGAGGGGGTTGGGGCGGGGGTTGAATTTCACGGGGGAAAGGCGGGTAATTCTACGCGCATATTAACTTTCTTTCTTCCCGACATGTAAAAATTAGAGACTGGGTCGTGCCTGAAAGGTCTTCTGAGCAAATGTATAACTATAATTTGACATGTCAAAAATTAAAAAACAACAATGCGGAAAACATTTTTTTGTTTTTAGTTTTAAAGTTTAACTATTTTCTTAATCACAAAATCAGCAGCCATTGTAAGAAGAAACAAACACCGGGGAATTGAGAGCAAAGAAACAAAAGGGTAAAAATCCATAGTTTGTTTGAGTTCAATTCGTGTTCTGTACAAAAACTGATTTGTGTAGAAATATTTGATCAACGGCATCTTGATTGATTTAACCAAACAACGTTATGTGTGTGAAATACAGAAATAGTTTTATTTAACGTCCGCTTCCCCCTGGATGATATATCGCAGATAGAACACGCATTGTCATGTTATACTGTACTTTACAGTGTGTGTTTAAAGGGGCCATAGTGGCACAGTGGGAAGCGGTGCTCAGAGAGAAAGAGAGAGGGAGAGAGAGAGAGGGGGAGGTGAGAGATGGGGTTAAACGTCCACTTGGGACTAACATGTGGCTTAATTTTGTTTCAACAATGCGCTTGCGTGTAGGGGTCTTGATCAGTGGGAGGAAACCGGAGGACCTAGGGAGAACCCACGAGATTTGACAGACGACCCTACTACTTGTCACGTACAACCGGGGAATCGAAATCCAGCCAGTTGGCTCAATGACAGACTTTATAATACAGCGCGCTAACCATTCGGCCATCCAAGCCCCCAGTAACCGGGATATGTCGGGTACGATTCCAGAAAATTTAGTGTCAGGCCTACAGGAAGAAAATCGTTAAGTCATTCGGGTTGGACGAAAAATCGAGTTGCTATTCACATAATAGCGTGCACATGAAAGAGCCATGGCAAGTTGAAGTTCGATGACGTCAAATGATCATACAATAATATGCGATGACGTCACATGTTCACACAAAATACGATGACGTAAAATGCTCATAAAACTTAAATTTAAATACGTTTTAAAGAAATACTAAAGTATTAAAGAAATATTAAATGATATCAGGTGTTTTAGAAAGAGTAAGAAATATATGAATTGACAATTATTGACATGTATATTTTTCTATGCATACAATACACGATGACGTCACATGCTCACACAAAAAAACGATGACGTAAAATACTCATAACTTAAATTTTAAATGATATCAGGTGTTCTATAAAGAGTGAGCAAACCCTTCCCCGTACCCGACACTTATTATAAATTTAGAAGGAATACACAAACCCTTTCCCGTACCCGACACTAATTTTGAATAACAAACCACTAAACGTGTTTGTTATACATGATAGAATATTTTAACAATTTTATTCCCAGTCCAATTTTAAAATAAAAAGAATGTTACCTGTATCCCCATAAGGATATTTTCACAGAGTTTTCACCTTTTCTTTAATTAATCCTGAATCGGGAATTATTTAGCGGCAGAAAGTTCGAAATAGTCCAAAATTAATTAGTAAATTAGTTCTTCACATTGAAATATGTTTCTCGTTGATTTTTGAAAATTAAAAACATGGGCGCTTTTGTAATAAATCAACGGATCCAATCACAGGAATGTTATTTTTTAAGTAAAATTCCACCGGCTTCTATAATTTTGCTATTTCTGTCTTTAAATGTTTTCCTATTGTCTTGACGCAATGGCGCGTCATTAAATAAAATACAGTTCTTTGAATCACTTTGCAATTTCAAATGTCTTGAGCACAATTTTAAAAAATCCAAATTTAAAAAAAGGACAGTCAGAAGTATCCAATTTCTTTGATCAGTTCGATTTAATCCAGCGTTTTACTCCAATACCCTTTTCCCTCCACCAGTAGTCATGGCGTTCCTATAAGTCGATGCGCAATTAAAATTTCCCAGCGAAATGATCCAAATTCTTATTGAACTGAACAACACGACCTGGTCAATACTGAATCGTAGAAAGTTTAAATTGTGTTTCGATTGTCAACATTTCACTGACCTTCGTCCATCGATGACTGACCACGGTTAATGATGTCCAATATCCGCTCTCGGATCAACCTGTTCCGATCGACAAGACGATATGGACTCGTCTATACTGTGACAAGGGGAGACACCAATAATACAGGTGGGTTAGTCCATTAAACCTGGGGAAAACGGTTCGTCATAGAGTTGATACAGTGATGGAAATGAAATAAATGATCACAAATTAAATGTGAAATGAAATAAGAAATAGAGAGAAATAGGGTTTAACGGCCACTCGACACAAACTAGGTCATTTTGGGACTAACATATGGTTTAGTTTATTATTTCAATAATTCGCTTGCGCGCCAACGTCTTATCCACTTAGCCACCGTGATCCCTTACTATGAGTAGCACCGAGTTAAACTGTTGCCCTTTTCTTTTAATTATTTTAAAGTACATGGGAATTAAACGTCCTTAACAGTATGGCGCCCTTCCCAATGTGAGGCGGCACTTAAACTATGGAATAGTCTACCATTAGATCTCCACTTTTTAAATTAAACCTGAAAACTTATATTTCTAAAATATATTTTTGCTTTTTAATTAAACAACTATATTATGTTTATATCAATGAACTTTTATAATCCTGTCTATGTGCAAACTAT
Organism: Patella pellucida; assembly: GCA_917208275.1. Lineage (NCBI taxonomy): Eukaryota > Metazoa > Mollusca > Gastropoda > Patellidae > Patella > Patella pellucida. Next base: position 2,621,300 of record OU795042.1, on the reverse strand, counting down.
TGTGACAATTGTCTTAAAACAATAAATATAATTATATTATAATATTGTTTCCAATTGGGAGATGGTCTTTAACGTGCACGGGTGGACCTCGTTTTTCTTACCAACCAGGCGACTAATGAAATAAATTGAGCGTGGGTTAACCACTTGTATTGCTACACCAATCACCAGTGATGTGGTCGGGTGTTAGCAGTAAAGGGGTGGGGTAGCTGTAAAGGAGCGGGGGGGGGGCAATAAAACTGGAGGGTACCAGTAAATTGGATTGATATTCCATTTAGAGATGCCAATTTCACATACACATACATATAGTAATTTGCGGGGGAGTAACCACTTAAAGTAGCTAAGCCTCTAACTCAATACCATCCATAGTCTTACAGTACTTACACGTTGAAAACACGAATTATTTGTCAATTCAATATAACATTGATATTGTTATCTTACCGGGAGCAGATGGGCTTCTGATATTTAAGACAAAATAAACATTTTATCATTTGTTCACGAGTCGTGTACCATAGTCTGTTTCGTCGTCATTTGTAAAAAGTGACCAGAACCAGAAAGAGCGAGGCCACATATTTCACAACTCATGTCAAACGGCGACGCCATAACTTATCAGGAGAGCATGCGCAAATAGACTGGAAAAACCAGACGCTAGAAATTTCTGTTCGGTTAAGACTCATGCCGTATTTCGCTGGACATAACTGATTTGAAATTAAGAGTGATAACGGAAACAATTAAATGTAAATTTGTTCATATACAATAAGATAACATTATCTTATGCGTTGCGACTCATTTGGGTCAATTTCTAGATCCCAAATATTAGCGACTTAGCTCCTTTAAAATGGTTTACGGCGTAATTCTCCCTTGTCAGTTATGCAGAGGGAGGGCCTGACAAGGACAGCTGCCTAGTCGTTCGGATGGGACGAAAAACCGAAGTCCAGTGTACACATTGGCAGTTGGTATTCGATATAAGAGTTGGCCATAGCGCCGCTAAACGGACAAAAATTTCCCTCATAGTACACTGTATGGCGTATGCCCGTCTTCAATTGGCCCAGGTTGGGCGCATTAAACCCCATTTCATTCATTCATTCCTTTAAAATGGCGTTCGGTTGGAACGACAACAATTAGACGAAGCCCAAACACACACGATCGGTGTCTGGGAACGATTCTACCTGTGATAACAAACATTCAAATATCTTGTTTTTCTTTTTAATTTATCTCTAAAATGATGACAAATATTGAAAGAAAACACAAACTAAATCGGTGACAAAGGAGTGAATTTTTTATTTTTGTTGAATATTGAATGTTTTATTGACGAGCACACAGTGAAAGGAATCCCCGACAATGTAAAGCTTTAATACTCGAAATACTTTAAAGTTAAAATATTGATTAAAGAGGACGGAAGCGTGTGAACAATAATGAAAGATATTTATTTATAACACGGCGATGTCTAACACCTCGTTGTTTATTCAGATTTTAAAATATCACAAATGACATGGGAGGGAGAGGGGGATGGAGGGAGAGAGAGAGGGGGAGGGAGGGTGGGAGAGAGAGAGGGAGAGAGAGAGAGATTTATAACACTGTGGTGGTAACACCTTGTTGTTTATTCAGATATTAAAATACTCAAATGACATGGGGGAGAGGGGGAGGGAGAGAGAGAGATAGAGAGAGAGCGAGGGAGAGAGAGATAAAGAGAGAGAGAGGGGAGAGAGAGAGAGAGCGAGGGAGAGAGAGATAGAGAGAGTGAGAGGGGGGAGAGATTTATAACACGGCGATGTCTAACACCTTGTTGTTTATTCAGATATTAAAATATCCAAATAAAATGGGAAAGAAAGAGGGGGATGGAGCGAGAGAGAGAGAGGGGGAGAGAGAGAGAGAGAGAGAGGGAGAGAGGGGAGGAGGGGATAACGTTCACTCGTCACACACTAGGTCACGTCGGGACTAACATATGGTTCGATTTTATTTCAATATTTCGCTTGCCCGTAGGTGACTGCTTGACTATGCTAATTACACTTTTTGCCTATACCGTTTTTTAGGACTTTGAATTTTGTCTAATGGTTTCGATTGTTCGTACTTGGTATTATTTTATTGTAGTATAATAAATAGTGAAGCATTAGTAAGAAGTTTTATTTTAATCCTTTCAAGTGGATCCAAGTACTCTGGTTATACTCCAGTCAACCGATAATTTACGATAAAACGTTGACTCGGTCAAGCATACAGCAATATAATATATTTATATAAAAATAACGTACATAAGTTATCATACTATAGAACAGATATATATATTATATAGCGAGAGGACCCCCATTCTTTATAGATAGAGGGAGGAGCCTCAGTCATTATACTACAATAATATCATAGATAATTAGACCTCGTCGTGTATACATACACCATGAATATAACACATGGTCCAATATATCATTATTCACTCAAGATCTTGTCTTTTATTCTATCTCTCTCTTTCTCTTTCTCTCTCTCTCTATCTCTATCTCTATCTCTCTCCCCCTTTCTCTCCCTCTCTCTCTCACTCGATCTATCTCTCTCTCTCTCATGATATTATATTCTCTCTCTCTTTCTCTCTCTCCCCCTCTCTCTCCCCCTCTCTCTCTCTCTCACACTCTCTCTCATGCTATTATATTCTCTCTCTCTCTCTTTATCTCTCTCTCTTTCTCCCTCACTCCCTCTTAACGCTAAGACCATTTTTAAAAAGTTCAACTGCCAAATGTTCTATGATATACACAGCAATGGGTACAAGGGACCTCGGTTTTTCGTCCCATCCCAACGACAAGACAACTGTTCCTATCAGAGCCTCGGGTTTTCGTCATATGCCAACAATCGTGCACTGCTGAAAGAGGAAACCTTGTTAAGAAAAACTCCGAGGAACTGCTCGACCTACACAGGGTTCGAACCCTCGACCTCCGACTTACTGGTAAATTAGCCATTGTCTACTGACTGGCCCACTGTAGGACCTTTAAAGAATAAAACCGAAGCAAGTTTTTTTATCTGCTCGACCAGCACAGGGTTCGAACCTGGGTCCTAAATGAACCAGTACCTACTGACTGGTCCACTGTGGCCCCCCTTTAAAGAATAAAACCGAAGCAAGTGTTTGATCTTACCTGGAATACACACCTCGTCACAGATCGAAGATTTCTACTTTGTAAAGTTATCAAACGGTACGCCACACCTTTAAGAGCATATCTATAATACGTCACATTCCTTTTTAATTAACAATACCAATAAACGACGTGATGACCGCGTGTATATAAATAAATACCTAGACGTGATCATCCAGGGGCGTGATTGTCAAGATAGCATTCATTAAGTTTATTGCCATTGGTCTTCAATTCACTATTATTATTGTGTAAGGGGCCAAGGTTTTTTATTGAACATCGAGAAAGAACATTTTTTGTTATTTGCTTGCATTCTATTAGACACCAGGGGTTATAAATGTGGTCTAGCCACGTCTGGATATTAGCCTAATATTGTGGACCCGGAGAAAACCCACGAGGTTGGACAGGCGACTCTACTCCTTGTCAAGTACAACCGGATATCGAAACCACGCCAGCTGACTCAATGGGGAGATGCTAATTGTAGGCCGGTTGGGGAGGTTCGCGTGTTTCCTGAGGCCAAAATGGCCGCTTTATATAAATGAGATTTTTGGGGAATACTAACCCGAACCCTAACCCTAACCATTTAGCCATCCAACCCCCTTAAAGGTCGATTAAATAATCACTTACCTGAGATCTCCTAATCAAGGTGTATTAACGTCCACAGTTCACCTAATCCAGCTTTTTTAATCTCCACAGTCCACCTAATCCAGGTTCTTTAACGTCCACGAGATCAGTAAGTCCTAATGCCTACCCTTCACGAGAGGCCTGTGAGAATTGTCTACATCCCCGAGGACTAAACACTCAATAATTATAATGGACGTTATCCAAGTCGACAGACATAATGATTTATTCTACTCTAATAATTGTTCTATAATAAAATAGAGGCGAAAGAAACTCGTCGTGACTTATAGGCGGAGCCAAGTCGTAGTGGTATACGGGAGGCTGGGTGGTCGAGTGCGCCTCTGTTCCGATACAGCAGGGGCGGGTCCGACTCGTCGTGGCATATAGGAGGTCGGGTGGTGTAACCCGTGTGTCTCTATTCCGATACATCAGGGGCGGATCCAAGTCGTAGTGGTATATGTGAGGCTGGGTGGTCGAGTGCGCCTCTGTTCCGATACAGCAGGGGCGGATCCAAGTCGTAGTGGTATATGTGAGGCTGGGTGGTCGAGTGCGGCTCTGTTCCGATACAGCAGGGGCGGATCCGACTCGTCGTTGCATATGGGAGGTCGGGTGGTGTAACCCGTGCGCCTCTATTTCCATAAAAACATGGGCGGATCTGACTCGTCGTTGCATATGGGAGGTCGGGTGGTGTAACCCGTGCGTCTCTATTTCCATAAAAAAAAATGGGCGGATCTGACCCGTCGCTATAAATGGGGGGTGGGGGCGTCGAATGGGCTAATGTGCGGAGCTGAACCGTCGTGGAATATGGGAGGTTAGGGCGTCGACTGGTCTAACCCCTGCGACTCTATTCCAATAAAGCATGTGCAGATCCGACCCGTCGTGGAATATAGGTCGCCGAGTGGTGTAATCCGTGTGTCTCTATTTCCATAAAGCAGGGGCGGGTCCTGGCCGAGTATAGCTAAACGCGTGCGTTCTAGATTTCAATGTCAATAATAGGATCATCAAAGCTGCTGGACATTGTGCCGCTGCTTGGTACCGTCTTCGTTAGGCTAGTCGGGAGTATAGAGCAGTAGGACGTTAAACCCCATTTCATTTCACGTCAGTCAACCAGTTTGTTCTTAACCGGAGCTACTTGTCGACAGAAGTTGTAAATTTCGTATGAATCCGGGATGCCAAATAAAACGAAATAAGGTTTATCGTCCAACAGTTATACAATGACTGGGCAAATAGTTACAACTGTCAAGGGTTCTTTTACGTGCACACCAATGTGTACACTGGACCTTCGTTTTTCGACCTTCTGTTCTGACCAATCCATACATAGAATTTGACAAGCGGCAACCACTCCGGAAAATCCGCCAAATTTTTGTGGCCAAAACCGGGAAGCGCGATCCAGAGGCTTGCCCCGGGTTAGTGTCTTGTTCATTGAGTCACCCCTCACCCCAATTCCCCTCCAGGATAGCGAACGTCTTGGTCACTAAGCCACCTGACTCTCGTTAGACTGGGGTCTGCCGCAAATAAACTCATTAATTAAGCCACCGCGACTCCCTCCAGGTTAGCGTCTTGCTCATTGGGCCACCCGACCCCCCTTAAGGATATCGAACTAAGCCACCCGACTCCCCTTAGACTGGGATCCGCCGCAAATAGACCTAATCGATTAATAAGAAGGTAAAGAATTCGCGACGGTGAACCGGTAAAACAGGTTTTAATGTAATAGGCCGTGGAGAGAGAGACGTGTACAATACAATAAACACACAAGCTATTATATATACACCTTGGTTAATATAATACTTCATTTATAACTCCTCTTAACAAACGACTTTAACACATGCGCATTATATCGCAAGGTCTGTCATTCAGTTAAGTAGCGTGGTTTCGATTCCCCGTTTGTACGTCCATTTCTCCGGTTCCCCAAGTTTCCGCATTACATCGCAATGTCTGTGATTAAGTTAAGTCACATGGTTTCGATTCTTCAATTGTACGCCCATTTCGACGGGTCCCCGGGTTTCCGCCAGCGGTTAAAGGAATCGTCTTAACAAATAAAACTTAACTGGGACATTTCGATGATTTTAAACAGACACGCATTTTGTATTTATTTTGGATAATATTGTAAAATTTAAAAACTGAAACTGAAAGACTCGGATACAAAGACACACCAAATAGGTTTATATTATTTTCTTTCCTTGTGGAAAGCTGAATAATATATATTATGTCAAATCTCTAAGGACACCATTGAGAATAAACCAGTCCGCACAGTGTAATTTTTTGCTGAGTTTCAAAAATCAATTCAATCAATTCAATCCAATCAATCCAATCAATCCAATCAATCCAATCAATCCAATCAATCCAATCAATCCAATCAATCCAATCAATCCAATCAATCCAATCAATCCAATCAATCCAATCAATCCAATCAATCCAATCAATCCAATCAATCCAATCAATTCAATCAATTCAATCAATTCAATCAATTCAATCAATTCAATCAATTCAATCAATTCAATCAATTCAATCAATTCAATCAATTCAATCAATTCAATCAATTCAATCAATTCAATCAATTCAATCAATTCAATCAATTCAATCAATTCAATCAATTCAATCAATTCAATCAATTCAATCAATTCAATCAATTCAATCAATTCAATCAATTCAATCAATTCAAAGGATAAATCCTGTTTATTTTGTATAATAAAATATTTACATTTTATACAAAGTAATATATCATATAGACAAAACAATGTGAACATTTTATTAATCTTGTATAATATCAAAATGAGATAACTGTTTCGTTGACTGGCAACCCATATTTAAGATTTAAAATGACCAAATAATGTATAAAATTCGACAAACTGCTCGTAACTGGTAACGCATACTAAATATTGAAATAAGCCCCGTCCCTCGTTTGTTTGGGGAAATCGTTAAATGTGACGTGTGAATGTTTAAAATTTGTCACATCACTTTCTCTAAATATGTTATTTTCTAACAAAGGCTGAAACTGTTGACTACATCGTTTAAATAATCGCGTTCTGCGTCTCGTCTTATATTATAGTTTTCATACTCAAATGAAATGAGAGAGAGAGAGGGGGAGGGAGAGAGGGGGAGGAAGGGGAGAGAGAGGGGGGAGAGAGAGAGAGGGAGGGGGGGAGAGAGAGAGAGGGGGGAGAGAGAGAGAGAGAGAGAGAGAGAGAGAGAGAGAGAGAGGGGGAGAGAGAGGGAGGGACAGAGAGAGAGAGAGAGAGAAAGAGAAAGAGAGAGAGAGAGGGAGAGAGAGAGAGAGAGAGAGAGAGAGATGGGGTTTAACGTCCACTCGACAAAAACTAGGTCATTTTGGGACTAACGTATAGTTTTCAATTTTTATTTCAATAATTCGCTTGTGTGTAGGGGTCTTTAGCAGTGGGGGTGCCCAGAGGAAACCCACGAGGTTGAGCAAGTGAAATGAAATTGGCTTTAACTGTTCTGCTCCGACTTTGCCAATCTGATTAAAACACAGATCCTATTTGTTTATGTTTTTATAGTTCAAAATTACGTTTACTTGTCTTCACAACTGGCCTTCGAAAGAATAAATAATATAAATGAAGTTTAGATCTGTATTTTAATCAGGTTGCGACTGGGCTATATGAAGATCTGAAGACGTACATACGCCAGGTTGTGTGTTATGGGTAAAATTATGCACGGGTAGCGGCGTTACGGCCTATTCTTATATCGAATTCCAACTGTCAAGGGTTCTGTTACGTTAACGCCAATGTGTACCCGAGACCTCGTTTTTTTCAGTTTTGATACCAATAGAATACTAATTTTATTTTTGAAAGCACAAACTAGGTCATTTCGGGACTAACAATTGGTTCAATTTTATTGGAATCTTTAACACTGGTAGTAAACCGGAGGATCAGGAGAAAACCCACGAGGTTAGACAAGCGATTCTATTTCTTGTCACGTACAACCGGGGAAGCGAACTTTAAATTTATCGCGCATGCGCTAACCATTCGGTCAACCAACCCACTCCAAAAAAAAAGTAGGACACTACTCCACCATTTTATTTCGCCTCACGCATTTCATAAATTACCACTTCATCTGAAATAATACATTTTTTTTACAATCAATCTACATGACCGAATTTCTACGGCCATTCACCTCCGACCAACCGTAACGGAAGTAGCCTACTTCACAGAATAAGAATAGCACTTCATCAAAATGAACGTCAGTGGGTCTCTTCCATCAAATACTTGTACAGGTCTGATAATTATTGGTCAGTGATATATTCTCTATATTTAACAACTTATAGAAAGTCTAAGGACTTCTAATGATATATTTATTCTCTATATAATTACTTATTTCTGTACACAAGGAGCAGTCCATTTGCTGATTACACTATTTTGCTTGAACAGGCCTACACTATTTTGACTATTACGTTTTTAGGACTTCAAATTCTGTCTTGTGGTTTGGATTGTTCGTACTTGGTTTTTATTTCATTGATAGAAAGTTAAAGTACTCCTATATAAATACTTGGCCTAGAGTAACGAATGTTAAGAGTCTATTTAGTTATCTATTCGAGACCGATACATTTGTTCCCATGTCCGAAATGAAAAAACAGTTTTACATGTGAAGTGTCGTCGGGTGGACACCTTGTTTGAATAAAAGGGATATAAAGTAGATAATTGGAAATAAATTGAAATAAATTGAAATGAACTTGTGTTTAACGTCCTACTCAGGAGTGGATTGGGGCCGGGGACCCTTTACTGACCGCGGAGCCCGGACGGGGGAGGGGTCCTGGTGCTCTCCCCGTTGACAATTTTGAAATATGAACCCCAAATATGCGATTTGGTGGCATATCTGATTATAATCTCTGTCAAATAATATATCTCATAAATCGATCAATTTATTCCAAACCCCACAAACAGGGAACACGTTACAGGTGACTTAATTATTAGTAAATTTGCGGGCAACAGTGTCGGGTGAATCCGATGAAATTTTTAATGAAATTCGGAATTCCCTTTGCAGAATTCCGAATTCCTGCCCACACCCAGCCCAGAAAGTCTATAATATCAGCCCATTCCAGTTCGTCATCGCTCAATGATCGATCCAATAGTCCCCCCTCCCCCCACCATATAATGTTCAGCAGAAAAAGGTGTTTTTTTTAGACGATTTGGACTAAATTATTTTTTCATTTTTTGTCCGACCAGCCCTTCGGACTGGCCCTTCGGACTGGTCTGCGCCGACTGGGCTAAAGAAAACGGGCATACGTCGTACAGTGTGCTACGGGCGTAATTTCGCTCGCACAGATTCGCTACGGAATTCCAACTCGCAAGAGTGTACGCCTATGTGTACAGTGTACACGGGACTTCGGTTTTCGTCCCATTCGAAGGAATACACAGTCACCCCCCCCCCCCAATCCACTGTCCCTGTTGTTATTTATTGTTTGTTTGTAGTGTAGTCCCATTGAACTTGTTGTTTGGGATATTAAATGTGTCTTATCCGTGGGTTTGTCTTGTGTGATTTGTTTGTGTTTGGTGCAGTCCTCCTTCAACTTACTATTAACAGTTAGCGAGGAAATAAAGTCGTTGATAAGAAAGAGAGAGGACTTAGGGGTTAACGTCCACTAGGTCATTTGGGGACTAATATGGTTTAATTTTATTTCAATAATTCGCTTGCGCGTAGGGTCTTTAGCACTGGGAGGAAACCGGAGAAAACCCACGATGTTGGACAGGCGACCCTACTCCTTGTCACGTACAAACGGGGATTCGAAACTACGCCAGTTAAAAATAAAGATTTATAAATTTGGTTTAGAGAATGTGGGGGGATTAATATAAAAATGGTCTTTATGAGTGATTAACGGATCAAGAGATATAAAGTTTGAACAGCCATCAACTCCTGGCATCAATTTAATTAAATGGAATCTTGGGGATTTGGCGATAAATTTCGGGATTATGTAGAAACCTTTGGAGAACCTGGAAGCCAATATAGATCTAGGGATATGATATTTACGATTGCATGGCCGCCATGTTGAAGTATAAATAATGTTTATGTACCAGTAAACAAAACAACCTTTATAAATAAATATAACTTTGGCACCGTATGACGGACTGGCAGATTATAGACATATAAAAAATGGCGTCGTGCGTCAATAACAACATAGTTTTATTATGATTAACATTATAACAAATCCTTGGTTTATATCCAAATATGGGTAAAGTTGGCCAGTGGATGTATTTGACAATATTCCTCAGTCCCAATCTGAATGATTGAGAGAGAGAGAGCTGGGATTTAACGTCCAATAGACACAAACTAGGTAATTTCAGGAAACGGGAGGACCCGGAGAAAACCCACGAGGTTGGACAAGCGACCCTTCTCCTTGTCACGTTCCATCGGGGATTCGAAATTACGCCAGTTGATTCTTTAACATGCTTTATGATACAGCACGCAAGGTTCTAACCATTGGGCCATCTACCCCCCCCCCCGCTCGTGATGTTGTTGGGTCGACGATCATCTGGACTACGATCCAAGATCAGACGTTTAATCAATAAGATTACAAATACAATAACTTTCATATTTGTATGATTACAATTACTAGGATTGTCTGTCAGGGTGTTTTTGTAATACCCGAAGACAGAGGCGGACCCAGGAAATCCTGTTAGGGGGGGGGGGGCTCCCCCTGGATCCGCCTCTGACCGAAGATGTACGGTACACGGCTGTGCGGTTTTCATGTGGTCCACTTTTGTTGAGCTAATCTAGGATAGTTGGGGGCATGACATTTTAGGCTTGGAGTACCCCCCCCCCACCAGAAACCCGACAGACTTACATTCTGATGATACCACATATACGTGCATTGATATGATATATGAGAAAATTGGTAGGCCCTACAGTTTTCAGCTAATCCAGGGGATATTGTCATTCTGTTGGCAATAAATGACAAACAAGACAAAGGGAAGTAACTCTTTCTACATAGCCTAATTGAGTATGCAAGAGAAAGAGAGAAATAGGGTTTAGGTCCAATCGAAACAAAGTACAATGTAGGTCATTTCGGGACTAACATGGTTTAATTTTATTTTAATAATTCGCTTGCACGTAGGGGTCTTTAGCAGTGGGAGGCAAACGGAGAAATCCCACGAGGTTGGACAGACGACCCTACTCCTTGCCACGTACAACTAAGGATTCGAAACCACTTAATGACAGTGTGCACCTGCCAATCATTCTGCCATTCCCCACCCCTCTTTCGACATAGCATAATTAAGTATGGAAGAGAGCACTACGTGCACCATAAACCAATCTGAATAATAACTCCTCAAAATTACAGAATGTGTACAAATATTTCAATGGAATTCCGCACAATATGACAAACAAATTAGACATGCAATGTGTAAAAATATTTCCCACCCTCCCCCAAAGTTACAATAAATGGATAAAACCTCATAAATATAATATCAGATTGGAGGCGAAACTGGTAATGTCAATTTACATTCAATAGAAAAAACTCATTTCAGGACTAACATTTCAATAATTCGCTTGCCCGTAGGGGTCTTGAGTAGTGGGAGGAAACTGGAGAACCCGGAGAAAACCCACGAGGTTAGACAAACGACCTTACTCCTTGTTATGTACCATTTCACCTGACGACTAAGTGAAAGACCTTATGATGCATTGCACTAGCTTTAAACCATCCCCCCTTATGCAGTGAGCTTGAAGTGCGATTTTGCCCGGACAGCGCCACTAAGGCTAACTGTCCAGTGTACTTTTATGGCCTTGCTAATATGTACAGGACCTTGACAAGGGGTAACCATGCTCAAAAATCCTGACTTAACTTTCTCGGCCAACTCTGGGATCCAAAAATGTAACCTCCAGGTAGTGAGAAAGCGTCTTACTCACTAAGCCCCCTTTTCTTTGAAGAGAGAGAGAGAAATGGGGACTAACATATGGTTTTTAATTTTATTTCAATAATTCGCTTGCCCGTAGGGGGAGGAAACCGGAGTACTTGGAGGAAACCCACGAGGTTTAGAAGGCACCCCTATCTCAATGCCACATACGCTCACACCAGGGCTTGAAACCACAGCAAGCTAGAGGTCTAAGCGTGGCACTCTAGACCACTAGGCCATCCAAACCCCCCTTTCTTTGAAACAATAGAACAATACAAAACTCTGAGACCAGATTACGAATAAAAAGGAATGAATTTATTGATAAAAATATTGTAAATGAAGTATTTTTTATTTTTTAAATTAAGGGGTGAGTTTAGATTTTGTAGAAAAAGCTAACCACCAAACCAAGATGGCGACACAAGCAGCAACGAATTCACTTTGTATATAGGTTCCTTGCCATACTCCCTGGAATATAAAATACAATATTTAAATTACTTAATCATTCACAATACCTCTTTATTAGCAGTATGAGCAAACAGAAACAAGTACAAGAGTCAGCCGCGGGGCCGGAGGCCTCTGGGGCCATAGACCGCCCATTATCTTCAAATTTTTTTACAGGTTAGCCCCGCCCATTCTGACCTCTGATTGGTCAATCTTTTTTGGGTTGATTTCTTGAAAACTAGAGGTCGGATCGTCTTTACGATTGTTGTAAAATGATCCTTGAGTCAAAGTCAACTCAGTGACATAAAAAAATTGGATCCTAAACGTACACATTCAAGTTTTTGTAAAGATCTATTTTTCTATGCGTGGGTATATTTCTAAGAGATTTGGTCATCCAGACACGTAAAATAACTACGGATGGGTATTTTTTTAAGTGATTCGGCCATCCAGGCACGTAAAATAAATACATGTCACGTGATTCGTCACTTTTGGGAAAATGGCTACCCTGAGTCACAAGAGAAATTTCTCCAAGAATTTTTATGGTTTCGAGATTGGAATCCACTTATATTTGAAACTAAATCAAAGAGGTTTAGCTTTTTGAACTGGGGGCCTGTTTCTAGAAATTTTATAATTGATAAACTCCAAATTTTAGTAATTTTTTGGGACAATATTTGATTGATTTTACTGTTTAGCCAAACAAAGTTGAAGTATTTACTAAAATTTGGAGTTTATCTTTTGCCAAATTTCAAGTTAAACAGCAAACAAAAAATGAGTTAGGGGAAGCATTGAACTAAACTGCTAATTAAGACAGGCATACACCATACAGTGTGCACTACGGCCTACTCTTATATCAAATTCCAACTGCCAATGTGTATGCCAAAGTGTACACAAGACCTCGGTATCCATACCAGCCCAATGACTAGACAGTTGTCCTTGCCAGACCCTCCATCATATACACTTGATGTTTATCTATATAAAAGGGAAGTAACTCTGTATATCAACTTACACCATGGCTAATGTTTATTGTAAATAGAGGAGTAATAGCTGATACATCTTCATTATTTCTTCTAGCCTGTAAAATAAACATTACAAATTCAATATCTACTAAATTTCTAATTATATACACAGACATTTCAGGCATATCAAAATGGCTGGGCCCAACCTCGACAAAATCCCTTGTAAAATAATCATATGTCCAGTGATATAAGGAAGGACATCATTCAACTACATATGGATCAACAACACAATATCACTCATAATATCGGCTATATTAAACACACATTATATATGCAAGAGCTAAATCTGCCTTAATTAACTTATCCAGACCATGATCAATCGTCCATGTCATCACTAGTCTGCCATATAAAGCGGATTGGAATACATTTTTTAAAAAATATTCAAACTTAAAAAACGGATAATGTTGACTTTGTTTCTTATTGTATCAACTGTAGGTAATGGTCGGAGCTATTCTGAAATTCAAAGGCTAATTTCTTTGTTCATAAAGGAGCAATGTGACTGAAATTTTCGGCATATTCTATTAACATTAGCTAGTTTTTAACCATAATAGCAAGAACTGTCAAGCCTTTATCTAATGTTCGATAATGCTCCTTTGATGTTAATAAGACAATACAAACAAAAAAGAAAATGAATGAAATTAAATGGGTTTAATGTCCTACACTTTTGCGCCTAACCTGGGCTAATTGAAGACGGGCACACGCCATACAGTGTGCTACGAGCGAAATTTTTGCCCGGGCTGCAACTGAATTCCATTTGCCAAGGGATCTTTTACGTGCACGCCTATGTGTACATGGGACCTAGGTTTTTCATCACATCTAAATGACAAGGCAGCTGTCCTTGTCAGGCCCTCTATCTGCATCATTTAGTAATTGTATACAGGTCACAATTTTATGGAATACAATTACTGTACTGCTTATTGCTGGATAAAGACTAGTTGAAACGTCGCTTAGTAATAGAGAGTGAGATAATAATAATAATAATCTCGTCATTTTACAAGGGTAGCAAATTAGGCCTCAGGCCTATTTTCGATTTGGCCCTTGGCACAGATCGTGCGAATGATGAAGAACTCTGGGGAAACCTGCCTAATCAGACAGGAGACCAAATATCCCTCTCACTTACAACGATAAAAGTTCTTGCCCCGAGCTGGAATTGAACCCTCGATGCATTGGTGAGAAGCTGGCTCTCTATCGCCACGGCCATCCGACCAGCTAAGTGGGGTTTAACGTACATTCACAAACTAGGTCATTTTGGACCAACATATTTTTATTACAACAATTCGTTTGCCCGTAGGGGTCTTTAGCAGTGGTAGGAAACCGCAAGACCCGGAGAAAATCCACGAGGTTGAGTAGGCAACCCTACTCTTTGCCATGTACAAAAGGGGATTCGGAACCACGCCGGTTGACTCAATGACAGGCTTTATAATATGCGTGCATGCTAATGATTGTAACTGACTACGATTTGTCTTTTTTTTATTGTAAATTGTGACCTGTATACTCTAGTTCAATTACTAAATGTACATAATTCAATCACTCAACTCCCTGAAACCATTTCACATGAATCAATGACAGATAATTTAATCTACCACCAGGCGAAATCAGTTCATTTTTTAAATAAATAGAAATTCTCACCTTTTTTAAAGCCGAAAATCCCTCTTCATCATAAAATCTGGCTTCATAATTTCCTGATCTGAGTGTTTTATATTCATCAGTTACTGTAATCTGATATTGGTTTGTTACGGTTGTACGAACAGCTGGTATCATTCTACCAGCTACATCAGCAAACAGATTAATATTCTACAAATATATACAGTAACCCATGGATTAATTTTATTTCAAAAATTCATTTTAACAGGTGTGGACTAACAATGGTTCAATTTCATTTCAAAAATTAGCTTGTACATAGAGATTGTTAGCAGTGGGGGGGGGGGGGGGCTGGAGGATCTAGAGAAAACCCCAAGACTGTACAGACGACACTACTCCTTGTCACGTACAAGCGGGAAAGCGAAATCATGCCGCTAGACTCAATGACAGAGCTTGTGATTTCACCCATATGCATACGTTAAATAACTACCCTACACACACCCTTCCAAGATTCCGAGTGAAGAAATTTTGCCATACTATACAAATCGAAATATAGAATCTAACAATTTCATTTCTTACCCAGATCAACTACCAATTTTAATACAAGTAACCGTTTACCTAGCGCTGTAAATTCCATGGAACCCGGAATAATTATAACTCCTTAATCGGAACTAATAGTGCGGCACCAGACAGCCTATCACTACCAACCAAAAGCGGTCTTTATACCCAAAATTTTAGCCTCAACAGGCCTAGATTACTCCCTAATCTATCTGCCAACCCCCAACAGACAGTAACAAATTTAAC
Organism: Patella pellucida; assembly: GCA_917208275.1. NCBI lineage: Eukaryota > Metazoa > Mollusca > Gastropoda > Patellidae > Patella > Patella pellucida. The sequence goes on along the minus strand of OU795042.1, from coordinate 2,605,889 downwards.
AATCTGATTAAAACAGATTCTATTACGTTTTTTAGAGTTCAAATTTTGTTTTACTTGTTATAATATAATGATGTGAGGAATTAGCCAATGAAACGACCTGTTACGACAATTTCTTGACGTTCTCTACTCGGAACTCTTTGTAAACCACTAGAAAAATCAACGCTGATTGATTAATTAATGTCTTTAACTAACTGGTAAGATCTTCATACAGTGTAGGCCATCGAAAGTATAAAAAACCGAAATATAGATATACATTTTAATCAGATTGCAAATAAAAAAATATATAGTTCTGTTTACTCTACCTGCAAGCCATTTTTACATGTTAGCGTAAACTGTGAGATAAATACGGTTTCCGTAGAAACAGTTGTCTCTGATGTTGTATATGTTTCACTCGTCACTACTGGCCCCAAACATACATCAGCTAAAAAAAAGGAAATAAGAGATTAGAAAACTAAAAGATTAACTACAGGTACCAGTAATTGGAGGAGTAGTAAGGTTTGTTGGCATAACATGCGTGCTGTATGATAATGCCTGCCAAGGAGTACACTGGCCTAGTTTTGCATACCCGGTTGTACATGACAAGGTGTAGGATCGTCTTCCAATCTCGCAGGTTTTCTCCAAGTCTTCCCACTACTAAACACCCCATGTCGAGTGAACGTCAAACCCCATTTCTCTCTCCCCTGTTAGAGTAACATCTTGGTGGGTCACAGTAATTAAAGTTATTTAGTGTGGTTTCATCTTGACAGCGAGCCATTGCCAGAGAAAATCATCAGGATATTCCAGCTGGATACCTCGTTGTCAGTGGTGCAGAACCAGGGGCCTGGCTGGCTAGGAACAACATATTAGTCGTTCAGCAGATTGGACAAAGAAAAAAGGGTCTTGTGACCATCTATCCACCATTTTTTTTCTGACTTTTTTTAATCAATAATGAACCTCTTTCTCCTGACATTATGAGCAGAACCCTTAATCTGATTGGTGGATAAATACACCAGGTACCCTCTCATATCAATATGATTAAAAGTGTAAGCTTGTTGTTATTTTGCAATCTGTTCCGATGTTCGACTCAGCCGGTGTTTGCCACGAACACACTTTTACTTTTCATAAACCGGTCAGATAAATCGGCTTTTTTAGAGCCTCCTTAGAATTTTGGACTACAGAAACGATACGAATAGTGAGGCTGTAAAACCTGTATTTATGAAAATGTAATTTGATAAAACTAAATCTCCATACCCGAAGTAAAAACTGTTAAAACAGCGAGAACTAATATCGTCAACATCTTGCTTGTGGTTGCTGCCATCTTGAAAGAGAACGTGTCAATAGAGGGCGCAGAGAAAAGGGAGATAATTCTACAAGAACTTGGATTCAGCGGCCCCAGGACAGGCAATAATTACGTAATAAGCGTACAGTTGTAAATAATAATTGAAAGGTCTAGGAAAATCCGAGAGGGTATTGATGTATTACCATTGATCATAAACATTATCCGCATGAATGGACGTACCCCAGGCTTTCTTCCTGGTAGATGTCAATTAGCGTTTTTGTCTTTTATTCACACAAAATGAGACACGAGCGGCGCTAGCTAGACCACTAAAGACACAACAATTCATCATCAAAGACCCTGAGCTTATTATAGTAAATGCAGGGAAGGCACTACACGCAAAACAAACAAACAATCAAAAAATCTACAAGATAAACCTGCGGACAAGACAGAAAATAGACATTGCACTAAACACTAAACAATTATCAAATCAAGTGAATGGATCCAGGGGCCAGCCGTAAGCGTCCACTGCGCTGTACAGTCCCCCCAGGCCTGTGTTGTGGTACAGGCTTCACTAAAATGATTTACAAAAAAGACGTAACAAAAAATTTTAACAATTAGGGCGATAATCCGGACAGAAACTCGGAAAACGCTAAAATAATAAATGTAGTGAGCAAACAGGAGCAAAGTAACAAGTCCACCGCCATTTTTATTTGCCGTCAACCAAATTGATGAGCCTGTGTTTAACCCGATTTAATAGAATCTCAGGCGTGGTCGAGGTTATCAAGCGTTGATAGTTGGATTTTTTTTTATTAATTAAAAGTCAATTACGGTACTCCATCTGAGTAGGCCTTTAGCGTGCATTAAGCGGTGAGAATTTTTTTATTTTCCGAAAAATGCAAATCACGCATTGTTACTGCAAGATATTTTAGCTTGCCACCAGCTTCTATTTAAAGGTTATAGCATGGACCTATGTTTATATATGAAATGAAATGAATCGAAGTGGGATTTAACGTCCTACTGTTCTGCTCCTAAACCGGAATTCTCGTCGTTTTGGTTTTAAATGACTGTTGTCCATATGCTCAAACAAAATATACCAACACATTAAATATACCCAGATATTAATCGTAATGTAGCCTCCATTTCCAATGTGACATAGGCCGGTTAATAAATGAAATGACGTGAAATGAAATGGGGTTTAACGTCCTACTGTTCTGCTCCGACCGGGATAATGAAGACGTGTGCTATGGGGGAAATTATTTCCCGGAAAGCGGCGCTATGGCCTACAAGGTTACTCATATCGAATTCCAACTGCTGTGGGATCTTTTACGTGCAAGCCGATGTAACACGTGACCTTGGTTTATCGTCACACCCAGACAACTGTCCTTCTCGGGACCTCCTACTACTGCACCACTGATAAGTCGGAAACACGCCGGAAAATCCCGACGAACTTCCTCGGACAACACCGGGAACAATGCGGTTAACAGCTTTCCAAAGGCCTGCTCACAAAATGAATAAACAATTCGTGATTTCATATCTTTATTTTTTATTAGAAAACATGTTTGGTCTATTTACTATAGCTAATAGGCCTAGAAAGAAAAATGTTTTTTGATAGAAAAAAAGAAAATTTAAATAAAAAAATCATAATAAGAATTTTCTGAGTGAAAAAGATTAAAAAATGTGGATAATTTCAATAAAAATGCATCAATATTGATTTTCCAGGGGGGGGGGACGCCGATACACCCTGACGCCACCAATCAGTGCAAGAGAGAGAAATGGGGCTGAACGTCCACTTAATACAACTAGATCATTTCGGGACTAACATATGGTTTAATTGTTTAATTTTATTTCAATTATTCGCTCGCGCGTAGGGGTCTTTTTGCAGTGGTGGGAAACCGGAGTGCCCCGAGGAAAACCACGAGGTCGAGAAGACGCCACATACGGTCACACCAGGGCTCTAAACCACAGAGGTGGCCGGCCAGCTAGAGGTCGAAGTGCGGCACTCTAGACCACTAGGTCATCCAAATCCCCTGTCAATCAGTGCAAAATAATTCTGTATTTGACTATGTGCGAAATTCGAGCTTGAATTCCCGGATTACAAAGTGCAAGTCTACAGCTGACAGAAGGAAGAGGGGAAACCCCCCCGGAAAACACACCGGTAAAACCCCGATGAACCTTTTCGGCCAACACCGGAATCTAACAAGAGGCCTCCAGGTTAGCGAGCCAGCGTCTTACTCACTTAGCCGCTCCTTACCTTAGATATGATTCGACATTATAATGAATAGGCCTACCGTAGGAATAACATTGAAGACATGACTAGGTTAAAGAAGACAAAAAACACCTTCTATATCAGGACCGTATGTAGGATTTTAAAAGTGGGGGTGCAGTAGAGAGATGGGGCGCCATAGCCTAAACGTAACTGAAGGGCGCCTTTAAAACTGACCGACTGACCGGTGCCTTGAGAGCATTACTGTGTGATCATAATCAACACTGTATTCATTTATAATTGAAAGATTTATCGGGGCGCCTTATTTTTCTGGGGTGCAATGTGCCCCCTTCCCCTTTGCACCCCCGCTAAATACGGCCCTGTTCTATATTACTTATGGCGTTTTGTCCTCCGCATAACATTTACATGTAATGTCGTGACTTTCAAAATATCTTCGATATGCGAAAATTAAAAAAAAAAGTTTACAGGTATATCGACAAATTTTAAAAATATAACTTATAATAAAAATAATATAGGCTATTAAATAATAACAATTGAAATACATTGAATGACATTGAATTACTGAATAATAACAATTGAAAATTATCACTGTTCACTGTTAATTATAATTTTAAAAAAAGGCCTAAAACACGGACTATAGTAAATTATTGAATTATAACAAATTAAAATTAGTATTAAATGATAACAAATATAAAACATTAAATAATAACAATTGAAATATATTAAATAATTAAATAATAACACATAAAAAATACTATTAAATAAAGAACAACAATTGGAATATATGAAATAAATTTATAATAAAAATTAAGTATTATTCTTAAATGACAATAGCTGGAATATTCTTTAATAATAACAATTGGAATATATCAAACACAGGATATCGAGCCAACATCTTACTCGCTTAGCCACCGCGGCTCCCTATCTTAAATATGAAAGAGAGAAAGAAAGAAAGAAATGGGGTTTAACGTCCCACGCTTAAGCACCTAACCTGGGCTAATTGAAGACCGGCAAAGAGAGAGAGAGAGATGGAGTTTAACGTCCACTCGACACAAACTAGGTCATTTCGTGACTAACGTATGGTTTTCAATTTTTATTTCAATAATTCGCTTGCGCGTAGGGGTCTTTAGCAGTGGGAGGAAACCGAAGTGCCCAGAGGAAACCCACGAGGTTGAGAAGACGCATCTTAAATATAATTTGATATTGATATGAATAACAATGAAGATATGTCAAGGTGTAAAGAAGATAATACATATCTTCCTATATTACCATCGTGGGGGGGGGGGTCTTCCGCATAATATTTGCACGTATTGTCATGGTTTTCAAAATATTTTCGATGTGCTAAAATCAAAAACTAATTTACAGATATATGGAAGTGAAGCAAATTTTAAATAAAAATATAAATGATAACAAAATAAAATATACATGTATTAAATAATAGCATTTGAAATAAATTAATAACAATTGAAATAAAATAATAGCAATATAAATACAATAATTACAATTGAAACAAATGATAACATATGATAATTATTATTTTTTAAAAAAACCCAAACAAAATAGAATAAATTGAATATTAACATTTCAAATACATATATATAGGGGATTATTAAATGACAACAAATGAAAACTTGTATTAAATAACAGATATAATATATTAAAGGATAATAATTAAAAATTATTATTGAATAACTGATATGTTATTAAATCATAACAATTGAAATACATTAAATTGCTAAATAATAACAAATGGAATATGTTATCAAATGATAACAATTGAAATAAAATAATAACAAATGAAAATCATTATTAAATTGTAACAAATATAATATATTTTACAGAATAACAATTGAAATCAATTGGAATTTTCTGAATAATAACAATTTTAACTTAGATTATTATTAAATAATTATATACAATTGAAATAAATTAAATGCTTAATATAAATTAATTTCACGGTAAGACAAAAACATCAATATTGGTATGGACCAATAATACCGGGTCGTAAAGTAACGGACAAATAATTCAGGTTAGGGATGGGCCAATAATTCGAGTTTGGATGTTAAACGTCCCGATGCCCCTTAATATGGGAACCTGATGGAACCGAGTAAACGCAGATGTATTTAGAGGACTGTTATACCCCTTCCCCCTTCCTCCTCGCTATTCAACAAATCGAATTCCAAGTATGGTCCATATTAAGTCACAATACGTAATACCATGAATTGTTAAAGATGTGTTATGTAAGATTTATATAAGAGCTGTTCTTTCTAGCTATAATAGCTCATAAATAGATAATACCAAATTAATACATTGAAAATTAAGTTCAAACTACTTTATTCTGGGTGAAGTTATAAGTGTTTGAAGATGGAGCTTAGATTGTAATGATACTAAAGATACATTATGTAAGATTTAGATAAAGAGCTGCCCGTTCTAGCTATAATAGAAGATAAAATATGAATATATTGAAAATTTAGTTCAAATTACTTATTCTGGGGGAGAGAGAGAGAAATGGGGTTTAACGTCCACTCAACACAAACTAGATCATTTCGGGACTAACATATTTTATTTCAATAATTTGCTTGTGCGTAGGGATCTTTAGCAGTGAGAGGAAATCGGAGTGCCTGGAGGAAACCAACGACGCTGAGAAGGCGCCCCTATCTCCATGTCACATACGCTCACACCAGGGCTCGAAACCACAGCCGTAAGCCAGATGTGGCCGGCCAGCTAGAGGTCAAAGCGCGGCACTCTAGACCACCAGGCCATCCCAACCCCACATTTGAAGATGCAGCGTAAATCGTTTGTTATCGTAGCAATGCTACTTACAATTTTGATATCACAGGTTTAAAAATCCCTGTTAATCTTGGCCACTCGATGATCTAGAGAGTTGATTATAGGCCTGTCATGTACATAAATAATAATTTATATAATAATTGAAGCCAAAAGCAAGATCAGGAATAGGCAGATTTAGCTCTTACATAATGTATCTTTAAATGTTCAATAATACACGAAATGCTTTACATAAATTACCTAAAAAAAAACATGAATATTGGTATTTAATAAAAAAAAAAAAAGGCCAAAAGCAAGATCTGGAATAAATTGTAAATAATATTCCATTGAATGCTTTACATAAATTTCCTATATAAAAACATCAATATTGGTATTTTAAAAAAAAAAACCGATATCTAGTCTTGGCTTGATCGATTTGTTTGATATAAATTACGTTACTATGACAACCAAATCAATTAAGAAATCATTAGAAATAAGATTTAATCAAAGGAGAATGGAATGACTTTATAACGTGGAATGAGCTAGAGGGCGAGTTGGCGTCCATAGGGTATTATTGGTTTGCTTTTCTTGTGTTATGGCTTGACAACGGTATTACAGAAGAAAGTGATTAATGAACCGTCAGCTGCCGAGAAAAGCCGGAAAAGTATGGAAAAACCCGATGTACAATGCCTACGGAAAAGGATTACAGGGAAGATGAAATTAAAATCATCTTAGAAATTAGAATGCATATGGCTTTAACAATGAAATGAAATTGGTAACGTCCTACACTTCGGCTCTGACTAGGATAATGAAGACGGGCATACGCCATAGTGTTTGCTATGAGGGCCATTTTGCCTACTCTTATATCGAATTCCAACTGCCAGTGGATTTATTACGTGGAAGCCAATGTGTGAATGGGTACTCGGTTTTCCATCCAATCCGCAGGATTACATAGCTGCACTTGCCAGGCCCTCCGTCCTGACAAGGGAGAAACCACGTCGGAAAGTCCCGGTGAACTTTCTCAATCAATGCAGGGATCGAATTCTCGACCTCCAGGCTAGTTAACCAACGTCGTACCCAGTTATAGTCAACATGACTCCCGCCCTACCGGTTCCCTACAGACAAAAGCAGGGTACATTATTTAGTGAAATGCCCCGGTCGTTCTTTGGAAATTGGTGGTGTAAGAGCAATAATGAAAGTCGGGGAGTGGGGGTAATAAACCCCTCGTGGTCTTGAGCAGATCCACCCAATCAAACCAACCCCAATTCCTTCATATTTTTGGTTATGTTTGATGAATATAATGATGTCGTTCGTTCTTTGGTGCTTAACGTCCACTTCCTTCTAGTGTGATATCGCAGACAGTATCCTTTAGATACTTGGAAAACCATTTTTTTTTTTTGTATATTTTGAAACACAGGTTCCCCAGCAACGAAACATACCCCGCTTCCTGCTAAAACGATTTGCCGTTACTATTCGAGACATCGTAAAGGAAGGGAAGTATTAGTAGTTGGGCCTAGTATATGTCACGTGAGATGTTGTCAGACACGTGACTATTATGGTGTGAGTATTTGCATATCTATAAAATGAAATGAAAAAGGGTTTAACGTCCTACTCTTCTGCTCCCAAACTGGGCTAATGAAGACGGATGCATATCTATAAAAGGGGAAACCCCAATAATTCTATTTCACTTCTACATGTATTTCCTAATAAATTAACAATAACAATTAAACAATAATAACAATTTTTTAAACATAGAACAGCCTTTGTCCTTCTAAGGATGTTGGCCAGGGGTCGGTTGCTCAAAATTAAGTAATTTTAACGGTCCATTAAACTCTAACGGACATATCTTGTTAACGTGTTGTTTGTTAAATTTCCGTTAGATTTACTACAGAAAACACTATAGAATACTTTATTTTTTCCTTTAGAAATACTAGCATAAATCTGTAGGACAAATTTGCACCACAGAATGTTCTGGGCCTTTATTTCCAGCAACAATCTTTCTCTCCGTTAAAAGATAACGGAGCTTTGAGCAACCGGCCCCGAGAAGACTAGTGGGAAGACTATTTCGTTTTCCTAGTGTTTGCAAATGTTTGTGATTTGGAAGCAATCAGGGGCAGGTAATAAATAATGATTAACGTGTTAATAATAAAAACAACAATAAAGCCCATTAAACCGCTTCTAAAATTAAAAACAGAATGTTGAGATTGTCCCTGCTCGATATCTGTTCGTATGGCAACCAGATGCATAACAATGGTGACTAGAGTACACAAATGAAATGTCTGATGACTCTGACCTATGTTGTCATAGTAACCGGGTCTCCATTTTTCAGGTAAATGTGAAGAATATACTGCCGCTGTTAACATAAATAAACAAATCACCAAGGTGATGTGATTTAATGACGTCATACTACAGTCGTTGCTATAGTAACAGAGCCAGTAACGCGGGAACACCGGCGCTGTCAACCAAACGCCAAATAATGCGTAAGGAATAATCATAAGACATTTGCGTTGCCACGACGACGTGTTGGTATACTTGATCTTGCCGATTGAAGTTATCACAAAAGTAACGGTTGCCAAGACAACTGTGACAGGAATGTAATACGGTTCCAATATTTCGTACATTTCTCGTTGTGAACAGATATACATGGAGCCAATGGCTATGGAGTAGCTATACAGGGTGATGCCTGAGTAGTCAAAGAGAAAAAAAACGTAATGACTTTTTAGAGATTTAGAACACATCAAATGCGCGAATGAACTCAGTAAGGTCATGGCCACACAGCCAATAGAAAACATCAATATTTTCTTGCCGTCGTCATTGGATACGAGATCGTAGGTTTGTCCGTAATATGAAGTTTGTAGAATTATAAAGATGGCGGACAACAGATGAGACCAGACGGTAAGGGTTTCGTTGTGCCATTTAAATAAACTGATGACGTAATATGTCCATGGTTGGTGTAGCAGACGGTATCCGGTGAGTATAAAAGGTTCTCTCATTGGAACAGGAACTTTCGACGAGGGGAGAGTTTTAAAAGCCATCTTGTACTGGAGGTTTGAAGTATATCTCATGCAAACTGAAATAATAAATCATTAACATTTTAAGATAAATATAAAAATCATAAGTCGTATAGTGACAGGTAGGTTAGGCCTACTAAACCCACGACAAGTTGCCTAGTGACAAGTTGACCTACTAAACTTGGATACGTCATCCACAACCAGTTGCCTAGTGACAGATACTCAAATGGGTTACGCCACCAACAACGGGGTTTAATGTTCATTCGACACAAACTAGGTCATTTCAATATTTCGCTTGCTCGTTGGGGTCTTTAGTAGTGGGAGGAAAGTGGCGGGCTCGGAGAAACCCACGAGGTTGGACAGGCAATCTATTTCCCGTCACGTACAACTGGGGAATCGAAGCCAGGCACTGGGGCGGTGTAAGCAAGCCACAAAATACAAATATGAAATCAAGCGAAGGGCTCCGGAGAGCTCTGGGCCTACCTTGGAGTATAGTGTTTACGCACACACGCAAAATCGATAACAAATGAAAATTACTGCGCACACAAGCGCAAACACAGAAGACAAACCCCTGAACAAGACACAAACTGTAAGCAAAACACACAATCGAGTGAAGGGATGAATATACGTATAATTGCCTGCGCACAGAATCAAAACCCCAGAAAGAAACCAGCGGATCGATCCGGAGAGTTTACCTTGGAATATAATTATAAAACATAATTTCCTGCGCACACAAACAAAACCCCAGAGGAGGAACCTGAGGACACAACACAAATCAGGTGAAGATTGTAAGCAAAACACAAAAACAGTATCAAATCAAGTGAATGGATACGGAAAGCTCTGAGCCTATCTTGGAGTATAATGTCCCGCACAACACCAGAAGACAAACAGAGGACACAACACACAACACATGAAGATTGTAAACAAAATACTACAACAATATCAAATCAAGTGTATAGATCCGGAGTGCCTACCTTGGAATATAAAAAAAAACAGAAGACAAACCAGCGGACACGACCTTCCACTCTAGCGATATTCTATCGAGTGATATAATATGGTAAATAGTAAAATACTAGAGAACCAGAAGTACAATAGTGGATTATGTCGACAGCTGTTTTTATATTTTTATTATCTTCTCTCAAATACTCATTGATTCTACACATTCCAACATTTATCACAATAGTCAATCACAAGAAATTTAATCTAAATATCGTTTTATTTATTATATTCTCACAATAATATTAAATAGAATATTTGTGAAATGAAATTAAATAAAATAGAGTTAACGTCCTACTTTACTGTATTATACCGTCTTCAATTAGCCCAGGTTCGGTGCGGAAGCGTAGGACGTTAAACCCCATTTCATTCATTATTTTATTATAACATACAAGGTCATGCGATGTGTTATAATATGTGGGGAATTGTGTCATGGCCGGCTTTCAGCCTACTCTTCTTTGAATTCTAACATCAAGGGGTCTTTTACGTGCACGCTGTGTCATGGCCCCTGATGCATGCACTACTGACGGTGAAGAAGCTTATTGAGGCTTTGCGAACCCGGGACCGCCTGATGAGTGTGCTAGCTCTTGACTCGCTGAGCCACCGTGGAGAGAGAGAGGGGTAGTCATAGAGAGAGTGAGAGATAGAGGGAGAGAGAGAGAAATGGGGTTTAACGTCCACTCAACACAACTAGGTCATTTCGGGACTAACATATGGTTTTTAATTTTATTTCAATAATTCGCTTGCGCGTAGGGGTCTTTAGCAGTGGGAGGAAACCGGAGTGCCCGGAGGAAACCCACGAGGTGGGAAAAGGCGACCCTACTCTTTGTCACGAACAACCGGGGATTAGAAACCACGCCAGTTTACTCAATGACAGGTTGGATGATACAGCACGCACATGCTAACCATTCCCGATTCGGCCATTCAAGACCGATGATGTTTTGTCCATCATGATGTTTAACGACCTACTGTTCTGCTCCGAACTGGGCTAATGCAGACTGGCATACATCATACAGTATGCTATGAGGGAAATTTTGCCCAGACAGCAGCACTACGGGCTACTCTAATATCGAATTCCAACTGTCAAGGGATCTTTTACGTGCACGCCAATGTGTACACGGGACCTCGGTTTTTCGTCCCATCCTAACGACTAAAAATTGATATGCCGTCAAAACCAACGCATTTTTCGACGGTTATTGACATCGCCCATATGAAGAGTAGATTGTTCAATGACATTTAGTAATTGGACTGGAGTATACAGGTCAAAAGGAACATATGTCCATGTATATGATAATCTTACTTTCCTGATGCGATGCAGGGATGTCGGTATAGTACCCAGGGGCCTAATTATCAAATCCTTGATTAAATTATCGATTTCCTATCTCTGGTGGGTTATTGTTGTGTATATATATTATAATATATTGTCCTGTTATATTTTTATATTTTATCATTGCTTGATAATGAATAGAAAAGCCTAGCGAAAACGTTGCTCATTTATAAGTGAGAGAAATGGGGTTTAACGTCCCATCGACACAAACTAGGTCATTTCGAGACTCACATATTATAGTTTAATTTTATTTTAATAATTCGCTTGCTCATAGGGGTCAGGTGACTCTACTCATTGTCACGTACAATCGGGGATTCAAAACTACGCCAGTTGTCTCAATGACAGGCTTTATGATACAGCGTGCACATGCTAGCCACTCGGCCATCCAACCCCCTCATTTATAAGCAGTAATTTTATTCCATAGAATTGTGCCCTGGCGTCGGACTACAAAATTTGAAGGACACTTACTGATCACCATTACTTGTTAATGACTAGAGAGAAGCCTAGTGGAAACGTCACTCAGTTATAAGCAGTAATTGTATTCCATAGAATTGTGAACTGTATACGATACGAGTAAAGTTTTCAGGTATACAATCAATGTAACTGCTTAAAGGATAAAAGAATTTCCATAACAATCCCTACTCATTTTCACCGAGCATTAATAATTTAATATGTGAAATAAAATCAATAGGGTTTATAATAGATCTACTTGGTCTATTAATACCATAATCAATATACACAGTAAATGTAGAATAAACACATAATACACGACCTTCATCGGCCTATTCATTGGGCCTTAGTACCAGGCCCGTAGCCAGGAAGTTGTTTTTTCTTGTGATATTGGGGGGGCAAGACTCAGTATTGGGAGGGCAGTTGCCCCCCCCCCCCGTGCCACCCTCTGGTTACGGGCCTGCTTGGTACATGTTAGATACATATTTAACTAGGCGCATTATCTATTTTTTAATATATTAGCAGCTCTTTATCTAATTCAACTGGCGTGGTTTCGAATCAACGGTTGTACGTGGCAAGGAGTAGGGTCGCCTGTCCAGCCTCGTGGATTTTCTCCGGTTCCTCCGGTTTCTTCCAACTGCTAAAGACCCGTACGGGCAAGCGAATTATTTTAATAAAAATTAAACCATATGTTAGTCCAGAAATGACCTTGTTTGTGTCGAATAGACGTAAAACCCCATTCTCTCTCTCTCTCTCTCTCTCTCTCTCTCTTTATCAGTGGTTCAGGAGAGGAGGACTAGGAGGTAAAACCGTAGGTCTCATATACACGTTGACATGGACGTAAAGAACCCCCTCTCTCTCTCCGTCCCTCTCGCTATGCCCCCTCTCTCTCTCTATGCCCTCTCTCTCTCTCTCTCTGTATATCTTGTATAATAGTGTCTGTTAATATAACGTCCTACTGCTATGCCCCAACTGGGTTAATTAAGACTGGCATAGGCTATGCAATGTTGTACGAGGGTGGATTTACGAGCATGCCAAGCATGCCAACCTGTAAACGAGACCTCGTTTTTGGCCCATCCGAACGACTAGACAGCATTCCTTGTTATGCATTCCGCCCTGTACCACTGATAAGGAGCCACCGCGGCGGAAAATCACGAGGACCTATAGGCCTACACGATCAATTTTGTCTATAGATAGGCCTAGGGCTTTCATGTTTTTCCTAGGTAGGTCCTAAGGTTTGTCATATTGTTGCCCGGGCCTAAGTCTGACATATTGTAGGCCTATCTGTGTCTGCCATATTTGGTTGAAATAGTAGAATTGTTTTATGTCGCAATATATGTCTAACTTGCCTCTCTAAAAATTAAACCAGTTTTCAAATTTTCTTTCTTCGTTCGTTAATCCGACAACAACGTCCGCGCGACTATGACGTCATGTGTGGTTACACGACACCAAACAAAACAATGCGTAGATACAAACTAAAATCAATGGACTTACTTTAAAGGGCTAATCCCGATATTTGTTATGAGAAAAAAACTGCTTAATTTTGTGTTAAAATCCCTTAAAATATTCGAGTCAAGGGCCGAGCAACTACTTCAGTATTTATGATACGTTTTCAAACGACTTAAATCCGTCAATCTTCAGCTGGAATTTGAGACCGGTGCCCCAAGGTGTATTTGGTGGTATCTGGGTTAAACCAAACATTTTTTTATAAAAATAATGTGTAATTGAAATTTGCCTTTCTCTATCAAGTACGGCACATGGGTTTTTCACTACATAACCCTCTCAAGTAACCGTAATCGGTTATAAGGTCACCCAACGAAACAATTGACCAGAAATCTTAAAAGGGTTACGTGTCCGGATAAGCAGTTTTGACGTTCACGTCGAAACGACTCAATATTTTGAGTTGAAATTTTGAGACAAGGTAAATACACCATTCCCCTATATTTTGGCATTTTATTATCATACATTCTCAGACTTTAATTTTTGAGCCTCTGTATAATTAGGGATTGTCCCTTTAACGACCAATCAAGTAAAATGAGATGGGTTTAAATGACTTAATTCTGTGTACCAACAGAGGCAAAGAAGACACACATGCGACATGCGGGACCAGGGTCGTATACACGTTGGCATGGACGTAAAGAACCCTTGACAATGCTTAACAATGATGATCGCAAGACCTTAAAACATGTCCTGCTATCACTCTATTAAAAACCACATACGCTAAAACGTGTCGAGGAAGGGATTTATTGTGTACCGTATTTCCTCTAATAAGCGCCGGGTCTCCAATAAGCGCCGGGCCTCTAATAAGCGCCGGGGGGGTCAAGGGTAGTTGAGAAAATAAGCGCCGGGCCTCCAATAAGCGCCGGGTCTCTAATAGACATTAGATTGCTTTTGATCAAATGCCGTAATTCAAAAGATTCTCCGGCCCAATGTCCATGGTAAATGACGGCTTTACCCTAAATTCAATTTGCTATTAAAGAAATAAGCGCCGGGCCTCTAATAAGCGCCCGGGGGTCAAGGGGTGCTGAAAAAATAAGCACCCGGCCGCTTATTAGAGGAAATACGGTAACTGTTAAACTGGCGTCGTTGTAAACCGCAACAGGACAAAACTGCCATATATACGTCCAACCTCTGACGTCATCGGAAGTAATCATAGCTTGAATTACGACTGGGAGGGTGTGGGGGGTCTGGGACATCTGTGGAAGGAAGAAAGATTTCGGGCTCAAACGCGGGGAGGGGGAGGGGGGCTCTGGGACATCCATAGAAGGAAGAAGAATTTCGGGCTAAAACGGTAAAACGTAGTACTGACATGATCGTAAGTACTCGCAGATCGAAATAGGTACGACCCGACAGGGCTTTGGGGACATCGCTGGGCAAAATAAATGAATGAATGAAATAGGGTTTAACGTCCTACGCTCCTGCACCTAACTGAGCTAATTGGAGACGGGCATACGCCATACAGTGTGCTATGAGGAAAATTTTGCCCGCGCAGCAACTGAAATCCAACTGCCAAGGGATCTATTACGTGCACGCCAATGTGTACACGGGACCTCGGTTTTTTGTCCCATCCGAACGACTAGAAAGTTGTCCTTGTCAGCATCACGTCGGAAAATCGAGATGAACTGTCTCGGCCAATGCAGGGATCGAACACCCGACCTCCAGGCTAGCGAGTTAGCCACCGTGCCCCCCCCCCTCCCTGGAAGAACAAAATGCACCACTGGCTGATGGTAAGTTATCGCAGCTAGAATACGACAACTAGGACTTATGATCACGGCGTGCGTTTTAAAGGGCCAATCCCGATAACTTTTTGGGGAATAAAACTGCTTAATTTTGTGTTAAAATCATTTAAAACCCATTATCTAAGGCCGATCAACTAACCCGATTTTTGTGATACGCTTGTAAATAACTTAAACCTGACAGTCTGCCTCTGGAAATGGAGACCTTTGTATCATACAGTATCTGGATAAAACCAGACTTTTTTCTATAAAAATAATATGTAGGTAAAATTTACCTGTTGTTATCAAGTACAGTACATGGGTCATTCACTGTATAGACCTCTCAAGAAACGTAAATCGATTATCAGGTCACCAAATGAAAAAAATGACCCGAAATCCTAAAAGGGTTACGTGTCCGGATAAGCAGTTTTGGCGTTCACGTCCAAATGACTCAATATTTTGAGTTGAAATTTTGAGACAAGGTATATACACCATGACCATTCCCCTATATTTTGGCGTTTTATTTTCATACATTCTCAGACTTTTATTTTTGAGCCTCTGTATAATTAGGGATTGTCCCTTTAAGATGATAAAAATTGTAAGAAAAGAAAGACTTACCCTTGGCCTTAGTTGAACTAGAGCTATCAATCGTGTCCGTTCATAGCCTACTAGATGTACACTTACATGTACACCGAAAGGATGAACGCGCATTATAAACAGATAGAGACTTACCCTTGGTCTTGGTTAAACTAGAGATAGAAATGGTGCACGTTCATTACACGACGTGCTGCTACATCAATAGGATGAACACGCAATACCAACAAACAGAGGATATATACGTCATCAAGCGTAATGATCACACACTCGCGTTCGATATGTTATATTATACAGAACAGAGTGTCTTGGATTCAAAATAAAGTTTATTGATCTAAAATAGAGGTCACTGGTTAAGACAAGCCATGGCATTATTTCCCTTCTTTTGTAGAACTAGTACTAGAAGGCAATCCCAATCAATCGATAGGCTACAGCATCCGTTCTCAACACATCGTCTGTTTTCGTGAATTAAAGCAGACGAATTCCCCTCTTCGCTCACTGATTACAACGCGGTTCATTAAATTCATCCAGTAGCTTTTTTTAGTTTTTGTCTCTTTGTGTGAATAATAACACTCTCTCTGTGTTTGGTATAAAATATTATACAGTTCCAGTTATATCACATGATTATGGCGGAGTCGCGTGAGATGTTTCCAAACCAGGGGAAGTAACTCCATGTCTGCATCCAATCGATCTGTCGAGTTAAAAGTTGATGATTGGATGCCCGATTGGAACTAGAAGCTCGTGATTGGTATTGGCTATTTCTATAGCCCAGGGCTGTGTTTAGTAGGCCTATAAACTAATCTATAATATAAAACGGATCAATTTAGGAAACTATGTCGTCCACTATGTCAACAAACCCAGTGTAGGTAATCAATACGTACCCTCGCTTCAAATAATGACAAGCACGTGCGCGCTGTGTCATAAGGTCAGTCATTGAGTCAACTGGCGTGGTTTCGAATCCCCAGTTGTACGTTACCAGGAGTAGGATCGCCTGTCCAACCTCGTGGGTTTTCTCCGGGTCTTCCTGTCTCCTCCCACTGCTAAAGACCCCTACGCACAAAGTAAATTATTGAAATAAAATTTAACTATATGTTAGTCCTCCCTCTCTCTCTCTCTCCCTCTCTCTCTCTTTCTGCTTCAAATATTATCGTGGTCTAGGGAGTAAAGACCTTCTCTGCGATATCACCCTAGGTGGAGCGGACGTTACGCCTCACCGAATGACTGGGAGTGGAAGGTTTATCTGCGATAACACCCTCCATAGAAGCGGGCGTTAAGCGGTGTTGTCTGGGAATGTTATGGGAGATTTTAAGGGTCTTTTCAGTAGCACATAAAGAAGGGCATTGCGAGAAAGGGTGTCTCGTCGTATGCGTGCACGTAAAACAACTGTTGGCAGTTGGAATTCTAAGGGATAACTCCTCCGTCAGCTCAAAGTTTTCGCCACAAGCCTAATGGGCCATAAATAATAGCGTGTTTAGTTTAAACCTTATGAAATGGTCTTAAAAGGCATATTCGCGTCCAAATTGGTTGTTCTCATTTGAACAAATACACCCTTCATTCCCCATTCAGTAAAACAACTACGGGCTATAATGAACAATGAACTTGACCATGATGTCCTCGCCGCCATCTTGGAACTGTAACGTCATAATATGATGCCAAGAAGTTGTTTATAGCTTAGTGCAATCAGAATGTTGAAAAACTAACTTGATGCAAGGAAGTTGTTACTGTAACCAGAAAGTTGAAATACTAACTTGATGCAAGGAAGTTGTTACTAATTGCATGATTTGTAACGATACGATCCTCCTTGGGGGTTTACAAAACTAAAATACTTTAAAGGGAGAAGGGTGGGTTAAACGTCTACTCGACAAAGTTTTATTTAAATAATTTGCTTGCTTGTAGGAGTCTTAGTTGTGGGTAAGCGTCTTTATACGTGTATAGGGGGCTTTGCTGTATATGTGTGTGGGGGGAGGCTTTAGCTGTGTGATGGGGCTTCAATGGTGGGGGTAAATCGGGGGGACCCACGAAATTAAAAATATCCATTAAACATTATAAAGCCAAATCCAGGCAAGAACAATGTTTTTCCTACAGTATTAGAGAGGGGAAGGGGATGAGATATAAACATTATCTAGTTTTGAATTCAGATGGTTGTTGTTGTGCAATAGCTAATTGGCAGGTCCTAGGTCCTATCGTGTTTCTGTAGCAACCAGGTGTGGATTCCCCCCCCCCACCTCAGGCCCGATGAGACTGGTCAAGTAAACCACTAATGCATGCGGCACTCTGATGATTACGCGTTTCTCCGATGTATCTCCCACCCTCCCTCTCGACAAAATCCTACATACGGGCCTGGCAACGACCGCGCGTTTTGAAACATCTAGCCAGTGTTGGAATAATCTAAAATTCAGGAAAGTTTAGGTTATCTCCCTTTACAACTAACAGCTGAACATTAACGTTGTGCAATTAATGGTCGTGATACAAACACATACCCTTTGGCTGGTCATTATTTCCAGGAAATTTGATATTTGCGACCCGATTATCACATGTAAACAATTCAGTTGAAAAGCGTAAGACTTGATATCCGCGATATGTTCTATCTGAGAGGTCTAGAACTTATGACATAATGCAAGTCAGAAATCTGCCAATAACGCCGAAAACCGCATTGAAAGTGCGTGACCTTTTCCATTTATATTAAGAGGGGGTGCAAAGGGAGACGCAAACAGAGAACTACCTGCTTTGGGAATAGATCACTATCCTGGATGGCGGTCATATTCAAAAATAGGCATTCTATTTTGTGTGAGAGAGAGAGAGAGAGAGAGAGAAAGAGAGAGAAACGGGGTTAACGTCTACTAAACACAACTAGGTCATTTCAGGGTTAACATATGGTTTATTTTTTTTAATTTAGGGATCTTTAGAAGTGGGAGGAAACCGAAGTGCCCGGAGGAAACCCACGAGGTTGAGAAGGCGCCCCTATCTCCATACCACATACGCTCACACCAGGGCTCGAAACCACAGCAGCAAGCCAGAGGTGACCGGCCAGCTAGAGGTAGAAGCGCGGCACTCTAGACCACCAGGCCATCCCAACCCCCCTTCTATTTTGTAATTCGGATGTACATCTTCTATACGCACACAGACTAAAATAAACATTTTCAGTTTTATTAAAAAAAAAAAAACAGTAAATACTTTTTCAAAATTCCACGTCTCATCTCTTCTTTTTCTTGTAGGCGTGATTATTGTTTATCTGATTCTTGCGCATGCGTTGTTCAAATTGCCGAGCATAAGACGCGATAAGTGGTAGATTGTACACGATGATTAAAGTATTTATAATAAAAAAAATAATAAAACCAGTTAAACCGCTTCTGAAATTAAAAACAGAATGCTGAGACTGTCCCTGCTCTATATCCATTCGTATAGCAACCAGCTGCATAACAATAGTTGCTAGGGAACAATAGTGAAATGTCTGATGACTCTGTCCTATGTGGTCATAGTTACCAGGGCTCCATTTTTCGGGTAGGTGCGTTGAATACACTGTTGCAGTCAATATGAACAGACAATACACCAAACTGATGTGATTCAGTGACGTCAAACTACATCCGTTGTCATAGAAACACGCCCGATATCTAAAAATGATTGGAGTCGATACCCAAACAGCATATATAACGTACGGAACGATCATAAGACACTTACGTTGCCATGAAAACGGATTCGTAACTTTTAACTTCGCTATTACAGTCAACATGAAAGTCGCGGTTCCCAGGACAACGGTCACAGGAATGTAATAATGTTCTAATACCGAAAAAATGTATGGTTCGGAGCAAATGTAGAGCGCTCCCATCGCTGTAGAATACGCATAAAGAGCGATACCGGAGTAATCGAAGAGAAAACATACATAATGATATTTAACGGACTTCGAATGCATTAAATGCGCGAACGCACTAAGTGACGTCATGGATACACAGCCAATAGAAAACATCAATATTTTCCTGCCGTCGTCATTGGATACGAGATCGTAGGTCTGTCCGTAATATAAAGTTTGAAGAATAATAAAGATGGCGGACAACAGATGAGACCAGACACTTAATGCCTCATTGTGCCATTTAAATAAACTGATGACGTAATATGTCCAGGGCTGGTGTAGCAGACGATATCCGGTCAGTATAAAAGGTTCTCTCATCGGAACAGGAACTTGAGAGACTGGCAGCGTTCTATAAACCATGGTTGAATGTTTTCAAACTAAAAAAATAAAAAATAAAGTTAGACCATAATAAACATACATTATAATTAATAAAATAAAAACCAAGTACGAAAAATCCAAACAATAAAACAGAATTCGAAGTCCTAAAAACGTTATAGGCAAAATAGTGTATTCAAGCAAAATAGTGTAATCAGCAAATGGACTGCTCCTCGTGTACAAGATACACGACAAACAGTGGTAACAGGTGTTCGGAAGAGTAAGCTTACCCTGCCTGGCGTCACACCCGCCATAGCTGCATTGTAGGTCCTTCTTTAGGCCTGAAATATTGTCTAAATTATTTATTAATTAACTAATCCAGTCCACAATCAACTCTCGATGTCCCCGTTACTGGATTAGGATCCGGTTTGCTGTTCAACTTTCATTCATGATTTAATCATGAAATGGATAATTGAGATTAAAGTTTTTATCGTGCCGACTTAAGTAATGATGATCGAGAATAGGCCTAAAATTCGATCGGTAAATTCTCGGTTCAGTGTGGATCAATTTGACTGAACATTTCAGCAAATTCCCTTTGCATTATCTAGCTTTTAACTATTATAGTGATATCTGCCAGTTCTTATTTCTCTCTCTCTCTCTCCCAAAACCCACAGGTGGCGCTGGCTGTCTATATCGTGTGCAGAAATACTATTAGACACTCAACTGTCACAAATTGTAGTAGTTTACAAATCCGTCAATGACAACTTGGACCCTGTTTCTCGAAATCTTACTTAAGATAAAAGCCTAATTTTAGTAGATACGTCCATTCTGATTGGCTAAGAACTAAAATCAATCTAATATTATCCAATCAAATTACTAAAATTTGGTATTTATTGTAATTAAAATTTCGTGCAATAGGCCTAACTGGTCACATTGCAATGTGTCCTTGTTTATGTAAACAGTCCGGCAAAACATCAAACATGACTTGGCATTATTTCTTCAAACTCGTGCTATTTCGAAACTAATTGAGCGATCATGGACCTGAAATTCTCAACGAAGTTGTCCGACAGCCATATCTGACACCGTCTGTAAAAGGGTAGGCCTAATGACGATAAGTAAAATACCTTTTGAATTAATAAACTTGAATCAGTGTCGGTCTGCTCGGCTTTTCTGGGTCAACCCATATAGCAGGATATATGAATAGCCTACACGGTGTATAGGGTCTATACACATGTAACTACATGTATATATGGCTACACGATAACTCAATTATATATGACGACTTGCTTCACTGATTTCAATGCTCAACAAACCTTAAATCGATCTCTTTCTCTCTCGTGCTCTTCAACGTAATTACGTCATATTCGTTGCAGGTTGTTTTTCTTTTTAATTTCGTAATAGAGTTACCGTTCCCTTTTCCTTGTTTCGAAAGGTACGTCTGTCGGTCAATAATATTCCTGAGATGTTGTGTCCTTTAGTTACGCCACAGCCTCGACTCCCCACTGTCGACTTGTTCACTGGTTGTTATTTTTAACAGGATAAAGGATCCACGAAGCGTGACGATTAACGCCAACCATGACATAGCATATCGTACGTGTTGTGTGGTCGGTATAATAACGAAGATTGATCGGCAGGATTAAAATGAATGAATGAATGAATGAATGAATGAATGAAATGGGGTTTAACGTCCTACTGTTATGCACTTAACCTGAGCTAATTGAAGACGGGCATACGCTATACAGTGTGCTATGAGGGAAATTTTGCCCGGGCAGCGGCGCTACGGCCTACTCTTATATCGAATTCCAACTGCCAAGGGATATTTTACGTGCACTCCTATGTGTACACGGGACCTCGGTTTTTCGTCCCATCCGAACGACTAGGCAGCTGTCCTTGTCAGGCCCTCCTTCTGCATAACTGACAAGAGGAAATCACGTCCCGGATTAAAAGAAATGAAATGAAATGGGGTTTAACGTCCTACCGATCTACTTAGACTCTGCTAAGGTAGATAAGTATGCACCATACAGTGTGCGATGAAGGAAATTTTGCCCGGGCAGCGCGGCAACACGACCAACTCATATATCGAATTCCAAAAGCCAAGGGATCTTTTACGTGCACTCGCAAAATATTTACAATGCCTCGTTTTTTTTTTTGCCATCCGAACAACTTTACGTTGTCCCTTGCCAGGCCCAATGTCCTACACCACTGACAAGGCCCCCCCCCCCTCAGAAAATCTCTATGAACTGTCTCTGTCAACGTAGGGGTCGAACACCAGATCAGTGAGCCAACGTCTTAACCCACCAGGCCATGGCCAGCGGTTAGGGGGGGGGGGGGATTTTGTTGGCCGCCCTCCCCCGAAAGAAAATTTGCCGACCATAACTCTAAAATACCTAGGGGATTGGGATGGCCTAGTGGTCTAGAGTGCCGCGCTTCGAGTTCGACCTCTAGCTGGCCGGCCACCTCTAGCTTGCGACTGTTGTTTCGAGCCCTAATGTGAGCGTATGCGGCGCTCCGGTTTCCTCCCACTGCTAAAGACCCCTACGCGCAAGCGAATTATTGAAATAAAATTAAACCATATGTTAATCCCGAAATGACCTAGTTGTGTTGAGTGGACGTTAAACCCCATTACTCTTTCTCTCTCTAAAATACCTAATGTAGACTGTGTCGGGTGTGCCCCCCCCCCTAAAAACTTCATTGTAACCCACCGTTATGTTCGCCTAATTACCATATGTGTGTACCCAACCTCCACATTACAAGTGTAATCATACAACAGGCCTTTACCGCTAAATTCATGCACATGCCCGTGCTAGTTGGCCCTCCCAAAAACATCTTTGCCCCCCAAAAAACAACTTCCTGGCTACGGGCCTGTCATACAAATGTTATTTTTCTGTTGATTAGCAACACCGATCATCTTCTTCTCTTTCTTCTATTATTGTTTAACGAACACTTCCACCGACGGTGGGGGGTTGGGATGGCCTAGTGGTCCCTTAAAAAAGTTTTTTATCAGATATTTTGTGACATGCTGTACCAAGATTATCGGAATGTCATCGATGTAACGTGTGGCTAGCAATCTGAATCCTATTGATGAGATGGCCTTATGGTTTAGAGTGCCGCGCTTCGACATCTAGCTAGCCGGCCACCTCTGGCTTGCGGCTGTGGTTTCTTCGAGCCCTGATGTGAGCGTAGGTGTCATGGAGATAGGGGCGCCTTCTCAACCTCGTGGGTTTCCTCCGGGCACCCCGGTTTCCTCCCACTGCTAAAGACCCCTACGCACAAGCGAATTATGAAATACAAAATTAAACCATATGTTAGTCCCGAAATGACCTAGTTGAAATAAAAAATTAAACCATCTGTCAGTCCCGAAATGACCTAGTTGTGTTGAGTGGACGTTAAACCCCATCTCTCTCTCTAGCCCCCCCCCCCCTTCCCGGCTTCCCCTTCTTGGCTTCCCCTTCTTGTCAAGTAGCTAAAGACATGTCATACATACTATTTAACTAGTGCACATCGATCTAAGGGACATAACTCCATTTAGAAATAACGACACTAGGATTCAGATAGCTAGCCACACGTTACATCGATGACATTCCGATAATCCTGGTACAGCATGTCACAAAATATTTGATAAAAAACCTTTTTAAAGGGACAATAACCCTTTTGCTGGCTTGGCAGGTCCAGAATTTTTTTTTTAGCCTAATTCTAACTACAAGATGTTTAAGTGTCCTACCTGTTGTGTAAATTATCCATTACAACCTATCTTACTTGTCCAGAGGGTTAGAAAATATGTTTAAATCCAAGTTGCATTTGTAAGTGCTTACGTAAGGCTTTTCAAACCATGTTACGGCATGTAGTTGAATTTTTCCCATTTTTAAAATTAGGTGTGTTAAGATGAAATTTGTATCATTTTTTAATTGAAATATTGTAAAATAGTACAAATTGTTGACCAGAATAAAGATTGAGACATATTATTTAGTTACAACAAGAGTGTTATTGGGGCTTTAAGGGACAGCTAACAGATCTTTATATATAAACATGTATTTGTTGCATTATGCTGGTGAGAGAGAGAGAGAGAGAGAGAGAGAGAGTAAACAATAATTTTATTGTGTAGAATTGTAACGTTATGTGTGATTCTGTGTCATGGTGAATTGGTGGTTAGAACAGGTCGGTATTATTTATTATCTTTCTATGCAACAATGTTGATAATGATGCAGGGGCCTACCCGTATTCCAACTGTCAATAGTTCTTTTATGTACAGACCAATGTGTATACGTCATGGTTTGTCGTCCTATCCGGGGGACTGGGATGATCTAGTGGTCTAGAGTGTCGCGCTTCCACCTCTAGCTGGCCGGCCACCTGTGGCTTACGGTCGTGGTTTCGAGCCCTGGTGTGAGCGTATGTGGCATTGAGATAGTTGCGCCTTCTCAACCTCGTTGGTTTCCTCCGGGCACTGCTAGCGAATTATTGAAATAAAATAACACCATAAGTTAGTCACGAAATGACCTAGTTGTGTTGAGTGGACGTTAAACCCCATTTCTCTTTCTCTCTCTTTTCGCCCTATCCAAACGACTAGACGTTTTCTCTTGCCAATCCCTCGTCCTGTACCACTGTTAACGGGGAACCATACCGGAAAATCTTGATGAACTTCCTCGGCCAACATCGGGATCGAACACCATTTAAGAACGTGGGTCATGCCCTTTAATAAAGAGATGGGTTGGTCATGCCCTTTAATAAAGAGATGGGTTGATCGTGCCCTTTAATAAAGAGATGGGTTGGTCATGCCCTTTAATAAAGAGATGGGTTGGTCATGCCCTTTAATAAAGAGATGGGTTGGTCATGCCCTTTAATAAAGAGATGGGTTGGTCATGCCCTTTAATAAAGAGATGGGTTGGTCATGCCCTTTAATAAAGAGATGGGTTGGTCATGCCCTTTAATAAAGAGATGGGTTGGTCAGGCCCTTTAAAAAAGAGATGGGTTGGTCAGGCCCTTTAATAAAGAGATGGGTTGGTCAGGCCCTTTAATAAAGAGATGGGTTGGTCAGGCCCTTTAATAAAGAGATGGGTTGGTCAGGCCCTTTAATAAAGAGATGGGTTGGTCATCCCCTTCAATCAAGAGATGGGTTGGTCATGCCCTTTAATAAAGAGATGGATGGGTCGTGCCCTTTAATAAAGAAATAGTTTGCTCGCTTCCTTTGGAATTAAACTTTGTCCCTCTCAAAAATAGTGACGACCGAGTGAAAAGATGGATTTTATAGTGTGATGTGCATTTAAGCAAATCTCTCGACTAACCATGACAGCTGAAACCTATTCGTTATCTTTAATTACGCCACGATTCTACTGCCGAAGTGCTGCTTTCTAAGGGTATTAGCTTATTCCAACACTTACGACGAAAACTCAGATAAATAGTAAAATATGTACTTTTAATAATGAGTGTTCAAAACTGGTTAACGGTCATAATAACGAGATAGGTATCGCTAGGGCGAGCCGGTAACCAAGACTAAAGTTACAATAGAATACAGAACATATATACAAGCTTAGGATTAATAATAATTATATAATAATCTTTGATAAGATGTTAAATTGCACATAGGAAACAGATGTTTAAATACAGAAGAACATATGAACATAACAAGAACGCGTGTTACCTATAATTACGTAATATATATCGTTACATTAAGTATAAACTCAAACAGTTAAACGACTTGAAAGATTAGTGAGATATCAATTCGGACATTGGTCAATTATTACTTTAACAAAAATTATATCATAACATATATACAAAGATACACTACAACACTACTATCACGCCACCACAATTCACTCGGCAAACCTTTAATCACGACCGGGGTGACGTCATATGTTCACAAAGATGGCGAAAACATAAGTGGGTATCCTTGACCTCAATACACAAAGAATATAGGTCAGGAAACAAGGTGATAATTACGAAAATGTCGTCATAAACAACTAACTATCGTAACCATAGCAACATATTAACAATCCATTAAAAATACTTTCAAACATCAGAATATAGTTCGCGTGATTGGGTCAAGACAGAACGGGAATGGCGGTAGTCACGATTTTATTGACCTTTTAAAGGCGTTTGTCATGACACCTGCTAATCTTGTGACGTCACCCGCAGTACTAAAGGTCAGTCATCTTGGACAGGGATAAAAGACGGATGTCGCATTAACTCTGTAAAACAGATTGGGACAATGCGGCGCGAATTAACTCTTGTTGCGTATACAAGGGATATTTCGGGACCCTACGTCCATTAGTTCAACTCTGAACGTCGGTCGCATTACACTCACCCTAAGCGTTCAGGGACCGTCCCATTCAATCAATGTCGAAACACGGATTGACAACCCATCGGTTAGCAGTGAAAAGACATTGATTGAATGGGACAATCCCTGGACGTTCAGAGTGAGTGTAATGAGACCGACGTTTAGAGCTGAACTACCACGTCCATTAACGTTGGTGAGGAACTGGATCATATTTGTCTGGCGAGAATTCTCTACATTGTCAGCTACCTAATGTCGAGTATTATGCTGTAATTTAAATAGATTGACGTGAGGCAGTGGCAACATTCATAATTTGACAAGAAACTACGAGTATTACATTAACGTACACAAGGGGTCTTGTGGACCCCCCCCCCCTCCTCCCCTTTCCTTTATTTTTTTTTCAGGTTAAAAGTGTCTAATCTATGTTGCGCTCGGTTCTAGCTGTGTATTCGGAATCTTTCTTACTGATGATATTGTTTTGGTCATTCTAGTAATCTAGATTTGAGAGAATATTTGGGTACTCTACCAACCCCATCAAAAGGCGGATTTTACATGGAAAATGACAATTACTTTATGTGTAAATTTGTAAATACCTTATAATTCATATCGTCACTGTTAATACCTCAAATATTTTTATCGCTCTGGTTGATTATTATTCAGTCTTGATATGAAGCTGTAATTTGGTCGTATTTGAGTCAGATAATGAATCTAAAAACCTATTTTTACCGACAACGTTTTTCGTGCAACGTGACCGCACAAGGGTTAAAAAAGCTATTGTCATGACAACTTCCAATTCTATGTCCCCTAACCTGGAGGTCCCGCTTTCGCTCCCGGGGTTGGCCGAGAAAGATCATTGGGACGTTCTAGCGCCCCCCCCCCCCTTTGTCCCTGGTGCAGGACGAGAGGCCGTGTACACATTGGAAAGTGTGTAAACAAACCCTGATAGTTAGAATTCTAAAACTAGTAAGCCGTAGCCCGCTGTCCCAACAGCCGTCCCGGCAGAGTTTCGCTCAAAGGACATTGTATGCCCGTCCACATTAAGCCAGTGGAGACTTTAAACTCCATCTCATTAAGCCAGTCGAGACGTTAAACCCCATTTCATTAAGCCAGTCGAGACGTTAAACCCCATTTCATTAAGCCAGTCGAGACGTTAAACACCATTTCATTAAGCCAACCGAGACGTTAAACCCCATTTAATTAAGCCAGTCGGGACGTTAAATTATTTGTGAGGACTGAGGTACGCAAACAGAAGGCACAGTGATACTACTATATGCAATACGCAGGCAACGCATTTCAATTATGACCAAAGGACCGAAACCAAAAGGGGGGAGACAAACTTAGAGCGACTCTTCCATGTTGGCTATTCTGGGGCCTGTTTCACGAAATTTTAACTAAGATAAAATCCGATTTTAGTAATTCGATTGGATAGTATTAGATTGATTTTAGCGCTTAGCCAATCAAATTTGAGTATGTACTAAAATTTGGATTGTATCTTAAGTTAAAATTTCGTGAAACAGGCCCCTGGTTCATAAAAATACAACAGGTTTTATTCAGTGTTGATAAACTTTACTAATAACATGAAATTAAACCACTCATTGTTGTATACAGCATTGCCACGGCGCGATTGACTGAAAAGACATATATATATATATATACTTTGTGTAAAAAACAGGAATACAAAACTTAGCATTGTAGACATGGCAAACCTAATCTAAAGTGACAGAGATTAAATGTACAGATTAATTTGCTATAACGTTATACAAAACTTCTTAATTGACAGCATAAATGACTAACGGGATCGGCAATCAGACATGTGCAATACCTGGAATCGAGTGCAACCATGCTGTCGCCATGCAAAATGGGACAAAATTCCAGACACTAAATAAAGTGACAACAATATTCGAATTCCTTAACAGTTCAAATGTAAATGATGACAGGTCTGCTGTGACCGATAAATGATATTTTAATACATATAATTAAGCAAAAAAGATTTTCTACCATGTTATAATTATACAACAAAATAAATGACAAAACAATTTTCTATCGTGTTAGTATGCTTCTCTGTACCAAACTTCCAACCCACAGTGACAAGTGATTACCCCTGCTGCACGAGAACTTCCAAGCCTCCCCAGCGAGTAACCTTAGGGTTAAGACCACAACAAATATCTGCATAATGCCTAAATGGAATCAGACAACTGATTATTCTTAAAAATTGACTTAAAACAAGACTGGGACGTCTTTGGCGCCACACACCAGGGGCCTGTTTCATGAAATTTTAAGTTAAGATCAAATCCAAATTTTAGTACATACTTAAATCTGATTGGCTAAGCGCTAAAATCAATCTAATACTATCCAATCGAATTACTAAAATCGGATTTTATCTTAGTTAAAATTTCGTGAAACAGGCCCCAGCCCCCTAATTGTGGAGATAATAAAATCGGAGCAATTACCAATAGTTATAACCTAAACTTAAAATGCATATTCATAAACAAACACATGCACATCACATTTACAGTCTTCTAATATTTCACCATAATCACTGTTATGAATTTGTTGAGATGTGTGATTAAAGTGTCAATAAAAGTTTTTAATAACTATCTATCTATGAATCTGCTTCCAAGATTAACACAAGTTTGTCCACTGGTCTGTCGATATCGGACGATTTGGTTTTTACGCGTACGATTCGGACAAATCCTTTAAAGTCCGGTTTCACCTCAATGACGCGACCTAACAACCATGAATCTCTAGGAAGGGTACTGTCTTCAACTAACACTAAATCTCCCACTTTAACGTTACGTTTTGGGTTAACCAATTCTGTCTTTCTTGCAAAAAGTGGTAAGTATTCTCTTTGCCACCGCCGCCAAAATACGTCGGATGTGTACTGAATTTGTTTCCACTTACGACGAACGAAACAGTCCTTTTTATCGAAAACACCTGGTGGCAAATATTGTCCGGAAAATGACAATAATAAGTGCGAGGGTGTTAATGCCTCCAAGTCTTTAGGATTACCGAAAACATGTGTGATAGGGCGACGATTTATAATGTACTCGATCGCGCAATACAGTGTTTGTACCATCTTCCTGAAGCAACGGCCGCGAGTTTTACAACATCTAACCCTTGCTTCAACACTTGGCTATTCCTAACATTTTACGCTGGTTGTGTTTACACGTGACTAATTAGCATTCAAATCATTGTCCAATCAGAGGTCGTGGCACATAACACACTCTGTCGCCGAGATCAAACTGGCACGCAATAAGACCTCTCACCACACAATAAAGGACAATCAGCTCAGAATGCAATAAGGAAGTCGCTGATCACGTGCTCTGTATGGGCTAATCCGTGCCTTCGCTAAAAAAAATAAATTGAAAGTAGTATATTTTCAGTAACCCAAAATCTGATTGGATCACGGTTGGGGCCGATACCGAATCAAATTTAGTGCCGAAAAATGTAGAGTGTTGAGTGAAGGGCTTGATAAGCTGTATGTAGTTAAGGCGAGATCAAGCCTTCTATTGAAGATGTGTTTGTAAGGAGTCATCATCGAGTTCGATTGATTGTTCCTGCAGCAGCGAATACAGGATCTTTCTAACGGTTCGGAAAATTCTCTCCCGCACACCTCCGAAATGCGAACCAGTGGAAGGGCTAAACTCAAATTTGATATCTTCCTGTAACATGGTCTTGTGAATAACACTCTGGTTCCACTTCTCAATCTCTGCTTTTAACTTCAGCTGGTCGGATAGCGGATAGAGAGGCGGCTTCTCACCAATGCAACGAGGGTTCAATCCCAGCTCTGGGCATAAACTTTATCGTTGTAAGTGAGAGGGATATTCGGTCTCCCGTCCGATCAGGCAGGTTTCCCCGCGAGTTCTTCGGTTTCTTCCTGCAGTAATGATCGAAATCATTCACACGATCTGTGCCAAGGGCCAAATTGGAAAAAGGCTACCCTTGTAAAATGATGCGATTATTATTATTATTATTAACTCGCGATGTGCTCCAATTAAATTAGTACCATTGTCACACCTTGAAACAGAGATTCTATCCCTACCTGCCATACATCTTCTTATTGCATTAATACAGCTGTCAGTGTCTAAAGTGTGGGCGACCTCTAAATGTACTGCTCGTGTGGCCAAACAGGTAAATACTACACCATACCGCTTGTAATCAGTCCTGCCACGTCGCAGTTTCATCTTAACACACCTAATTCAAAAAATGGAATAATTCAACTCAATGCCGTAACATGGTTTGAAAAGCTTTACGTAAACACTTTCAAATGCAACTTGGATTTAAACATACTTTCGAACCCTCTGGACAAGTAAAATAGGATGTAATGGAAAAATTACACAACAGGTAGGACACTTAAACATCTAGCAGTTAAAATAGGGCTAAAAAAAATTCTGGACCTGTCAAGCCAGCAAGAGTGTTATTGTCCCTTTAACAATCACTGTTGTGCACTAAAAGTAACATAGACAATTAACATAACAGAATAATGAATTGTTTTAACATAACATAACAATATTAAGGGAACGTTCACTCTTTCAATTCCTCTTGGTCTATGATATAACAAGGCGGCGACTGGACAACAAAATCACTTTCAAACGAATCCATTTGTGACCAATGAACCTGCGACAAATGCATCTCTACCAGACGTGAATGTTCTTGCTTCCGGTCCACCTCGCGCACTTGTTGGGTGCGATATTTCCTCATTGCACACAATTGCCTAATCGTGTGGGGCATCCTCATTAGAACCGTACGGAATCCCTTGGCGCATGCGTTATAGATGATAAAATTGACAGAAAAGTTAAAAAAATAAAGAACTTGAAAGATTTGCTGTAGGAGGTGTTCGAGATCCGACGTACGGTACGTGGCATCAAGCATAGAACGCAGGAAAGCTTGTAGACGCAACGCATGACTTGGCAGATTTAAAACTAAGAACGCAACAACTGTAGTGATCAGCGTTTTCTTCATCTGCATCTGCGCAGCAAACGCACTGTCTGTTGTGTCTTCTTCTGGTGTAGTAGTAGCATCCGGGGATTCGTTTTCGTTTTTTCTCGCGCGGCGTCGGCTGGGAAACCATTTCATGACGTCAATGAGTATCCTCGCGTTCATGAAGATGAGTAGCGTGAAGGGTACGACCAGGGTAAGAACTGTATCGGTCAACGATATGCCAACTAATGCTACTCCCGCTTGCGCGACTGTGACGCACAGCACGTGGTTATCCACCGTGATAGTCTCTGATGTCCAGAAGGAGAAGGAATACAAGATGATCGAGAACACGGTGAGAGAACACACGGTGATACGTGCTGATCTACGATTACACACCTTAATGGCGATATCCATGTAAAAAATGGCGATGTAGATTTCTGTTGTCAAGGCCGTAATGAACCAGACTGACGTAAAACTTAACACATACGTCACGTAGACTAACGTCTGACAGACCCCCGTCACGTGGACAATCGCAATTCCCGCATTATCCAGCCAACCGATTCCCGCACAGATGAGGAATCCCGCCTCCGACACCGCTAAGGCTGCGAGGTAGACTGATGACGACACACTACGTAAGTTTGAGAAGAGGAAGACGAGGAAAGAGATGCCATTACCCATCACCCCCGTCACAATGATGATCGGTATTAGATAATTGTTGCATAATCGGACAAACTCGTGAAGATGTTCGTATCCATATCGACCACCTGGACCAGGGTGGGATAGGTTAGTAGCAGCCGAGTTGTCCTGGGTGAGGTTCATCCATAGGGTATACTCGCCCATAATATCTACATCCGTACTACCTACATCCATACTGTCGACCTGCAAGTACACCAAAAGATATAATACATAAAGAAAGCAAACATATGTGTCATTATTATTATTTTAAAAATGACATCCGAGATTTGTATCTATGTTTCAAATCCAGTGAGATAGAGAGAGAGAGAGGGGGGGGGAGAGACAGAACGAGAGAGAGGTGGGGTTAAGCGTCCACTCGACACAAACTAGGTCATTTCGGTACTAACATATGGTTTCATTTTATTTAAATAATTCGCGTAGGGGTATATAGCAGTGTTAGAAAACCGAAGGACCCGGAGAGAACCCACGAGGCTGGACAGGCGGCCCTGCTCCTTGTCCCGTACAACCGGGGAACCACGCCAGTTGACCCAATGACAGTCTTTATAATACAGCGTGGACGTTTCGAAGAGTATTTAGTTTTTAAAAATACCGTTAAGTGGGGTTGGGATGGCCTAGTGGTCTAGTACTTCGACCTCTAGCTGGACGGTCACCTCTGGCTTGCGGTTGTGGTTTCGATCCCTGGTATGAGCGTATGAGGCTTGGAGATGAGGACACCTTCTCAACCTTGTAGGTATCTTCCCTCAGTTAAAATGAAAATTGGTGATAAGGACACCTTCTCAACCTTGTAGATAAGGCGCTTGTTCGCTAACCTGTAGGTCGAGTGTTCGATCCCTGCATAGGCCGAGAAAGTTCATCTCGATTTTCCGGCGTGATTTCCCCTTGTCAGTGATGCAGAAGGAGGGCCTGACAAGGACAGCTGCCTAGTCGTTCGGATGGGACGAAAAACCGAGGTCCCGTGTACACATTGGAGTGCACGTAAAAGGTCCCTTGGCAGTTGGAATTCTATATAAGAGTAGGCCGTGGCGGTTAGGTGCATAATAGTAGGACGTTAAACCCCATTTCATTCATTCACTCTCACAGTGTGGGTATCTTCCCTCAGTTAAAATGAAAATGGAAGCGGACGTTAAACCCGTAGAACAACGACGACGTTAGAAGTGAAATAAAACCAAGAACGAACAATCCAAACCATTAGACTCAATTCGAAGTCCTAAAAAACGGCAAAATAGTGTAATCTGGCAAAACAGTGTATTCAGCATAATGGACTGTTCACCGTGTACAAAATACACGACAAACAGTTGAAACAGAATACTCCCCGAAAAATTGTCCAAACTAAAGTAGTAGCGCATTTCCATAAGTATGTGTTATTGTTAAGTATAACTAGTGTCTATGATAAGTTAGACACACTCGACAGAATTAAAGGGTGTTGACATCCTATTTTGACTGTGAGACATAGTTTGTCTAATTATATGTCAAGTGGGGGAAGAGAGACAATATTTAATTGTTCAAGAAAACGAAAGGAAATGGGTTTAACGCCCTACTACTGTTCTGCTCCTGACTGCAGGCCTGTCGTATATATCCCGTATATATCCCGTTTATAGGGCAGGTGTGGTGTCATAAAAACCCGGACCCGCTCGCAGCCCCCCCCCCCCCAATATCAATATCGTTCCGACGGGCCTGGACTGGGATAGTGAAAAAGTTATATGCCATACAGTGCGCTATATATGAGGAATATTTTGCCCTGAAAGCGGCACTGCGTTCTACTCTTTTATCAAATTCCAACTGCCCTGCCAAGGGATCATCCCTTTGTCCTGCATCACTGACAAGAGGGAACATGCGCATGGGGCATCGAGGTTAGCGAGACGACGTCTTATACTAAATAATCTCTTAGTGGCATTTAGCGATTGGAGACATATCAGAATAAATACAACATTTTTAAAGGCTATAATTGATTATAATTAATTGTTTATAATAAACCAGTGATTGTTTTCCCATATAATTGTCTTAGTTCTGGTCTTATACTCAATGGGCTACTCTTATATCGAATTTCAACTACCAAGAGATCTTTGTGTGCACGCCAATTATTTCGCAGACCACCTTAACGACCATACGCTGACCCTTGCCAGAGCAGTGGATTGGCACCACTGACAGGGAGGAACCACGCCGTATGAGTTTTCGGTCGCCGCAGGGTGGCTTGTATTGTCTGATTCGACAGATTGACTGACAACCTGACAAGCGTCTAGTCGTTCGGATGGGACGAAAAACAAGGAAGTAATAAAAAAACGTTGACCGTTGTCATTCGACGAAGAATAGATGGAAACTCCGTTGTTTTCTCGGGATCACGGTGGCTAAGTGGATAAGGCGCTGGTTCGCTAGCCTGGAGGTCGATCCCTGCATTGGCCGAGAAAGTTCATCTCGATTTTCCGACGTGATTTCCCTTGTCAGTGATGCAGAATGAGGGCCTGACAAGGACAGCTGCCTAGTCGTTCGGATGGGACGAAAAACCGAGGTCCCGTGTACAAATTGGAGTGCATGTGAAAGATCCCTTGGCAGTTGGAATTCGATATAAGAGTACCGTAGGACGTTAAACCCCATTTCATTTTAGTTCGTTTATATTTTGCGGTATCCAAAGAAAGGCTGAAGAAGTGTTTAAAAATTAAAATTTACAGATAAAAAGTTAAAAAATTATTGGTTGTGGATACCAGTACCCATTTGTGATGTTTTCAGACTTCAGTTAAGAATTTACTCAACTTTCAATCACTGTTTATGAGAAATATTTTTGATCCAGAAACACAAAACTTATTGATGTATTTGATACATTTAAACTGTAAAAGTTTTATGAAAGGCTATAGTTTAGTTTTAAAAAGTCCAACAAATTTGAGTAAATTCTTAACTTTTGTCTGAGAATGCTTTGTGAACTCGGGGTCTGTAGTCATTAGTGATGTTTTCGCTGTCTTCGTAGTCTTCATAGTCGGTGTCTGTGTGGGTTTATTTCATAGCGTGGGGGTGGGGGTGGGGGGTCGATCAAATAAGGAAATTAGTAAAAGTGCTAAATCTCGAATTCAATATTATCCACAATATTTAAAAGTGAAAACACGAATTAGAATATAATATTGGTCGACTACAATTACTATTGATGTTGTTATTTTACCGTGAAATTATAGGATCCTAATATCCATAACTTAAGCCAGGCTGACACTTGCACGGCTTTTGGCCACGATTTTGTCATACCCATCAGTGTCCACATTGACACGAACTGGCACGACGAGTTTACGCATAGTTTGCGCATTGTTTACGCACTTCCCGCATTGGCACGACGAGTTTGCGTAAATCGGACGGTGTCGTGCCGACTCGAGTCGTGCCAATGCGAGCCACGGAATCGTGCAAGTGTCAGCCTGGCTTTAAACATACATTATGTAAGAGCTAATTCTGTCTAGGCCTTAAAATGTTATCTAGATTATTATTTAGAAATTAATTAACTTTTCCAGACCATAATCATTCTCTCGATGTCATCGATAGCCTGCCTTATTTACTGGATTACGATCCGATTTACTGCTCAACTTTAATTCATGATTTATTCATCAAATGGATAATCGCGACTATGTTTTTTTAATTCCGATTTTAGTAATAATGATCGAAGCTACGCCGAAACGTCAATGGCTAAATTTTTGGTGGAAAAATTTGACCGAAATTTTCAACAAATTGCCTTTACATTATCTAGTTTTTAACTATCATAGTGAGAACTGTCAGATATTTTTCAATCTCCCATAATGTATCTTTATGTCGACGGACCCTGACATTTATTTTCAACGAGCAAAGAGTAAAATTAAAATTTAACTCGTCGATGTTAAATTTTTTGTACATATTGTCCTTACATACTTAAAATGCTTTCCTTTAGACTTGAAAGCATGCGTTAACCATTCGGCCACTCGGGCACACAACCCTCATATAGAATCAATGAATGAATGAAATAGGGTTTAACGTCATACGCTTCTGCACCTATCCTGGGCTAATTGAAGACGGGATCGGTAAAAGAATGAAAGAGTTAGCTCTGGTTATAACTAAACCTACCACTGTTCATGGTCGGTTTACAAAAAGAAAAAAAAATTGAATGAACTTACCTGCTTAAACAAAATTTGACCCCAAAAATTTCAAATGAATCAAGAAATATTATTCAAAAGAATTTTCTTTTTCCGGTGTACATGTTGTTGACGCTTGATGGCGGGAACACCAGATACCAGGACGACAAACTGGAATTTGAAGATAATACAAGATGAAAAGACACTCCGTCCGAGGAGCCGATCTGGAACACGATGGTGCCAGCAACAGAATCCACGCGTGTATGAAGTAACCCGAATGAAAATTGATTGCTATAAATGGTAAAGTTTGTCTTCAGGTGTTAATTGCAAGTCTTGTTACCATGGTAAAGATGGCGTCTAATAGTGTTCCGGTGGTTATTTTTGTAAATAGACATGGTATAGATTAAACATTTACAGCTGTGACGTCAGGACTGTGTAGCCTACCTAATGTCGACACTCTTGAGAGACTCTAGACTCTCGGAAGATATGGATGTCCTTCAAACATTTCAGGGGGTAACGTGGCTACGTGGGTGAGACACTGGTTCGCTAGCCTGGAGGTCGGGTGTTCGATCCCTGCATTGGCCGAGAAAGTTCATCTCGATTTTCCGGCATGGTTTCCCCTTGCCAGTGATGCAGAACTGAGGGCCTGGCAAGGACTGCTGTCTAGTAGTTCGGATGGGACAAAAAACCGAGGTCCCGTGTACACATTGGCGTGCACGTAAAAGAACCCTTGGCAGTTGGAATTCAGTTGCTGCCCGGGCAAAATTCCCCTCATAGCACACTGTATGACGTATGCCCGTCTTCAATTAGCCCAGTTTAGGAGCAGAACAGTAGGACGTTAAACCCCATTAAATTTCGACGACGATCTAAATCCAGTTATTGTTCTGTCTAGATTGTTTGGGTAAAGTATAGGCCGGGATCCCTCGGTTTCAGATTCACTCGGCACAGTATGCAGTTTTCTCCAAGTGTGGATTGTCAAAATGCCGAATGGCAGCTATGGGACCCCGCAAAGCAAGTTAACAGCGTTGGGTGGATAGATCTTTGAAATCGTTTTCCAGGAAACTGCACATATCGGAGCACACATATAATAGACCAGAGGAAGAAGAGGGTGGGGGGTGGGGGGTATTATCCGAAAAGTGGGCAAAAAACGGCACTTGACTTTTCTAGAAGCAATTTTCCTCAGGAATCCGAAAATGGTGGGTGATCAGTCAGATGAGTGGCGTTCAGGAGTTATCGAGGTCAAAAGGTCACCAGTGGGTAAAAGGAGAAGGGGGGTATTATCCGAAAGAGGGCAAAAAGCGGGAGTTGACTTTTCTAGAAGCATTTTCCCCCAGGAATCCAAAAATGGTGGGTGATCAGTCAGGTGAGAGAGCGGTCAGAGAGAGGGAGAGATGGGGGGAGAGAGAAAGAAATGGAGTTTAACGTCTACTCGACACAAACTAGGTCATTTCGAAGGAGACATTTTTGTCCTGAACTAATTCGCCGTACATGAAGGTTAAATAAAGACCAATCAGGGCCGCTTGAGTTGTGGCATGTAGGTGCTTTTACTTAAGGCAATGGCTATTGTTATGGCGAGTCGTAAAAATAATCCCCAGCCTATTGTTACGACGATGCTTTCAAAACCTTCCATCGGCGAAGTTAAAGACTGAATAGTCGTAAAAATAGTCCTAACCCTGACCCTTACCCTTCTCGTCTCTTAATTGCTGCATACAGTTCAGAAAACGTTGAAAATACTGCTCCTTTTTCAAAGCTGGTTTTGGGTAGATTGGCAGCCATTTTGGAATTCGTTCTAAACTTTGCTCAGAATCGTCGTAACAATAGCCACTTTGTTTACTTAATTGTTTGTTTGTTTGTTTGTTTGTGGTTTTTGTGTCTTGTCTGTAGATTGTGTAAATTATGTGTGGTGCAGTCCCCCTGTACTTACTATTAGCTCTGATTCATATTAAGATATTATTCAAAGTATTATTCATTTATATCGACATATTATTCATTTCATTTATATCAACATTCATTTCTCAATCTTAAATTTAAATCAAACGATCATCACGATAAAGACAAAAAAAAACCAATGAATTTACGAGCAACGCTGCTCATTGGATAAGCCAAGAAGGGCCGGGTTCGATTTAAAGTTAGTGTAACAGAACCCAGGGCCTGTGTGTAGTCATTCGGAGAGGACAAATGTCTAACCGTATTTATTTTGGCGAGCGTCGACGAGTAGGTGGTATCAAGGAAATTTTACCTGAACATCGGCACTACGGCTAACCCTTAAATCGAATTCTAACTGTCAAGGGTTCTTTTACGTACACATCAATGTGTACACGGGACCTCGGCCCTATGGTTGTGTTGAGTATAAACTAATAAAACGGATCAATGTACAATCCCTCAAAATTTCAAGTATCAAAAGCCAACCCAGAATGGCCAGAGAGGGATAAATATACAGGGATCTTTTACGGGCATGCCAATGTGTACATGAGATGAATCCTCGGATTTTCGTCTCATCCGAACAACTAGACAACTGTTTTGCCAGGACCTCCGTCCTGCCTCACTGACAAGGCGAAACCACGACGGAAAATCCGGATGAATTTTTTCGGCCGATGCAGGGATCGAACACCCGACCACCATGCTAGCGAGCGAGCGAGCGCCTTTTACCGCTTAGCCACGTGATCCCCCGTTCTGTGGCAGAAACACCAAGTCAGACAAATGACCATGTGGGTGTTCCAGGTAGGGTTCCAGGAACGGTTCCAGGTATACCAGGCCAGACGAATGGCGATCAGATTCTTGGGCCTTTAGTTTGGGTTTTTACAACAAATGTCTAACAATCACAAGCTTTTCAATCACGAGTTGGGTGGTTTGGGATGACCTAGTGGTCCAGAGTGCCGCGTTTCGACCTCTAGCTGGCCGGCCACCTCTGGCTTGCGGCTGTGGGCTCGAGCCCTAGTGTGAGCGTATGTGATATGGTGATAGGGGCGCCTTTCAACCTCATTGGTTTCCTCCGGGCACAACGTTTTCTCCCACTGCTGAAGACCCCTACGCGCAAGCGAATTATTGAAATAAAAATTGAAAACCATACGTTAGTCCCAAAATGACCTAGTTTGTGTCGAGTGGACGTTAAACCCCATTTCTCTCTCTCTCTCTCTCTCTCTCTCTCTCCTCAATCATGAGTTGTCATTTTCTTGCTGAACCGACAAAATGATTCAAAATAATGATTCAAAAACCGATGAATTCGCAGTTTTAACAATCAGAGATCACGTGGAAGGAGGCGGGGGGGGGGGGGGGTTGCATGAGCGTCGATGACGTTATAAGATGACAGCGAAGATGATTATGACAAAAGAAACAAAATGGGTTGTTGTCAGAATTAAATGATTAACACTTGAACCCGCCTCGATGACTCGTATAATGAAATATACATAGAGTTAAGCCAGGCTGACACTTGCACGATTCCGTGGCACGCATTGGCACGACTCGAGTCGGCACGACACCGTCCGATTTGCGCAAACTCGTCGTGCCAATGCGGGAAGTGCGTAAACAATGCGCAAACTCAGCGCTAACAATGCGTAAACTCGTCGTGCCAGGCCCAGTTCGTGTCAATGTGGACACTGATGGGCATGACAGAATCGTGGCCAAAAGTCGTGCAAGTGTCAGCCTGGCTTTAGGCTAACACTGTCGAGGCGGAAATGATTTTGTCGTTATGTCCTCT
Organism: Patella pellucida; assembly: GCA_917208275.1. Taxonomy (NCBI): domain Eukaryota; kingdom Metazoa; phylum Mollusca; class Gastropoda; family Patellidae; genus Patella; species Patella pellucida. The sequence goes on along the minus strand of OU795042.1, from coordinate 2,566,229 downwards.
GTGTGTTAATATGATAATATATTGAAGTACTATATACTCTCTTTAATTCTATAATAATATAGTCAACAATAGTTTCCGTTATACGACTCTTTAATTTCTATATAAAGTTGATAACAACGCCTGCTCGAGTCAGATATCTTTAACGGTCGCCATCTTGTCAGCGCTCGCCAGAAGTTGAATTCGTGAAGTGGTTAGAAAAGCGAGGATTAAGTGTAACTTACTACATATATAAATAGTCATAGCACGGAAATATAAAAATGGTTTTATTCGTAACTGTCATATTAACAGGTAATTAATTAACTCATTTTCTCGATAAAGACGAGAGTATCATCGTCGAAACGTTGTATGTTAAAGAAGCTAAATCTCTAACATTTGAGACCTAGAAATTCACAAAAGTGGTTCGCAACGCATATAATACTGTAATATGAATGTATATAAACTGATTCACATTCAATGGTTTCCGTTTTTACTTCAATTTCAAATCAGTTATGTTTGGCGAAATAAGCCAGCAATGTCAATCATGTGCAAAAGTCGAGCGCCTAGTTATTCCAGTCTCTCAATACAACTGGGGCTGAAGCGTATTTTGGTACACGATTCGTGTACCAATGTTAAAAAATATATTTTATTTTAAATATCGGATATCAGAAGCTCATCTTTTCCCGGTAAGTTTACATCATCAATGTTGATTTAAATTGACCAATAATTCGTGTTTTCGATGCCGACGATTTTGGAGGATTTTGAGTTACGGACTTAGGTCCTTTAATAAACCAGTGATTGTTATTGCATAAATAGTATTATTTAAATTTAATGAAATGGGGGTTGACGTCCTTGGTTTGTTTTCGCACCGACTCGGCTAATGAAGACTAGTTTTTTGTTCTATCCGAACGACTAGATCTGCATTCAAAGATTTGCTCTTTTTTTGGGGGGGGGAGATCAAACGGTTCGGATTAAAAGAAATGAAATGAAATGGGGTTTAACGTCCTACTCTTCTGCTTAGACTGGGATTATGAAGACGGACATACGCCGTGCAGTGTGCTGTGAGGAATCTTTAAGGGAACACGCCAATGTGTACACGGAACCTCAGTTTTTCGTCAACGCGAACGACTTGACTACTGTTATTATCATACCCCTCCTTCTGTATCACTGACAAGGAAAAACCACGCCGGGAAATCCCAATGTACTCACCCGACTAATGCAGCGATCGAATACCCGACCTCCAGGCTAGCGAG